>WEIU01004448.1:558876-595391 GCA_013389925.1 Aegithalos caudatus
CTCCTCCTCCTCCTCCTCCTCCTCCTCCTCCTTCCCCTCCCCACTGTACAGGAAAGGGCTTCACCCCCTCAATGGAAGATGCTGCTCTTTTTGCAGAAAGTCTAAACAGACATTTTTGGCTCCCAGGGAGTCCCACTTTTCCAGCTGGGTCACTTTTATTGAAGGCTTTGCAATATTTCCAAGGCTTTAAGGCCTCTCACTCTGGAGTTGTGCCTTCAAATAAATGATCTGAAAGGGACCAGCCTCCATTCATACCCAGCCAGAGAGCAGGGGTGCCTTTCTCCCCAGCCTGAACCCCTGTAAGAAAAGCTGGGCACAGACACAGCCACTGCTAAATTTCAAATGTTGATCTGTAACCCCAAAAGTAGGAACTTTCTTGGTCTAGGAAATATGGGAAGATGGAAGTGAAGGAAATGCTTTGGGAGAATTAGGAGGGAAAATTCCCTTTGGTAAATCCCACATCCCCCCAGACAAGAGCAGGAAACCACTGAATATTGGAATATTTTTGACCTGTATGAGTGGCCCATCATTATTTTAATCCCAGGCTATGAATTTCCCGGTGCCACTTCAGGATTTGCTGCTTTGAGGGACAGCAAAGTTCCATGGCCCCAAACTCACTGTGAACACCAGACTGGAGGGATGTGATGTGTCCAAGCCTCTTTGTTCTGGCATTTCAGGCAGCACAAGTGTAGAAGAAAATGGGACATTGGGAGGTTTTCCAGCAGGGAAATCTTCTGAATTCCTCATGTACTGATCTGCTGGGGATGTCCTTTTACCCCAAAATAACAGAATCCCTCTGTATAGCCTTGTACACTTTACTATCATTCTATTTTCTCTAAATAGATGCTTTTAGCCTGCATTTAAAGATCGTTTCAAATGCCAAAAAGCACATTTAACAATGAACAATGGAAGCAAACCCTATTTCCTATTTAATTCTTGCTCAGCCATTCTCTTTTCCAAGTGGAGCTGGGAACAATGAACGCATAAAGGTATTACCCAAGAGGAAAATCTTCCCTAGACTTGTAATTTCCATTAAATACTCCTTTAATCTGTAACGTTTTTCATTTCTTTGGAATGAGCTGCAAAAAAAAATATTCTTCTGCAATTGGAGATTACTTTTTTTCTCCCTCTCTCTTTCATAACTTGGCTTTTCTTTATTTCCAACAATCGCAGAACAATAAAAATGATTATCAAAAGTAAGCAGAGGAGTTTTTACAGAGCAGTTGCTTTAAATCTTATCTTTATTCCAGGGCATACATGGAATTTATGGAATATTTATGGAAGCTGGCCCAAAGCCTTTCTTTTTAAATGCCTATTTCCTTGATTTCCACAGGGAATGAATAGCAAAACACACTTGGAATGTGGGAATTGATAGAACCACAGGAAGGTTTGGGTTGGAAGGGAGTTTAATCATCCAGTCCCACACCTGCCATGGACAGGGACACTTTCCACTATCCCAGCTTGTCCAACCTGGCCTTGGACACTTGCAGGGATGGAGCAGCCACAGCTTTTCAGGGAAGTGGGAATGCCCAGCTCCAATAACTGAGCAGCAGCTGCAGAACTCAGCAGTTTCCTTTTGTCCAGGGAAGCTGATGGCACCTTGGAAAACAAGTCTGTGCAGTGGTTCCATGTGGGACAGCCCAGCTGTAACCCCAATTTCCCTGTCATTCCAGACCTTCTCCAACCCCTCTGGAGCTGAAGATGGACGTGAAGAGGGTGAAGGACTACCTGTACTGGCTGTACTACCAGTACCAGCTGGTGACGTGCAGCTACGTGCTGGAGCCCTGGGAGCAGTCCATGTTCCACACCATCACCGTCACCGTGCTGGCCATGGTGGTGTACACAGCCTACGTCTTTGTGCCCATCCACGTCCGCCTGGCCTTGCAATTCTTCTCCCAGATTTTTGGCTCCCAGCCTGAGAGCGCAGTGCTGAACTGAGCCGGCCCCAGCAGGGCCCGGCAGCTCCGTGACATCGTGTTCGTGCTGAAGTTTGGCTCTTAGGATAAACCCTGCTTGCTTCACCTCCGGGGCTGGAGAGCAGAGAGAGGCACTGAGCACAGCCCCTCTTCCACAAACACTCTGGGAATGGCACACGGCACCTGGGAGGGCACAGGATCCGAGCAGCTCCCACTTCCAGCAGCCTCATCCGACCGCTCTGGCAGAGACGCCTTTGGTGGCTCGTGGCACCCCAAGTTCTGCCAGCACAGCCCAGTGGCCAGGTTAGAGGAGATAAAAAATGAGGATATGCAGCAGGATTGCAGTGCTCACGTCTGGCTGGTTGTTGACTTCCAGGATTTAAGGGATGGGAGAGGAACTTGGAAGAGAAAGCAACAGGAAGATGAACTTAAATCCGGCTTTTTTCGCGTCTAAGTTCCCGCATCTGAGTTCAGGTGGTCAAAATGATTTTCTTTGTGAAAAAAGTTCTCCACCTCATCTTGCAGTTTTGTGAGGCTGACAGGAAGAAGCAGCCCTGCTCTGTCTCAGTGCCCTCCTGCCTTCTCTGACGAAAATCAAAATCTTTTCTTGCTGCTCCCACTCACCAAGGCAGCAGGGTTCAAATCAGCACCAGGGGAAGAGGATCCAGAGTGGAAGTGATATTTTAATACCTGCAGGGAAGGCTTAAAGAGATCTCCTTTGCAAAGAAGGAATTAGATTTATTACCATTGCCTGTGGGGAGGTTTTGGAACAATGGGAGGTTTGTTTGGTTCTCACTCTACACAAATCAAACGTGGATGCCAAATCATAAATTACAGCTGCACATTGCACGTCTGTACCAGCTGATGCTCCTGTCAGTAGAAGCGAGAGGTGCAAAATGTAAATAGCTTTCCAATGATGTTTGCACAGTTGTAGATTAAACAAAAGAAAAACCTCTTAACTTCTTTCTCAAGCTGCAGTGGGCTCCTGCATGCTTCAAAGCACAAGTTGGTTTGGAAACGAAGACATGTGGTGAAGGTTGCCCAGATCTGAACATGTGTATGCAGTTTTTTCAGCCAAAAAAAAAATAATAAAATTTTATTCTTCAGAAACCACCTCTGGCTGTGTGACTCAGCTCTTCTGTGTTTTCCATTCATTCATAAATATTCTGCATGTGTGTGGGCCAGGCTGGCACCGTGGCACACAGATTATTTTGTGGTGAATGTTTTGGGGCAAGGTTTAAGAATCCTTTAAATGGATCTGGGGTGAACTCCAGCCTGAGACATCTCCTGTTTCTGGAGGGGAAAAAAAACCTCTCTGATCTGCTGCAAATTGAGGCATTAACAAATACCTGAGTGTGCTGAGGGCTCAGCTGAGAGGTTTGGGCTCCAACAGGAGCTGTCCTGACAGTTTATCACAGTTGGTAACCTGCAAATATGAGGTGCCAAGCTGTAATCACACTTCAAGTAATGAACACAGCGCTGGAGGAGATGAAAAATGGCAAAACCTGCCACAATTCCTCTTAAAAGTGTCTGTAAAATAGACTAAAAGTTATAATCCCAACGTTGGAGGTGAAAAACGGAGAATATTTAGTTGGCAAGTTGGTATAAATCCTATCTCCAAGTGGGTTTAAATTCTATCTCCAAAGGTTCTAGATAATATGATGGTGTGAGTGCCAGGGCACCTCCTCATCAGTCCTGTTCCCATTCATTTTTAATTCCTTAAAAAGCAGATTTCTTCCCCATGACACCAAAGCTCAACTTTCAGAGCACGAGGAGAAGTTTTTTACAGGAATGCAAAGGCTGGAGCTCCTATCTCCAGGAACACACACCCCATGGAATATTGCCCTTTAAACATTTCCCTGGGCAAACAGGACGTGGGGAGGGCTTTGTTCAGGATTCCCATTGCCCTCCCATGGTGGCATCCATGCAAAGCACTTTTCTTCCTTATTGTGCCTGCTCCCTTTGGCTTTGGGAGGTGCAGGAAGTGGCAGGGAAACAGCAGCAGGTGCTTTTTTTGGGAGGGTCCCTGCAGTTTTAACCAAGTGAAAACTCATTTTTTGTGTGAATTCTTCACCTTCTCAATTACATTTTAAAGGGTTTAGACAATAGGAATTTACTAGGAAGGAAAGAAGCTGCTGAAAACAATTTCTGCTAAAAACCTTTTGAGATTCCCTCAGCCCTTTCCACTCCTCCTTGCATCCAGAAAAGCTGGAATAACTCTCCCCACTTAATATTCTAAATCACTGGGTTCCAGCAGGAGACTTCAAATGATTTTTGGCACTCAGCAGGGAACAGAAGCTTTTTTTTTTTTTTTTCCCAACTAAAAGACAGAGGAGGTGAGACAACACTTTTGACAGCTTGAGACCACACCACAACTTAGGAAACTGTTCCAGCTTTGGAATCCTTTTCTCTGGGAAAGGGGAAAAAATTTTTTTAAAAATTCTGGATAATGGGAAGAGGTTTCCATGGGATCACAGCTGCACACTGAGGTGGGAGGGTGGGATTTTGGAGCTCCCAGTAACACCAGTATGCCCAGTATGTAGGTGACAGCATCCCTGTGAGGGTTCTGATGTCAGGCTCTTTATAAAAGACTCTTTTCCCCTGCTTCATTATAGCTCCATGTTAATTGTAGTTAATTGCTCCACTGGGCTAATTGTAGCACAGCAGCTGGAAGTGTTCACACCAAAAATAAGCCAAATAAAAAGAGCAAACAGAACCAATAATCCAGCAGTGGAAAAGGGAACAAAGGCAGAACAGGAGATGATCCAATTCCAGCTGCACTGACCCTGAAAGTACAAATGCCCCATTAATTTAAGGGATAAGAAATGTTGGGGCTCAGCTGGCCAGCACCATACACCTCTTGTTTAAAACTCATTTTCTTAATTTCATCTCATCAGAGCTCCCATTTATCCTGCCATAAAGCTTTCCTGGCCAATTTCATGGATCACCTCCCAAATCCATTACTGAGGGCCACAACACACCAACATGTCCAGACCATGAACCTCCAGAACCTTCCACCCAAGGCCCCTGCGGGCAGCTTTTACCCAAAATTATTAAAAACAGCTTCCCAAAGACCCTCTGGGCAGCTTTTACCCAAAACTATTAAAAACAGCTTCCAAGGGACCTTTTCCTTAGTGCTGCTCCCCAGGGAACACAGGGGTCAGGATCACTGCATCTCTGAGTGTCCAATTCTCTCAGAATTCCAGGAAAAAATCCTGTGCTTATGAAATATTGAAGTATTAAACAAGTTCTTTTCCTTTTTCTTTTTCTTTTTTTTTNTTGCACAGTTGTAGATTAAACAAAAGAAAAACCTCTTAACTTCTTTCTCAAGCTGCAGTGGGCTCCTGCATGCTTCAAAGCACAAGTTGGTTTGGAAACGAAGACATGTGGTGAAGGTTGCCCAGATCTGAACATGTGTATGCAGTTTTTTCAGCCAAAAAAAAAATAATAAAATTTTATTCTTCAGAAACCACCTCTGGCTGTGTGACTCAGCTCTTCTGTGTTTTCCATTCATTCATAAATATTCTGCATGTGTGTGGGCCAGGCTGGCACCGTGGCACACAGATTATTTTGTGGTGAATGTTTTGGGGCAAGGTTTAAGAATCCTTTAAATGGATCTGGGGTGAACTCCAGCCTGAGACATCTCCTGTTTCTGGAGGGGAAAAAAAACCTCTCTGATCTGCTGCAAATTGAGGCATTAACAAATACCTGAGTGTGCTGAGGGCTCAGCTGAGAGGTTTGGGCTCCAACAGGAGCTGTCCTGACAGTTTATCACAGTTGGTAACCTGCAAATATGAGGTGCCAAGCTGTAATCACACTTCAAGTAATGAACACAGCGCTGGAGGAGATGAAAAATGGCAAAACCTGCCACAATTCCTCTTAAAAGTGTCTGTAAAATAGACTAAAAGTTATAATCCCAACGTTGGAGGTGAAAAACAGAGAATATTTACTTAGCAAGTTGGTATAAATTCTATCTCCAAGTGGGTTTAAATCCTATCTCCAAAGGTTCTGCTCATCTAGATAATATGATTGTGTGAGTGCCAGGGCACCTCCTCATCAGTCCTGTTCCCATTCATTTTTAATTCCTTAAAAAGCAGATTTCTTCCCCATGACACCAAAGCTCAACTTTCAGAGCACGAGGAGAAGTTTTTTACAGGAATGCAAAGGCTGGAGCTCCTATCTCCAGGAACACACACCCCATGGAATATTGCCCTTTAAACATTTCCCTGGGCAAACAGGACGTGGGGAGGGCTTTGTTCAGGATTCCCATTGCCCTCCCATGGTGGCATCCATGCAAAGCACTTTTCTTCCTTATTGTGCCTGCTCCCTTTGGCTTTGGGAGGTGCAGGAAGTGGCAGGGAAACAGCAGCAGGTGCTTTTTTTGGGAGGGTCCCTGCAGTTTTAACCAAGTGAAAACTCATTTTTTGTGTGAATTCTTCACCTTCTCAATTACATTTTAAAGGGTTTAGACAATAGGAATTTACTAGGAAGGAAAGAAGCTGCTGAAAACAATTTCTGCTAAAAACCTTTTGAGATTCCCTCAGCCCTTTCCACTCCTCCTTGCATCCAGAAAAGCTGGAATAACTCTCCCCACTTAATATTCTAAACCACGGGGTTCCAGCAGGAGACTTCAAATGATTTTTGGCACTCAGCAGGGAACAGAAGCTTTTTTTTTTTTTTTTCCCAACTAAAAGACAGAGGAGGTGAGACAACACTTTTGACAGCTTGAGACCACACCACAACTTAGGAAACTGTTCCAGCTCTGGAATCCTTTTCTCTGGGAAAGGGGAAAAAAATTTTTTAAAAATTCTGGATAATGGGAAGAGGTTTCCATGGGATCACAGCTGCACACTGAGGTGGGAGGGTGGGATTTTGGAGCTTAATTCAACACCAGTATGCCCAGTATGTAGGTGACAGCATCCCTGTGAGGGTTCTGATGTCAGGCTCTTTATAAAAGACTCTTTTCCCCTGCTTCATTATAGCTCCATGTTAATTGTAGTTAATTGCTCCACTGGGCTAATTGTAGCACAGCAGCTGGAAGTGTTCACACCAAAAATAAGCCAAATAAAAAGAGCAAACAGAACCAATAATCCAGCAGTGGAAAAGGGAACAAAGGCAGAACAGGAGATGATCCAATTCCAGCTGCACTGACCCTGAAAGTACAAATGCCCCATTAATTTAAGGGATAAGAAATGTTGGGGCTCAGCTGGCCAGCACCATACACCTCTTGTTTAAAACTCATTTTCTTAATTTCATCTCATCAGAGCTCCCATTTATCCTGCCATAAAGCTTTCCTGACCAATTTCATGGATCACCTCCCAAATCCATTACTGAGGGCCACAACACACCAACATGTCCAGACCATGAACCTCCAGAACCTTCCTCCCAAGGCCCCTGCGGGCAGCTTTTACCCAAAATTATTAAAAACAGCTTCCCAAAGACCCTCTGGGCAGCTTTTACCCAAAACTATTAAAAACAGCTTCCAAGGGACCTTTTCCTTAGTGCTGCTCCCCAGGGAACACAGGGGTCAGGATCACTGCATCTCTGAGTGTCCAATTCTCTCAGAATTCCAGGAAAAAATCCTGTGCTTATGAAATATTGAAGTATTAAACAAGTTCTTTTCCTTTTTCTTTTTCTTTTTCTTTTTCTTTTTCTTTTTCTTTTTCTTTTTCTTTTTCTTTTTCTTTTTCTTTTTCTTTTTCTTTTTCTTTTNAGGTTTTCTCATCGTTGTGATCCAGCCATAATCTAAAATTCTTACTTTGGATGCTCCACTTCAAAATTTAATTCCCTAATTATTTGGAAAAAAGGGGAAAAAATCCACACACCTACTTAAGCCATGGTAAAAGAAGCCCAGCAGGTGTAGAAGAGTCAGCAGAACCACACAAATTACACTCGTGCAGCAGCAGTGAGAGCCAAAATTGGGACAATTCTCCCAGATGAATTGCTGCACCCCAGGGCACAGACATGGACAAGTGGCCACGTGCCAGGCTGAGCACTGAAATGAAAGCAGAACAGGCAGATTTCCAAATGAAATATTACAGAATGCAGAATAAATTAATTCTTTCTCTTAATCACACAGAATGATCAATATTCATGCAGCAAAAGCAGCCCTGTCCTCTCACCACGAGCCAAATAATTTCAGTTATTTTTCCCTCAAACACCAAACAGCTGTACCCTGAGATCCTACCACAAATTTAAAAACTGGGAAGACAGGAGAAAAGCTGGACTCCTCTTAAAGTGCAGATTCTCACATCCAACATGGAACCACCCAAAGCAGCCCTGCTGCAGACTTGTAGTCAAGGGAATCAAGGAGCTGGTATTAATGAAATGTTCAGAGAAAATAATCCCAGGAAACTGAAAATTCAATGTTTGTGAGCTGACAGGGGAGGCCTGATGCCTCCTGAGGTGCTCCAAAGGCTGGATCTGGGCTTGTCCCACGACTCCACCAGGGAAAGATAAAAGGAATTGGGCTCCTCTTCCCTCTGTCCTCACACACCAAGGAAAACTCAGCCTGCACTGAACACAGCCCCTCGGTTCAAAGCACAATCGACTTTGTCCTACATCTCCCTTCCAATAAGCAATCTTTTGTCTGAATTTGAGGAGCCCAAATCCTGACAATATCTCCAGGCAACTTCCATGGGAACTCCCTGGCTGGAAGGCTCTGATTCAGGGGTGGAGGTCAGAATTAACTTGGAGAATTCCCATTTGTCATCATCCCTGCCTGCTCCACCCTTATTTCAGGAGTTGCTCCATCAGGACAGGTAAGAGCTGATAAACTCTGCTGATTCTGGGGTTTCAGTACAGCCAGGATAAGCCAAGACCTCCTTTTGATTGGAATAAGGAGGTCCAAGCTCAAAATAGGCTATGGGAATTGTTTTATGTGGCCTAATGTAAGTTATAGCCCTCCTCAATTACCAACACACATTAGCCTGGGTTTAAAGGTGAAATTAAAACCAGGCACCCTCTGCATCAAAATAAGGATCTCAGTGCTGGAATGTGCTCAGACAAGAGGGAAAAAAGTCAGGAATCAGGACAAAGATTTACCCTATTTTCCACATGATGGAAAATAGGGTAAATCTGGCAAATCCATATTAAAAAAAGATTCTGCTCTTCTTACAATGACTGAGCAAAGAGGGAGGAAATGAAGGCAAATTGTGGCAGGGTCAGGAATAGATCCATTGGCAGCCAGGGTGCTGTTCCCATTATTTCTTCTGGCAGCTCCTATCTTTGCTTTGTAATCATGGAGTAAATCAGAAATATCTCTTCATTTCAAGGTCATACCCAAGCAGGAGTTACACTCTGAGAATTTTTAGGAGCTTTGGTATTTTAAAAAAAAAAAAAAAAAAAAAAAAAAAAAAAGATCATGGGGAAAAAATTGCAGGTAAAATGTTCATCAGGGGGAATTTGACACGAAACAAGTGAGGCCCAGGATAAAGCAGCCTGGCACAGAAAGGGCTGGCATGGGATTGCAGCACCGTAATTAAAGATGGGGAGCAACAGCCTCGCCCATCAGGCTGGCAGAGGAAAGGGCTTCCAGCAGCTCCTTGCATTTCCCACAGTCACAAATTGCACAAGAGAGAAGCCTCACTGAGGCAGTAATTATCTGCCAAATGCACAGAGATTGAGTGATTTATGAAGGAACAGCTCAAAAAAAGAAGCTGCAAACTAATTCGACACATCCAGCTCTGGACACAGTGGTGCCCTGCTCAGGGGAAGTTTCTGGAATTTCACTTCAGGTAAATAATACATCCCAAGAAGTTTTCTCCACAGATTTTTGATTTCCTTTTCTAATATTTCTCCCCACATGAGAACTAAAGGTGAAATCAAGTGGAATCAGACTGGTACTGAGGTGTGGGTACCCACATCTAGCAGTCCATGCTGCCTCAGGCTTGGTGTGGAGAAACATCAAAAAATTCCAAGTGCTTCCAAGCCCAAACCTTCCACAGCTGGCTCCAGGTCCCCCCCATGCTATCCAATAATCTGAGGTGACTGCTATCCCAGTTTGGGCTAATTTTGATATCCAGAAGCTTTTCCTTATCACAGATGGGGAGAAACCCCATCCTGTGAGGGTGGGCAGGCCCTGGCACAGGTGCCCAGAGAAGTTCTGGCTGATCCATCCCTGAAAGGCCAGGCTGGACAGGGCTTGGAACAACCTGGAACAGTGGAAAGTGTCCCCATGGCTGAGGTGGCACTGGATGGGTTTTAAGATTCCTTCTAATCCAAACCATTCCTCTCCAAGCCCCTCCATCCATCCCAGGACCTGGGCACTGATACAGCCCCTTGCAGCAGCCCTGGCTCCGTGGCCTCTTTTCCCCAAGAAATCTTCAATTGCCAAATGAGCGTCACTGGGATCATCTTTCATACAAATGCAGATACTCCTAAATAAGTAATGAGCTGCAGCACCAGGATCAGCTGGGGAAGTTTCCACTCCCTTGGCCATGCAGTGAGTCCTGGTTTTGCAATGTTCTGGCTGAGCAGGACCTGCATAAACACCTTTTCCCAGAGATGTGTCAGCCTGTGCCAGCGAGGTGGGAGAGGTGGGAAAAGATCCATCCCATGACAATTGCAACATCTCTCCCCTCACCCCCCCAGGAATTTATCTTGCTGAATAATTGTAACATGCAAATGCCATCAGAGAGGACTGGAGCAAGCAAAAAGAAATAATGAATAGTTAAGGAGTTAATTGTCATTTCATTTAGTGAGTTCTGTTTATTTCAGCACATCTTAGGTTGCCACAGGGCAGATGCTAAATGATAAAATGTCCCAGTGCTCTGGTGAAGTTCTGGGTGAACAGTGTCCCTGTCCTCCTCCTCCCACTCCTCCTCATTTTTCCATGTTCTCCTTCCCTGACTGTTTAAGCAATCTTCATTCACTGAACTGTATTTTTGGCATTTTCCCTGGTTTTGTCTCCAGACAGACAGAGTGAGGCAAGGAAAGTCAGGAAAGTGAAGCCCCAAAATGTCAACTCTACCCATAATTTTTATGTGCAATTTTTGAATAGGAATAATGTGCAAAATATTTTTTACCAAAATATTATCCCTCTTCTCACACAGAGAACTCAGAGTGAAAAATACACTCACTTTCCTGATCATAGAATTACAGAATCATTGAGGTTGGAAAAGATCTCCATGATAATCAAATCCAACCTTCAACCCACTAAACCATTTCCCAAGGTGCCACATCCAATGTTTGAACACTTCCAGGGATGTGACTCCACCACTGCCCTGGGCAGTCCATTCCAGTGCTTAACCACTCCTTCAGTGAAGGAATTCTTCCTGACCCTCTCCTGGTGTCCACACTTGTCCTCTCCCAGCAGCTCTCAGCTCACCCCACCTCTCACCAGAATTCCTTTAATGGGATGAGATGTTTTAGCTGGGACACGGAAGATTACCAAAGGCAAGTGGAAAGCAAACAGCTCCTGTACAATCATCCTCAGATCCCTCTCGTGTTCTGATGAGCAAATATTTACCTTTTTTAAACAATTATTTCTTAGTCTGAGGTTCAGGCCCAGGGCAGCCTGGTAACAAACACACCAGGATTAAAGCAACACCTCCTGGCTCCTGTCCATGCTCTGCCTTAAAGGGAAACCTTTGCCATGGCTGTCCGTGGTTATCGAGGAAGGATAAGCCAGGATGTTTGAGTCATCACAGTTTCATAGAATCACTGAATCCCAGAATAGTTTGGGTTGGAAGGGAAATTAAATCCCATCCCAGGCCATGGCAGGGACACTTTCCCCCATCCCAAGTTGCTCCAAGCCCCAGTGTCCAACCTGGCCTTGGGCACTCCCAGGGATGCAGGGGCAGCCACAGCTTTCTCTGGACACAGGGTGCCAGGGCCTCACAGGGAACAATTTCTCCCTCATATCTAATCTAAATCTACTCTCATTAATCTGGGACGTCTCCCTGTTTGAGCAGCTCAATATGGTTTGGGTTATTTTGGTTTATAAAGGCTACTAAGGAAAATCCCGCTGTTTGTAAGCCCATGACATGCACAGGAGGAGTTTTTAAAGGATTCCAGGGATTCAGTAAGCAGAGGGTGCTGTTTGTTCCCCTGACTGCACAGACCCAGCAGTTCTGCCCCTGGCACACTGAGCATCCAGCTGTTCCCAGCTGCCTGAGCAGGGCTGGGAGTTATCCCCCTCTGCTGACACAGGGCAGCACTTCCAGAGGTATCCCGGCACCACATCCAACGTGTTTGACGTGCAGGTTTGACACACACGCGGAAAGGAAGCCAACCCACGGGGATTTATGCTGCGACAACGCTCATTAAAGCCGGTGATGCAACGGAGTTTCACCTCCATCAGCTGAGAGTGGAATGTCCCAATATCCCATCCCTGTCCCAAAGCTATTTCAAAGGAGTTCTTCTGGCTCCTGTTGCTGCCTCCAAAGATCAGCAGTGATAATGCTCAAGATCAGCAGTGACAATGCTCGCACCAGAAATTGGATTGCTAATTGCATTCCTCACAAGAACTGAAGAAATAGGCAAGAACTGGAAAAATAATTGGAGCGTTATCCCAGTAAATTTAGTGCAGGTGAAGGCACGGCGAGCAGCCCCTGGAAGTGCCGCGTCCCAATGGAATCCGGGAATGTTATTCCTCCTGTTCAGACCACGGAGGACAAGCTGAAGCAGCAGCCCTTGCTGAAATGATCACTTCGCAACTTCCCACTGCAATCCACGAAAAGTAAGGAGAGCCGTGCTTTCCAAAGGAATTGACCGCCTGGAGATGTCCGATTACAGACCGGGAGCTGGATCCTGGCTTGGAATAAACCTGGGAGCTGCCACCGCACACACACGGGCCAGGCACAAGCTGCTCCTGCCCAACAATGTCTCCGGTGGCAGCGGGAGCTGCTGCCTCCACCTCGGGTCCTGAAACAGCTCCCGGAAAAACGCCCGCCTTTAATTCCCCTCTGAATCCCGGTGACTCTGTCGGAGTGGGAACCGCTCCGTTCCTCTAAATCCCGACTTCATTCGATAAGGAGGAGGAGCAAAATTCTCGGCGATGCGTGAACGCTGAGGAGCTTAACAGCTATAAATACAGACTGGGTGTCACCAGGATCCTCCACAAAAATAAACTGGGCACAGGTAAAGAGCAGAAAGGTGCTTTATTGTTATTGCACAGCCATGCCCATGCTTCCATATGGATGCTGTTAATAAAAATCCTGCAGTTAAATGAGGATATTTGCATTGTTTGTGACGTGGAGGTGCTGTGCATACTGCTCTGAATCCCCAATTTATATGAGGGTGAATAGGGAAAAAGAAGTGTAAAACACTGTTGGGTTCTGTTCTTAAATTCCTGGGAGTTTTACACTGAAATAAGCACAGGTAGTGAAAAGAGCAGCCCAGACAGAACAAACCCTCTTCGGGAAGGTCAGAGCAGCTCCAATGGGAGGAGCAGTCCCAGGACCTCCCTTCCTGGATCAGTTTATGTGAGGGAATAGTGACCTCAGGTGTCTGTTAAATTAATCACAGGGACATTTCCCACGAATTTACCATCCCATTTTTCCTACTGAAAATGAAGCTGCTGGGAGCTGTTGTCACTGGCACAATGTCCAGGTTTTTCTGCCCTTGGCTCTTGAGTTTTCCCAAAAACGCCTACAGGGACTTTCTTGAGGGCACAGCCACCTGCAAATAAGCCTGAGAGCAAATCTATATTGAAAGCTGTTTTTAAATCAAGTTAATCTTTATAATTTTAACATACATTTAAATGGCGTGCTTGCTGTCCTTGCCTTTTGCACAGATCCTTTAAATGCTGTGAAAGAATATGGCAGTAGAGGCAAGAAAACTTATATAAAATCAATATAACATTTAATACTCACTGAAAAACACAAAATAAATCAGTACAAACTGATACAGATCTCACTAGAGGTGAGATTCAGGCTACTTTGCTTTTTACCTCATTTGTGCAAAAAATACAAAATCCTTCAGAAGCGGTTGCAACAGTTTAAAACACGAATTTTCCAGAGCAGCCAGAGGACAACCAGAGCTTGCAGAGGCAACAAGAAGTACCTTGATGACTACAGGGAACCCAGTTCTGATATTCACTGAGGCTGTGCCTTGAGCTGAGGTGGGATTTGCTATATTAGCACCAAATTTAGGTGGAGAAAATAAATCTGCAGCTGAAAATAAATCTGCAATGGAAACTTTGCCAGCATTATCAGGATCCAATTCTCCTCCCAGTGACTTCAAAGACGTGGCTCCCATAAAGGACAGGCTTTGTTCTAACCTGCTCCAAATGCCAATCTGGAAGTGTTTTATTTCCTAAATCAAAGATCCAGTGATTCATCAGGGCTCCAAAGTAAAAACTATGTCACACCCACTGTGTAGCAGAGGTTCTGAAACAAAACTTCAGAGCAGGGAAACATTTCTTTTTCTTGTGCTTTTTCCTCTCATTGTTTTTAATAATATGGCCCATAGCGAATCTCTCCAGAGAGGTCTGCAAAGAAACTTAATTTCAAAGGAGCAGAAGTGAGTAACTGTGAACACAAGCAGCACACCAAAGAAAAATGTGCCAAAGAATTAAAAACACGGCAGACAGCTCGACAGGCTGTGATTTTTCAGTCCTCGAGTGAAAGAACTCTTAGTTTCCATCAGGATCTTACCACATTAAATAAATCCCACACAATGTGTTGATGCAATTCAGCTTTATTTTTCTCCAGCAAAACCTGCAGGAAACAAATACTGATCCACAAACGAACCTTGATATCACAGAATCATCAAACGACAGAATGCTTTAGGCTGGAAACAATCTTAAATGTCATTTAATTCTGAATCCCTGCCACGGCGGTTCCTCCTTTCCAAAGGGTGCTCATGGTAGATCACAATTGGATTATCAACAGAGAGGACCGTACCGGCCCTTCCTTGTAAATGAAAGTATCATTTAATTCTTAATTAATGAATTGTAACAGCGTAGGTCCCTCACGGTTCCCGCCCGCCTCTCCATGGCTCCTTCACAGCCCTTTCCGGGCTCCCTCACGGCTCCTCCATGGTTCCCTCACGGTTCCCGCCCGTTTCTCCATGGCGGCTCCATCACGGTACCCCCATGGCTCCCTCACAGCTCCCGCCCGCCTCTCCATGGCCCCCCAAAAGCCCTTTCCACGTCCCCTCACAGTTCCGCCACGATCCCCTCACGGCTCCCTCACCGCTTCCCCTCGCGGCTCCATGGCCCCTCACGGCCCCTTCCAGGTCCCCTCAGGGCTCCTCCATGGCGCCCTCCTGGCTCTCGCCTGGTTCTCCTCCGTGTCCCCCTGGCTGTTTCCCCCCACTCTCCGTGTCCCCCTCGCTCCACCCTCGGCCCCGCCATGCCCTCCCCTTCCTGCGGCGGCCGGAAAGCGCCGCGTGTTCCGCAGCCATGGAGTACCTGCCGGCCGGGGCGGCGCCGGTGCAGGGGCACATGTGAGCGGTGTCGGGGGGACAGGGGGACCGCGCCGGGGTGGCTGTGACCGTAATGTGACCGTGACTGACCGTGCTTCTCTCTGTCCCTGTGTCCCACAGCCTGTGCTGCCAGTGCGGCGTCCCCATCCCGCCCAACCCGGCCAACATGTGCGTGGGCTGCCTGCGGGCCCAGGTGGACATCACCGAGGGCATCCCCAAGCAGGGCACGGTGCATTTCTGCAAGCAGTGCGAGAGGTGAGGAGCCGCGAAATCGCTGGGGGTGGCAGCAAAGTGCCCTCGGAATGCCCTCGGGATGCATCAGGGGTTTAGGGAGGCAAAAGCGCACAAATTCGGTGAGGAGGAGCTGGAGGGGTTCAGCCCGGAGAAAAGGAGGCTCAGCGGGAACCTCCTGGCTCTGCACAACTCCCTGGCAGGAGAGAACAACCGAGGAAGGGTTAATTTGGATATTGGGAAAAATTCTTCATTGGCCCAGCTGGACAGCATTGGCACAGCATTGGCCTGGCACAGCATTGGTGAAATCCCCATCCCTGGAGGGATTTAAAAGCCCTGGGGATGTGGAACTTGGGGGATGTGGTTTAGTGGTGGCCTTGGCTGTGCTGGGGGAATGAACTCAGTCACCTTAGACACTTTCCCAGGATTTTCTATGATTCTAAAAGTCGTAGCTGCATTGTTGTTACTAAAGTGAAAGCTTTGGAAATAGCTGCTCATCCTTGGAGTGATTTAAGTTGCTCAAGCAGCTTTCACGTGCTGTAAAATGTTCCCTGTATCCCAGGTACCTCCAGCCTCCAGGAACCTGGATCCACTGTGCCTTGGAATCCAGAGAGCTCCTGGCTTTGTGTCTGAAGAAAATCAAAGCTTCCCTGAGCAAGGTGAGAAGCTGATGCTGCTGGGATTTCACAGCCTGATCACAGTTGTTACTGTAGAGATGGGAGCTGAGCAGAATGAACTGAGGGAAGATGATGTGTTTTTAATGTGCCTCAATTTCAGAGTTTTTTGCATGTTTCAGAAATTATTTATGCAGCATTTGTTCTCATATGGTGATGATATAAAAAAGGGTTGCAGAGGTTTGTATATAGATTAACTCCAATTCACATGTTTAAGTTAAATAAAGCATCCCTTAGGTTCAGAGTATTTTTAGAAGGAAAGAACTAAGACTGAGCACCTTTATTTTACATCAGTCAACCTCCATGTTCTAACTAAGCACCATTAATTGGATTTGGGATATTAATATATATTTTTAATTAAGATT
The DNA here is from genome assembly GCA_013389925.1 of Aegithalos caudatus. Taxonomy (NCBI): domain Eukaryota; kingdom Metazoa; phylum Chordata; class Aves; order Passeriformes; family Aegithalidae; genus Aegithalos; species Aegithalos caudatus. The sequence continues at coordinate 575,434 of WEIU01004448.1, forward strand.
ATCCACTTCTTCACTATGGATTGTTTGTATTTGTGGAGTTAGCCTTGGTTTTACTGAGCTCTTGTCCTTCCCCACGGGCAGGTCCGGCTGATTGATGCAGGATTCATTTGGACAGAACCACATTCCAAAAGGCTGAAGCTCAAATTGACTGTTCAGAAAGAGGTAACTGGGGCACACCCTTCTCCCTGTGGCTTTTAAAAAGCTTTTATGGCAAACAACAGGATTTTTCTTATTATTAGATTTCACCCTGTCTAAATTTTGTCACTAAAGTGCCATTCATCAGAATGAAGACAGTAACTGTGTGTTCCAGTAAAGATGGGAAAATACTGCTGTTACTTGTGACCCAAACAGAGCTTAAACCCTGAACACTTTTGTTTTGCAGGTGATAAATGGGGCAGTTCTGCAGCAGGTGTTTGTGGTGGAGTACATTGTTCAGTCTCAGATGTGTGAGGATTGTCACAGGATTGAAGCCAAGGATTTCTGGAAAGCTGTGGTGCAAGTCAGGCAAAAGGTAGAGGCAAACTGAATTTTTGATTGGATCGTGGCAGCACAATCAGGCAAAGAATTGGGTGATTTTTTTTTGGATTTCTCAGACAGAAATGTACTCACACTTAGCCCCAGGGATATGTTTTGTGTTCAAGGTTGTTGAATTTTTTTCTTACTCAGTTTAAAAAAACTTTCTGCTGCCCAGCATTAACATTCATTAAAATGATGCTGGCAGGGGGACCTTGTGTGGATAACAAAATACTCTCCTGCATTTTAAGGTAGTTTGAAATCAGTGGGACAAATATTCAAATCTTCTTTAAAGGAAATAGATCTCTCTAGGAACCAGTTATACAAAAATGAGAAATTGAAGCTTTAAATAATTTGGTATAAGTAGAGCACTCAGAAATCTTTTTGTTTACTTGGATGTTCCTTCTCTAGGGAATCTCTTCATATAAATGTTTATTCTTCAGAGATCCTGCTTTGTACTTGATGCCTCTTAAATAACCTGGATGCTTTTGTGTTTGTTTGGTTTTAGACTGTGCACAAGAAGACTTTTTACTATTTGGAGCAGCTGATTTTGAAGCACAGGCTCCATCAAAACACACTGAGGATCAAAGAAATCCATGGTGAGTGAGTCTGGAGGCAGAATAACCTGGATTTATGATGGATGTTTTCATTTGTGTGTGCTGGGAGCTGTGCAGAGCAAAGCTTATTAATTATATTTGATAACATATTACAGAAATAGATTTGTTTCCTTTTCAGATGGCCTGGATTTTTATTACTCTTCCAAGCAACATGCCCAGAAGATGGTGGATTTCCTTCAGTGTACAGTCCCATCCAGGTACAGCAGTCCTGTTCATTGCCTTGAGTACTCAGAACTTTGGGGAGCTGCCTTAAATCCTTCATTTAAAAATAATTTTGTAAGTGCAATTGTAAAGGAATCTGTTCTAATCAAGACAAAATCCCTTCTACACAAGCCCCATGTTTTCCACTTAGGCATGGTAAAATTTACCACTGTTCCCTTAATATTTTTATTTGTGATAGAGACATTTCATTCCAAGGATCTTCTGTTCCAAGTGATGTCCCTCTTGTTTGCTGAAAACTCCATTTTCACTTACAGATCCAAATCATCCCAACGTTTGATCTCCCACGACATTCACAGTAATGTCTACAACTACAAAAGCACTTTCTCTGTGGAAATTGTTCCCATATGCAAGGTAGCTTCCCTCTGCTTCATCTTCAGGGTGTTTTGTTCCCAAAACAGAAGAGGAGGGAACGGGAAGAGTTGGGATTTGGAGATGGAGGTGGGGTTTGGGGGGTGGGGAGGGATCCACATGGGAAATGCAGAAAACACTGGGGGATATTGGCTGAGAAAATGAAAATACAATGAAAATAACAAGGTTTGAAATTGTACCTGAGAAGTTTTGGTTAAAAACTGAGGAAGTGGGGATGTCAGCTGTTTGTGTTGGTTTGCAGGACAACGTTGTGTGTCTGTCCCCCAAGCTGGCCCAGAGCCTGGGGAACATGAGCCAGATCTGTGTGTGCATCAGAGTCACCAGTGCCATCCACCTCATCGACCCCAGGACTCTGCAGAGTAAGTCTGGGCTTCCCTCAGCACCTGGTTGTTCTGGTGCTGCAGTTATGGTTGGTTTGTTTCCACAAAATCTCAGAGGTTTGGGCCTTAATGGTGTTAAATTTATCTGTACAGTAGAAATTTCCTAGTGAGCTTCGAGTTCTCCAAGCTTGATTCCTGTAGGATCCCAGAATGTGCAGGCTCAGTTTGAGATCCTGGATGTTCTGAGCATTTAAATCTCTCAGGTTTATCCCTCTACAATTAGATGGCATCTGGATTAAATATTTTAGCCACTTCAATACCAGAAATTCTGTGCTGGTGAGTTTGGGCAGCAGAATCCCTCTAAAAGGATGGATCCAAGGAATAATTCCTTTGAGTAAAGTCTGGCACAGCTCAGCTGCTCCTGCAGCAATGTGGGTCATGTCCTAAACAATTGTGTTACAGTGATGAGCAAAGCATGTCTGGCAGTTGCCTTCATTTTGGTTCAGGGTTCTTTTTTCCCAAGGAATTCCCTCCCTGATCATTTTCCAGTTGCTGATATCGATGGGAACACCTACTGGCGTCACCCCTTCAACAGCCTCTTCCACCCCAAGCAGCTGGAGGAGTTCATCATCATGGATATCAACAGGGTCCACGAGAAGAAAAAGGGTGCTGGGGCAGGGGCTCGATCAAACAAGGTGAGAATTTCTCTGTTTAATTCCTGTTTTGGGCCTTCTGCTCAGCTGAATTTGTGATCTGGATCTGCCTGGCACTCTCAGGCTGGGCTGTTCTGGATCTTGCCACTGGCAGAAGCTTTTCTTGGGAGCATTTGGAGTGGAAATGGCACAGGCAGGATGAGATTTCCACTTCCAGGAATTCTTCTTGAAGAGTTTAAACTCTGCTTGTTACTGGTATTGAAATATTCACTCTGCAGCTCTGATGACTGAATTGCTTTTGTGGAAGCATTTCTTTTTAATCAGAATTAATGCAGCTTCTCAGTTAAAAGCTAAAATAGGTGTCTGTTCATAGAAACAGCCTTTGGGAATTCCTGGGAGTTGCCATGTCCATTTCCTTTGTATTTAATGAGAAATGGGCAGTAACAAGGGATGCAGGAACACAAGTTTCATGCCAAGTGGAGTTGAACTCAGTGCAGGTGTTGGGGTTAAGCTGGGTTTGGCTAAGGAATGTTTTATTTTCCATTCCCAAAGCACACCCTGGCTGAAGCCTGGGTCAGGAAAACCTCGGAGCTGGACACGGATCACCAATATTTCTGCTCTACTCACCTGGGGCACATCCTGAATCCTGGAGACCTGGTCTTGGGGTCTGTTCTTCTTTTCTGAAATTATTTAATGACTGAATTCGTGTGCTATCAAGTGTTGAACTGTTCTGATGTCAGAATGAAAGCAGCAAAAAGGGTGGAATCATCCTGGTCCTAATCCAGGAGATCTCTTTTCTAGGAGTTTTCATGTAAAAATTGCTAGAAATAAGAGAGCTGATTGCCTTCAGAGTTCAGTTTGGAATCACAATTCAGCCACAAATAGATGGGAAGGATTTTTAAAACACCAATTAATTATTTGTTTGCTAATGAATATCATATAGAGTGAAAACAAATGTTAAATTTTTGCAAGATTAGGCAAATTAGGTGATACTTTAAAAGGCTTAAACGTGAATGTTGTGAGCCCAACAGAACCTCAGTGAATGTTGCAGTCTGGATTCCAGAGGTTGGGAAGTGCCAACAGAGCAGGATTTGGGAACAGCAGCTGCTCAGACTCCTGAAAGCTGCACATTAACATGGATTTTTATTTGTTTGCCTTCATCTGGAAATATTTCTCTTCCTGAGGAGCTGCACCTTGCACTGTGCTGCCCTTCAGTGATACACTGAGGTCAGGGTTTGTGTAAAGCAGAATAAAAAACCCCTGTCTCTATTTTAGCTTCGACTTGGCCAACTGCAACTTAAATGATGAATTTGCCAACAAGATGAACCCCCAGCACATTCCTGATGTGGTAAGAAAATCCCTTTCCCTGTACAGAGTTCATTCCCCAAAGCTAGGAGGAAGTGTGTGATTTTATAATGAACAGTGCCTGAAGGATGGGAGGATATTAACAGTGAAATCTGAGCATCACCTGATTTTGAAGGATTATTTCCTTAAATATATCAGTGATTTAAATTATACATTTATTGTTGGGTTGTTTTGGTTTTTTTTCCAATTACCATGGTTTGATAATTCATTAATTATTGGTTTTGTTCCTATTACCAATCCCTGAAAACTGTTCTGTGACTCCAGTGTGTGCCTGTCTCTTCAGGACCATTTTCCAAATGTTTGGCAACATTTGAACCAACAAATTCCCTGTAATAAATACAACACTGAGTTATATTGAATATATATATATATATAAAACTGCTGAGTGTCAGTCCAGCTGGTTCTAGCTGCCCAAATGTGGATCTAGGTGCTGATTTGGGATTTTGGGAGATGGAAAAAGGAGCTGCTTTTCCCTGCAGGTGCTGATCAAGAAGAGCTACGACCGCTCCAAGCGGCAGCGCCGCAGGAACTGGAAGCTGAAGGAGCTGGAAAGGGACAGGGAAGGCACGGACTCAGATGATGAAAGGTTCAGTATCTCCTCTCCTTGGTCAGTGACAAAGCTGCTCCAGCAGCAGCAGCTTCTAAAGAACCTCCAGCTGAGTGGAAAAAAGGGAATAAATGAGAGATAGATGAGGTGGGAATGAATAGGTGAGGATGAAACAGCAGCGGGAATGAGCTGGAAATGTGGGAGTGCTCTCAGGTCTGATGGGGTTTTGTTTCTGTGATTGTACTTTGCATGGATTTCCATGAATCCAAAGGAAAAGTGGCTAAATACATCCTACACCTTTCACAGACAATACCAGGAGTTCCTGGAAGATCTGGAAGAGGATGAGACCATAAGGAAGAATGTCAACATTTACAGAAGTAAGGCCTTTTTAACTCCTTCATTGGGTGTAATTAAATCATGTTGAAATGATTTTGAGGCAAAATAATTTTACTGAGATCCTCTATTTGCAGTCTCCAAAGTAGTCATGCCTGGAGAAATGCTGTAAAGTGTTTCACAGATGTGTTTCACTTGATGGGTTTTCTTACCTTGCCTTTAACATGAAAAAGAGCTTTCCTCATGCACCCAAAATCTCTGCTGGGTGAAGGATTTGATACAGAATTCATTTTTTTTTTCCATGAGGGGACTGTTGAGTTTTTAGGAGGAATTTTTTGTTTGTTGATTTCGTATTTGGTGGTTGTTTTGGCATTGTTGGTTTGATTTTTTTTTCCCCCCATTTTCCCTTGGGGTTGCTCTGGTGTTTTGGGGTTTGTTTTCTTTGCTTATCTGTTTTTTTTTGAGGGGGTTTCTTTGTGTTTTTAGATGCAGATATTCCAGTGGAGAGTGACACAGATGATGATGGAGCTCCACAGATCAGCCTGGCTGAAATGCTGGAAGATCTCCACATTTCCCAGGACGCCACTGGAGGGGAGGGAGCAGAAATGCTGACAGAGTAAGGACAGAGCTTTACATGCAATAAATATTCCCTTGGGGAGGAAAAAACTCCCCAGACCATAATGAACCATCACAAGGCCAGGAAAAGTGACAAAACTCCCACTGCACCCCAAAATAATGGCCTGGAGTTCATATTTTATGGATGATATTCCAGAGAATCAGCAATTCAAGTTTAATTTCTGCTGGAAGCATTGCAATATAAATTCCAAATTTTCCTCCTAGCCCTGAGGGATTTTTCCATGCAATTTCTGCAGTGGAGAAAATAAGGAGGGATGTCCAGAGGGAAAGATTTATTCCAGTTTCCTGGATTTTAGGTAGAGTCCCTACCTACTGTTACAGCTTTTATTTCTCACATGGGGAAGCTTTTCCCCATTTTTTGGCACAGTGGTTTGAAGCCTTTTATGATACTGGTAGATTATTCCATATATCCATATTTTGGGGAAGCTCAAGACTAATTTCTGTTCCCTTACACAAAGAAAGCTTCCCTGGAAAGCCCTTGATGAGAAACATTGGACAATCCTGTGGAGTGTGATGAATATTGAACTATATCAATTAATTAATAAAATCAGCTATAAAGGATTAAAACCCTTTAGAGATATTTTGATTCATCATTTTTTAGTTCATTTTAAAAATCCAGCTGCACTCTGCAAGCCCAATGAGGACAGAAAAATAAACTCCCTGAATAATAAACTCCCTATTGGTGATGGGGGGTAATAAAAACTGGGTTTAAACTCTGCTGTTTCCATCAATCCTTTTCCTTCTCTCTGTTTTCCTTCCTGGAGTCTCCCAGGAATGTTGGATTTTTCCTGTGTTGTCTCATGCTGTTTATCCCTGGAGATCTCCCTTTTCCCCTTTCCTTGCTCTGCTGCCAGCCTGGAAAAGCTTTCCTGGATCTTTCAGCAGGAGTTTTGTCTGGCAGGTTCTTGTGCTGTTGAAGCCATGAATCCAAGGATTTGGTTTGTGGGATTTCTTTGGCTGGAGCAGCTCCCCAGAACCAAAGCTGGGTCTCTTTGTAGGATCTCAATTTTCCAGTGCCCCTTTGGGAGCTCACAGAGCTTTAGGGAGTGCCCAACAAATGAAATATTTGCCAATATTTTCACTGCCACTGGTGTTAACAAAGGCTTTCATTCTCATGGATAAAAGCTGCCACTTGCCCTGCAGCTCTTCCTGAAAAATCTCTGAGTTAAGCCACAAAAAGCTGCTTTTATACAACACAAATGGTTCAGTCAGAACTGCTCAGTGATGCATTTCCACCCAGATGTTGATGAATTTCGAGTTGGAAGTCATGGGAGAAGCTGTGCAGAACTTGGGAATTAAGTTTTGCTCAGAGGAAATGGTGAAAAAAAATTGTATAAGTCAGACCTTACAGCATAAAAGCTGGATAACTGAGGGAAAAATGAACAGCAAAAGGGGATTGAGGTGTGCAAACACTAATCTTTGATTTTTTTAATAGGTAAAAGTCTTGTGTGTTGATGATGAAAAGCTTAAGGTGATGATTTCACCTTTAACTGCTTTAAAATTCTGTTAGAGCATGGCCTGCTGTAACTCCAGGGGTCCCAAATATTTGTCAGGTGCAAATTGCTGAGGGTGAAATATTTCTGGGAAAACACTTTTAACACTTTCAACCTCAGGCCAGGTACCTGAGCGTGGCTGCACCCCAGGGACAGCTCCTGGGCCAGTTTTGGGAGATTCCAAGCTGAGGAATGGAGACACTGATCTGGGGGGGGGACTCCCAACAAAATCAGTTCTTTCAGTCTCTTACTCTTGGAAGTAGCTTAAAACTGAATTCCAGAGGAATATTTGTGTGTCAGGAAGTTTTCCATTAAAAGTTAAACAGGGGTAGAGATTCCTTCTGTTGGGTTTTTGGAATGATTTCACTGGATGCCACTGGGAAGAGTCAGAGATGGATCCAATCCCATCCCTTCCCCATTCTCCTGCAGGAATATCCATAGAAAAATCAGGATTTTTCTGTGCCTGTGCTGAACGTGAGAGTCCACCTGATGTCACTGTTCCTGCACGGCCCCAAGAGCTGTTCCCTGCTCCAAGGAAAAGGTGGCTAAAAACTCAGGGAAAAACTCTTTGTGCCCATGCAGTTCTTAATATTTAAATTCAAAGTAACACCAAGCTAAAGAAAAATAAGACAAAAGCCGCTTTGAGCTCGGTGTTGAAGGATTTAATGTCAGGAAACTGCTCCTTCTGCAGATTTATCTCAACTCAGGGCCATTTGTTTCAGCTGCACCTCCCAGAGCAGGTAAAAGGAGTGGTGGGAATTGGAAATCCAGAGGGATTTGGGAATGTTTCCTGCAGCTCATTCAGGACATAATCACGGAGCAAAGAATCTTTATTTCTTCCTAAATACAAGATGGGAACCTGGTTAAGCCAAGTTAGAAAGGGGAAATGAATTTTAGAACTTGTCAGGGTTTCAGTTCCACAACAAAACCAAAGCCTGATGGTAAAGCCAGAAACTGAGGGGATTTTGTGCAATTTAAATATTCAGCTTCCTAAAATGAAACCCTTTTGGATGACACAAATCCCCAGCAAAGAGTGAAAATCCTTGAAATGCAGTTTTAAACTCATCTCCTGGTCAGTGAGATTTGTGAGATGGAAGGAAACTCCAGAAGCTGTGAATAATTGCTGTTGCTTGCACACCCTGCTGAGACTTTGTGCTCCAAGGATGGTGATTCACACCTTGATCCCTGGAAAAAATACCTGGAAAAATATCCAAGTAAATCCTATTTCATCTCAGATCTCTGCTCTGTATGTCAGCAGTGGAGGAAGGAGGAATTCCCTGTCTCAGGGAGACTGGAACTCAACTGTTGCATGAAGAAGTTTCAGCTGAGCAGGGAAGTGAAGCAGAAACTCTCAGCCAAGCAGGAGGGAGGAATTTCAGGTGAGCTCTGGAAAAGCAAACAGATCTGCTGGAAACTCTCCCCTGTTCAGTGCCAATCCCTGCAAGATGGGAATGTCCTGTGGGATGCAGAGGCCGGGAAGTGCTGACAGGTTCATTTCACCAGCAGGATTTTCAGGTCGGGTAATGAACAGCAAAGATAAGACCTGCAATTACACGTGGCTGTAAATAAAGCAAAGTGCAGCTGTTGTAGTGCAAAACAATGGCAGTAACAACAAGGAGTCAGGAATTATCTCAAGCTTTAAAAACGAAAGTGATCAGCAGCAGAGGGGGCAAAATTCCACGTGAGCAGAATCATCCTTAGTGCCTCTAGGAAACATAAACTCCTTGGATCAAACAACACAGATTAAAGTTTAATGGGAGATAAGGTGTGAAAGTCCTACAATAAAAATGACTCCTAGTCAGGATGCTGGGAACCCACCAGGATGTTCTGGCTGGAAACACCAAAGGCTCCCTGGCCAGCAGCACGAGCAGTTTGATTTTAGCAGCTTGTTCTTCTTTTGTTCTTTAGTTTCCACTCTTGCTGAACCAGCAGTGGGGTTAAATTGTGCAATTTAAATATTTCCTTTTCACATGGCAGGGATCTGGATGGTGCTGAATGTTATCCTTGCATTCCTTCCTAAGTAGCCCAGGACAGAAACTCCCCCTGGCCAGACCCTCAGAGAAGGGTGTGCAGGGAATATTCCATTTCCCATTCCTCCTGAAGCACTTCATGCTCCAGCCATGCATTCATTCATTCACTCACGTTTGGAACATTGAGCATCAGGTGTGGAAAACTGAAAACTCAGAGCAGCCTGTGGAGCTGGTTGGAAAAATCTGGTGGAAAAAGCCTGTGGAAAATCCCACCCTGGGCATTCCTGGGAGCTCCAACAGCCTCGGGACAGTGCCCTGCACCCTCTGGGGGAAGAACCTTTCCCTGATCTCCACCCTAAGCCTCCCCTGATCCTGATCCCATTCCCAGCTGAGCCTGAGTGACAAATCCAGAGCCCCTGGGGCTCCTGGTGCTTCCAGCAGGAACATGCCCAGGCAGTGCTGGGAACTGAAATGGCAGCTGGAGTTGGGATGAAATATTTCAAATCCTGGAGTCTTGGCACAGGCAGGGAAAAGGGGGGGATGAGGAAAGGGAATGAGGAGCCCTGGGGAGCTCCAGCTGCCCCTTGGCCCCTCCTTTCCTCTGCTGGATTTTGGTGCTTTCCTGGCTCTGTCCCATTCCTCCTGCCCAGCAGGGATCTGGGGATGGGAGCAGAGCCCCATCCCAAATCCTACCCCAAATTCTGCCCCAAATCCTGCCCCAATTATTGCAAAAGAGGCACCAGGCACTGCAGGAACCCACGAACACCACGTGGGAAAAGGCAGCAATAACAAACAGGGCAAGGTTCCTGCTCCTCCAGCCCGGTGTGGGATTCCTGAATTCCAGAACTGCTCAGGATGTGCATGGGGAGTTCCCTGCTGGGATTGAGGGTGACCTGCTCCTGCCCTGGGCTCACTCCCAGGCACATCTTGAGCAAGAATTATTTGCATAGTCTTGAGAAATACGGATTTTGCACCTGTAATGCAAAGTCCTGCCTGTATTTCTCTGTATTAGAGACTGACAGGCTGGGAAAAAACATCACTGTCTCCATAAATAGTCTAATGATTGATATCATTAAAATGCTGTGTGTTCCCTCTTGTCCCTAAACATCAGTAAATACAAATTATATTGATAAAAAACAGTAAATATAATATACAGACTAGGCATGAAAGCAAATCTACACTGATTACTACTTCAATTACATTACTTTAATAAAACATCCAACTGGATCCAAATTTGAAAGTATTGAATAGATTTTTTTTTTTACAAACTCAGAGATACTTTGGGCATTAAAGACTTGTGAGTTGGAGCACAGCTGCCCTCATTTTCTCAGAGAAATTAATTTCATCTCCTACCTTATTTCCCCGTAATTATAAACTGGGAAAGCAGCTGAGGTGATAAAAGACATAATTATTGTCTTCACTTTGTTTTGTTGCCTCCTGTGACCAAGCCTTATTCCCTAAGTCCTTGGATTGCCACCTACAGCAACAGCCCATCCTCTGGAAGGAGAGGACATTCCAGGAGCTTGGAAAAAGTCCCCAAACTCACCTCAGTGTGGGTGGAAAATGTGGATTTGTGTCACCCTGTGGGTCCTGCTCTCCTTTCATCTCCTGAGGATTCCAAACCCCAAGCTCATCCCAGTGCAGCTCCTGCCCACTGCAGCACAGGAATCTGGTGGTTTAGATGCAGATATTCCAGTGGAGTGCTGGTTTGAAGGCTAAAAACACTTGGAATTTGGAACAAAAGCAATCCCAGCCAAATCCAGCACGTTACTTACAGCTCAGGAGTTTGTGCTTCAGACTCTCCTCAACAGGGAAGGTGTAAAGTAGGGAGTGAAGGGTTAGGAAAAAAAGGAGACGTTGTATTTTTTACATTTTAGGGGTTTTATTTTCAATGGAAACCCTAGCACAAGTGAATCTGTAGTGTTCTATTCTCTATGTGATGCACATGTTACTCATTTTCTAAAGTAAACCAAAAATTATCTGTTTTTATAAAGCCCAAGGATCTGAGAATTTCATCATAAATCTTCACAGCAGCACATCCTCACGTTTTTAATGAATCAGTGGCATTGTTTGTCGAGTAATTCATTGTATAAAACAACCAAGGAGACTGAATAAATCCTAAAATCATTCCATAAAAAACACAGCAAGCTCCCACTCATCCAAGATTTTTTGTGTGCACATCTCTTCTGGCAGACAAGAACAAATCCATCATTTCTGTATCATTTCTCCAGATGAAAACTTTCCACATCCAAGCAGCTTTCCCCTGGAGTAACAAAATCTTCGGGGGGGTTATTCCTGTCCCAATCCCAGCTCTGTAATTCCAGTGGGTCATTAAAAATTGAAAGCCCTCGAAGAAGCAAACATTAAAAACAGGGATTGATTGGAGCAAAAATCATTTTGCTGTCAAGAGCAAAACACCAAGAGAGAGTAAAGCAGAGCTCGTTGCTCCTGGAGAAAAACAGGATAAGGAAGCACATGATCCCAAAGTCAGGTGGAGGTTTTGCTTTACTTTTACTTCACCACAGAAAGAGCATTTTCCCGTGGGGTTCCCAGGAAGCTGCCGAGGAGCTGGAAGGCCGAGCTGGCGTGGAAAGCCACGCAGACATAGGTGGTGTAGAGCAGCAGCCCCAGCATGGCCAGGTTGAAGGAGTAGAAGAGCACCTTCTCCCAGGGCTCCATCAGGTAACTGCAGGTGATCAGCTCAAACTGGCAGAAGAGCCAGTACAGGTACCTGGGGGTGTTCTTCACATCCATCCCCTCTGCCCAGAGCTTCCTGCGGGATGAAGGATGGGGAATCACGGACGTGGGAAGCTCACACTGCACCCTCCTCACCCAGGAGGCTCCAGGAGAGCTCCTTCATCCAGGATTTGTGGTCATTCCATTCCCCAGGCTGAACTCTGGCAGAATTTCACCTTGCACTGGGTTACTCAAGACTCTGTTGGAGCATCTTAATTAAAAATCCCTTTAAGCCCTCTCTCCTTCCTCCTTCTCCTGCCCACCTGTGGATTTCTGCCCAGAATTTGCCACAAGGCTGATTTCTACCACTGCAGGCTGGATTTTATGTCTCGTGCTCAGTGGCTGCTGGAAGTCCCAGGTGCAGACTGGGAGCGTGGAGAATTCCAATAAAAATAAACTATATCCAGGTTATCCTGCTTTTTCTGCAGCAGGGATTAAATTGAGGTGCTGCCAGAATGAAATAATAACAATAATAAAAATAATAACTATAATAATTTAAAAATACTTAATATGTTGTGTATATTGTATATTATAAATATATAATAGTATATTATAAATATATATTATAAATATAGGATTATATCTTTATTATATATTATATATCATATATTATGCAATGTATAATATATAATATACCATATAAAATCAATTATACAATATATTACATATTACATTTAAATATACATAATATATAATGTATATAATAGGTATTTTATATATAATGTAAAATAATAAACACAGAATTCTTTTCAAGAAGAAATAAATCAATGCTAATAGTTACTGAGTGCTGCATGATGTCATCAGCAGGACACAGAACTGGAGAGGAAAAGGGAAAACAGGACTGTTTCAGTCACTGGCACTTTCTGTCTTTTGGTAAATAAGAGGAAACAAACCAAAAACTCTGATTTCCCACCTTTTAATTGGGAAGTTAAGAACTCGTGGTGATGTCAAAATCAGTGGAAAGAAATTTATCCCTCAGAAATTACATACCATTAACTCCGTAGATCCAAATGGAGTGGGGTTTTACCCTAAAAAAAATCCACTTCCCAGAGATTTTAGAACCATTTTGCTTCCATATCTTCCCCACCTCTTTTCTTCCTGCCAGGTGAGCTCAACAGATGCTTCTGCAGTTCGAAATATTAACAATTCCTTGTAGCACTATCCTCATTATCCATCCCATTCCTGCCCATTACAGCCAGCTTCTCCTAAAGCAGGTGACACCTGAGCCTCATCCCATCCAATGCATGACTTTGAGGGAAGGATTCCCTGTGAAAAACCGGGTTTGTAAAAGCAGAACTCACCTGTCCACGTGCCCCGAGCCGGCCGGGCAGGGGATGCTGCGGAGCTCTGCAGGGAGCAGCTCCTGTGTGGATGGAGAGGCAGAGCCCAGGAGCTTTGATGCTCAATTACAGAGGGTGTCCTCCTCTCCCCGCCCTCCTCCTGGGTTGTTGAAATCTCCTGTGGCCACAGGACTCTGATTTATGCAATAATTTCTGCTCTGTCTGGCACCACGCTCAGGACACCGGCACCTGGGTCTTGGAGCTGAGCCCAAGCTCAAGGACGCTGCAGGGAGGAACAACACCAGGCAAAAAAAAAAAAAAAATATTTACAATTGATGCCTCCTTAATTTCAAACCTCCTCAAACACCTCTGCCCCCGTGGGGCTTTGAGCTTCTGCAAGGGGCAATTTAATGTCTACACAGAATTATGGGGGTAGAGTTATGCAGCCACAAAAATGTGGCACAGGAAAGTCTGCAGCGAAGCCGCCACCTTCTTTTGCAACCTCTGATTAGAATCGTTTTTCAAACAGCTCCCAAAATCTCTGCATCTCCCAAATGTCCTCCAGGAACCCCAGGGTGGAGGGAATTTGAGGATGAGGTTTGTGTAAGGAAAAAAAGGGTGATTTTTCCTCAGAAAAGCTGCAAAATGACAGCAGGCCGCAAATGCTGGAGGGATTTTAATGATCCAATTGGGCAAGTAAATGAGTAAATTCAAATGTTATGGATCTGCATAATAGATGGTGTTCTAAACTATCTGCCTGCAGCCAAGTCATTTCCAAATATGAATCATGGGGATAATGTGCCACAAGCAATGTCTGAGCCTCACCTTTCCTCCCTTCCTCACCAAACACAGCCTGAGCTCACCTGCCAGCAAACCCTGCCCTCCTCCCTCAACCTTTTGCTTTTCCAACTCGTGTTTTCCAACCAAATCAAGTTTTCTCTTTAAGAGCTGTCCCTTTTCCCTAGAAAATCCAGAAGTGGTAAAGGGCTGCCCCAAGCAGCAGCTGTCAAAATGCTCCATTTTCAACCTTTTGACCCAATGCTCCATGTCCAACCTTTGTCTCTCAGGAGCTCCTGCTTCCACCCAAATTTCCTCAGCCATAGAGCCTGGAGGGATGGGATGGGACAAGGAGTTTTGGGGTGAAAATTGGTGTTTAATTCCCACACAGGGACAACTGTTCCAGGTTCCTCAGCTTCCCTGCCTCTTGGGAATCCTTCAGCACCAATGCCAGGGCAGCTGAAGGCAGGGCTGGCACCTCCAGGCTCCCTGAATCCTCTCCAAAACCATCCACAGAAAAGCCAGGAATACTCAGGGGATTCTTCCCTGGATGCTCCCAAGCACGAAACCACACGGAGATTTTCAATCTTTTCAGTAATTCTCCACTTTTAACAACAAATTCCCTGAGCTGAGACGACGCAAGCGAGGCTTGTGTGGGTTTGTTTCTCTCCAGCAGCGTTCCCAAAGTTTTGCCTGGTCCATTGGGAAAGAGCTGCAGGTGGGATGAGCAGGAGCCATTCCCAAGCAGGGCTTGGATGGAGGAGTGGAAAAGCCCCAGGCATCCTCTGCTCCTGCTTCCTGAGCTGCTCCTGCTGCTTTTTCCAGCTGGTATCCTACGGGGAGATAAGGAATCATTAATGACTTTCACACTGAGTAATGATGTGAGGACAGCTTCACTCACAGTACAGAATTTGCCTGAAACCCTCACCTTTTAAAGCAATTTTATCTTGTGTGCTCTAAGATACTTTTCTCATGCACAGAGGAAAAAGAACCTAAAAAATATTCCAAAATTCTACACTCCCAGACAAAACCATGTTCTACCTTTGATGGGTGATTGGAAATACATTAAAAATGCAATTTTTTGGCAAAGATCTTACCCCGAAGAGCAGGAATGAGACTCCCTCAGTAGCACTTTGTCCCTTGATTTAGATCTCTTGGTTGTGTTCCCCACACAATTGGATTTCAAAATCTCTTTTTATTGCTTCTCCCTGTGCTTTCCTGCCAAACAAATTCGAATATAAAAGTGACACCGGGGCACAGCATTTGTTCTTAGTGAGGGAAAATTAACAAAACAAAGCAGAAATATTCAAATTACAAAGGCAATCACCAACCCCCCTTTTCAGTACCAAGTTTTTAATATGGAGAAATTTGGGTTTATACAGAATTTAACAGGTTAGCTCCACATGTAGAAATAATGGTTTTTTTCCCTATTATTTCATGCTTTATGATGGGATTTTCTGATGTCTAATAAGAGGCAGAGTGGCTGTGTTTTGTTGGGTTTCTCTGCTGTCCAGTAAGAATAATGTAATAAAACTGCTCTTCTCCTCCTAATCATCTCTTCTGACAAATTTTGCATCTTTGAGATCAGAACTTCTTTTCCCAACTTCCCTGAAATTGGTCAAGGGGCTGAAAAGTGTGGGATGTAAAGAGAGAGAGAGAGAGGTAATAAAAGAAAATCAGCTTTGTTTCCATAGAAAACCAAGCTAAAAATGCCTGAAACATCCCTGCCTCACACCTGTACACTGCAAGAAGTCAAAATTAAAATTAAATCCTTCCCCATTCCTGGTCCTGCTGAGGACTGGAAGGACAAAGAACCCACAGAACATCCACTCCCGTCCTGGGCAAAGGGAAAAACATCCCAATTCTTGGAAAGGTTCTGTTCAAGGGGTTGGAAAGACTTGGTCCACACCACAGCTTTGTCTGCAGGGATTCCCACTGGGATGGGGCTGCAGGACACCCCACAGAAACTGGAGAAGGAATTGATGGGACTCCATAAGGAATTTCTCTGGGCTGCACTGCTGGGACTGACTGGCTGCTGTTTGGAATGCAAAACCCAGAGTTTAATTAGGGCATTGTTGCCTGCCAGAGTCACCTCATTTCCCACAGCTCCTGACAGCTGCCAGACCAGTCCAGGAGCTTCCTCAGCCCTGCATCAAGGCACCTCCTTAACCAAGAGGAAAAGCACCAGGAATGTGCATGGAATATGCAAGGAATTGGCCCAGAGGATGGGCCCCAGCTCATTTCAGCTCCAGGGAAGGTGAGGTCGTGTCACTGGAAGTGTCACAGGTGAGTGTCCCATAAAAGCTGTGAAACTCAGAGCTCCCCTGTGCCTGGGGCACAATTCCAGCTCCTCTCCTGAGCTCGGGATGGGCAGTTTGGGAATAGAAGGGCTCAGGGAAGCTGTGTGTTCCTGTGATGCCAGGTTGTTTTTAGCATTTTTTTCCTATGTTCTCTGTATCCTTCACATCTCTATTTGTAGAAATAAATAAAACCTGGCACCTGCAGATCTCTGTCCTGAGGTGGGATTTACCCCTGAGCTGAAGTTATCCATCACATCATTTTATTAGTGGCTGGTTTTCCCAGTACTTTTCCATGGCCTTTCCCTAGCTCCAGCTGCCTGATTCCATCCCCAGCACTGAGGGAACCCCAAGGCTGCCACTAAACTCAGCTGCAACAAAGACTGCAAGGGCTCTTTGGAGAGCAGCAAGGAATTCTAAACCACTGCAGCACCAAACCATCCTCCAGCCCATGCTGGAAGCACAGGGGATGGTGCAGTGGGCTTGGACCATGCAAAGGAACATTCCAGCAGGGAATCATCAAAAGGAGAACCAGGGTGTGCTGGGTTCCCTCTCCCAGCTGTGTCAACAACCACGGGGCAAGAGCTGAGAATCCACCTGGGCTGTGCAGAAGATGCCTCTGGAAGATAAATCAGTGCAGGGTGAGGTCCAAGGAGCTGGGTGTCAGCAGGAAAGGCAGGGAATTGAAATCTGGGCTTTTTAGGAGGATATTCAGGAGGAGAGGAGGAGCTCAGGGATTTTTTTTTTTAGGGCCAAGGTGGTCACATCAGTCTGGCTGTATTTATCTCAAACTTGCTTTAAAAGGGTGTTTATCAATGCCATCAGAGTGAAACCACTCCTAAGTTTATTTGAACTAAATTATCTCATATCTCCACGCCTTGAAAATTCTGTTTCGACCCCCTGGTGCTTTATGACTCTGAGGAAGAAGAAAATTCCAGGGATTCTAGAAGGAGAATGGGGTGTAGATGATGGATAATGATGGGAACCTTGCCAGAAGTTTCTCTTCCACTGAGGAATCAGCCCATGGGAGAGGCTGCAATACACAGAAATACATCTTTGGCTAAACTGTTTTATCTTTCTTGTTCTCCAGGCCCCACAAAAAAGAAAAAGAAAAGTGGATACACCTTCTATTTTATTTTTGGTTGACAAAAGTGATTAATTGANTTTGGAACCTTCAGCTTTTTTTCAATCAGCTCTGGCCATACTTGGTGGCAAAAAAGAAAAGTGGATCCACCTTCTATTTTATTTCTGGTTGACAAAAGTGATTAATTGAAAGCGAGATTTTGAGGCAGATTTTTCTTAATCCTGATGTATTTTCCTCATAGAAAGCAAATCTTCTGCATTTCTGCCCTGCCAACATAATCAGTGCTGCTGCTGCTTTATTCATATTATTTTGACAGAGGTTCAGACCTTTCCTTGGATAGGAATCCTCTTTATTTAGATATTTCTTTTACACCATGTCCTAGTTTTTTCTGGGACTGTGATATCCAGAGAAAGGAGACAGGAATTTCTTTCTCTTTCCTGTAAGAAACGGGAATTTCTTTTCAGTGTAATAGGTGTTTCTTCTGTGGGGAATTTTTTTTTTTCCTGGTCAGTTATTTATTCCCATAAAATACTGCTTTGTGTGAAGTTTTCCAGGTTTTATTGCTGTCTTCTGGAAGCTCTTTCACACTTTGCAGAACAGAGGTTTCTGTTGTGCAGATTTATTTTCAATGGCATCAAGCACTCCTAGGGAGGAGTATTTCTCTCCCCACACTTAAAAAGTGGATTCTTTGTTAAATATGATGCAGTTATTTGGTAAATTAATTAATAAAAACTGGAATTCTGGAGTTTTAAGCTTTGTTCTGCCTCGGCCCCCTCAGAGCTGCCCCAAGAGTTGCCTCATTTTTAACATTTCTCTTTTCTTTCTCCCCCTTTATATCCTCCTCTTATTAAGAGCCATTTGTCACCGTGGAATTTTCAGAATTTTAGTGTAGATGTAAAAATACCTTCTTTTGTGCATATCCATCTTTATGATTAATAACAGACTGGCCTCAAAAGAGCAATTCCTTTCAGAATTATAAAAGGCTTTCATCCCATCTCCTCATCCCATCTGAAACGAGGACATTGTCACTCCTGGAAAAAAAAAAATGAGATGTAGCCACTCCTTTAAATCTAAATCCCAGCTCCCAGACTCATTAAATCACCCAAGAGAGGTGGAGATTTCCTGGGAAATTCAGCCCTAACGATCCAGTGATGGATAACTTCAGCCCAGGGGTAAATCCCACCTCAGGACAGAGATCTGCAGGTGCCAGGTTTTATTTATTTCTTTTATTTACTGCCAACCTCTCCATGGGAGCTCTCCTAGGGCAAGCTTTCCCAGCAGGGATTCGTACCCAGGGCAGAGCTTTTGGCTTCTCAGGGATTTATGAACCATGATCAATGCCATTTTTAATTCTTCCCTCACACACACAACATTTTTATGGCCTTGCCACTCATCAAAGCCCCATAAAAACGAGCTCTGCCACTCCACAGGGGCTGATTTTTCCAGGAATTTACAGAGTTGCTATTAAAGCTCATTTCTTGTCCCATAAATTTTTATATCAAACATTCCTCCCTGGTTGCTTTCCTGGCAGGATGACCTACTGGATCTTATTTTCAAGATGAATTCAATCCTTTCAGCCTCGTTTTCCTCATGCCAGGTGTAACCCTGGAGGACCCCTGTGAAATATCATTTGATGGGGAGAGAAAACAAAGCTCATTTTAATTTAAAAAAAAAAAAGCAAAATTATCCAAAATGATCCAGTTTGTCTCACTGCTACTTAAATGTGGAAATCCTCATCTTTCTGCCTTCATATGCAGAGTCCAACTTAAAATGAAGGATATTTATCAAAATAATCTTAATTTGCTGGAGAAAGGGAGAGCTCTGAGCACACAAAATTGTCCCTTTAGCCAAAATTCTTCCACAGACTCATGTATTAGGACAAGATTTCGATGTGATTCTTGCAAATGACTTTTATTTCAAAGATGGCCAAGAAACAGTTTTCCACCAAAAGAAACCAAAACCAAACAAAAGAAAAAAAAGGTGTTATCATTTTCAAACGTTTCAGTGAAAAATCTGTTTTTTATGAAAACCCTAAAACCAATGTAAGTGGTTCCTGAAGCAGATATTTATAGCAGCTTTGAATCTTCAACTCCCTCTTAAAATAGTCCTAAAGATCTAAATTAAAGAACAATTCCAGACCTATTTTAAAACCAAATCTTGAGGCTGTCAGGAGGCAGAGTGGGGTTAAGGAGTTATGTGGGAACAGTGAGAAAGCAGAGAATTGCAGCCTCTGAAATTCTGGCACTGAGGAAAAATCCAAGATATTTACACCTCCAACTTTTATGGAGTTAAAACACACCAAAATGCAGCTCAAGGGGGAAATCTCACCATTTATCCTTTAAACACACAACTATTAATGTGATTAAATAATTGAGCAAATTACTCCATGAGGAGAGCTGGTGTTGAACAGAGGTGCAGGAGTGTGGAAAGAATCACAAAATGGGATTTTCCCTTTTTTTTTTTTTTTTTTTTAATTTATTCACTGGGCTGTAATTCCAGCCCCACTGGGTCCCCAAGAACCCAGAATTTTGTGGAGGAGGACACAGGCTGAAGGTCACTGGGACTATTTCTGAAATATTTCCAGAGCAGGGTCCCAGTTAAAAACTTTTCCATTTCAGATTGTTCAGCAGAACTTGGCTATTTGCAAAAAGTCATTTGAAGCCCCAGCACTTCATTAAATGTCTCTTGGTACCAGAGAGGAACAAGTGAACCTTGAGGAAGAAATGGAGCAGCTGGAGAAATGGCA
>WEIU01004449.1:0-17132 GCA_013389925.1 Aegithalos caudatus
TATATTGTTATGTTTGCCCCATTTTTTTGTCTTTTGAGGTGTTCTTGTACTATGTTCGGCTTATGTTCTTTTGTTGGTTCCAGCTTTTTATTAAAGTTATTTTCTGGGCTTACTCAATAGTTCTCGTCCCTATTTTCAGTCGCCACCCCTGCTGGTCTAGTTCATATCACATTGCTGGTGACACAAAACATAGAATCAATGCATGGCAGATTTTTCTTCCTTTCTGACTTGTCTAGAAAAACCTGAGACTAGTCTATTTTAACGTACTTATGTCCTCATTAACACCCACCTGCCTCAATCATCAATCGAGATCAGCTACTTTTGTGGCAGTACAGATCAGAGAATCACAGAATACTATGAGAATCATCATGTTCAGTACTGAAGTGTCAGGAGATGCAGTACAGAATGCAGTAATCAAATAAACACACAGAACATGGTAACCTCTGCCTTAACATGTATAGTAAAGCCCAACATACCCTAAATTGACCAGTGGACAGTAAGAATGAAGACATCAATTTGATCACACAAATCAACTTTACGTTTTGACTGTTTATAGACTGTATCCAGGAATGTGGACATGGGTTGGAGACAGTCACATTTGATCAAATTTTAGGGCAGTTACACATCTAATGGAGTAACTGAAGTAACTGCCCTACAATTTGATCATGGTACTGCTGAAGGACCTATTAAGCTTGTCCTTTTATACAGCTGCACACAGGTAAAAACACCAAGTTAAACCCAACAAGGGATGGCAATGCCCAAGAGGAATGGAGATATGTGGCTTCATTATGGGAGTGTGTGTATCAATTTACTCCCAAGATCATGGTTCAGGTGCAACAGTGGGCACTGGGAAGTTTAACATTTTAATGAGTAAATTATATTTAAGTAATTCTCTTATTCCCACAACACTTCAACAACAGCCACACCCACTACCTATCAATCTAGTTTCTACCATATTAATCTTGGAATCAAACAAAACTTATCTGCAAAAATTACTGAAATTAGACTTTATTTAATTAAATACATAGGTCAAGAGTAAGTGTTGTTTAATTCATCATGCTCCCTCAAATGAGTGAAACTAGCAATACCTTGGCAATTAAACCTATTTGTTCACTATTCTTAAGTATGTCCCATGCAGGATGGTTAGAGTGGTTGCATAGATCAACCCTGACCTCTCCAAAAAAATCAAGATGTGTGACTAATATTTTACGTATAGGATTAGGGGTATTAAACAGCATGAATGCTGATGTTTTAGCCAACAAATAAGCTCTGCAGCAAGTAATTTACACAAGTTAGAACATCCATAGCAATCTTTTCTATCACATTGGAAACTAACCAATGGCTCTTATCTGATGTATTTTTCCCAATGGAAAACAAGGAAAGGTACCACCAACTAATTGCAAATGTGCTCTCTGCAACATACATTAATCTTGTCTCGCTCTTCATTGTTTTTAGGCTCAGTTGTGGGTAC
This sequence comes from Aegithalos caudatus, assembly GCA_013389925.1. NCBI lineage: Eukaryota > Metazoa > Chordata > Aves > Passeriformes > Aegithalidae > Aegithalos > Aegithalos caudatus. Next base: position 1,472 of record WEIU01004449.1, read on the forward strand.
AATCTACTGTGGCAGCAATTGTAAGAAAAGGTGAGGAGGGCATCTTGCTCACTGTAGGATGAAATCTGGGATAATGCAATTGAATTTGAAAGGCAATTCAAATCCTGGTGGTGTCTAATCAATTTTACCTATGACTCTACTGATTGTAAATCCACAACTTTTAGCATAAATATCCAATGTTTTGGTATATACTTACATCCCACATCATTGGACTGAAATTAAATCATAATGGAACTGCACTCTGTATAACAGAACATAGAGTATGGGCCCAACAAAAGGGAAACAAGTAGTATAGTGTTGATGTTGATATATATGTGTTGAGTGAGAACAAGGATTTGTGAAGGCAATGCTATTAAAGCCTGAGACATTTGTCTTGACACTGAACAAGTATTTGCTATTTGAGATATATCCTGACACAACCTCTGAAACTGTACTTGTGTATATTAGAAATGGATATGTTTGTTATAAGAAACCTCTCTGATTTTATATTTCTAGGAAATATCACTGTAGATAGAAACAATCACTCAAATGTTTGTAGATTTAATTTTATTTGAATTATAGGCTGTGACATTAACTATTCAGCTCCTGCCACTTCTCATAAATTATTACAATCTAACTCTACGTTGTATTAAGATTTACCACCTAACTCTATTGGAATAAATCTTATATTGTTAAGAAAGCTGTTACAGCATGATGACCTCTACTCATTGCAGGAAAAAAATCAAGATGGACAAAGAATATGTATTACTGCTCGTTATGAAGCAAAATAAATATGTCATGTTCTGAAGACTGCAAAGGATGAAAAACAAAATTGGCGAGGTAACTTATTCAGATAGTTGCTAACAGCAACAAGAAATTTAATTCTGACCCTTCATCCCATTTTGATTTTGTTAACTCTAACAACAAGTTGCTTTTTACTTACAATCTTTCTGTGCAAAGTTTTGGTACTTAAGAAAACAAATACTCCTCATTCATCATGTGAAATCACCCAATAATGTAAAAATAACCCAATAAAATTCATAGTTATATTTTAAACTATAAGCTGTTTTCTTACCATGGATCCTCAAGTGTGTCAAGAGGATATATCAAGAGTTTATAGCATAAAGACGAGAGGTGACAACATTAGGACTCTATGACATGAAGGAAGTTGACTATAGTCAGGGAGGGAGTGTGATACATACACTTTACCCCTTACTGCACATTCTAACTCAATGTTCCTTTGTGTTTCTTCCATGCGGTAATCAAAAATGTGAACTTTGACATCAAACTTTATGAACCATGGTAAACCACTGTTAGTCTTTGTTAAATTCCATTGATTATATTGAACTCTGTCAAAGCATTACCTAAATAAAACTAATTTTCATAACAGACCATGAACCAGCAACCAAATAAGATCCTGGAATTTTTAGTTACACTCAGTCCTGGTAGTAGCAGATGAAGAGTCAGACAAATTTCAGCAAAAGTGCAGCATCTACTTCATATCCTGGGATTCTGAAATTAATTTATGTTTATCCGATTACTTTAATCAGAGCAGAAACAGACCACTAGAAATATGAAAATAATCAAGTGACTCAACAGAAAAGTTTTTCTTTTTTTCTTTCGTGAAAATTGTGAGAAGAAAGAAGAAAGGAAGATATAAAAATAAATAAAGAAGTAATGAGTAAACAATATTTAAGTAATTCTATTAAGTATTTCAAAGTTAAAAAAGATTATTTAACAAAATCAATCAATCAGGTTTGCAGCATATTCCAGTGAAACTTATGCACTTACACAGTTCAGAGAAAAAAAGCTTTATTCATTATTTTAGGCTAGCAAAAGGGCACCACTGGGAAATATCTGACTCATATCACTTAAAGACAAAAACATTATGATAATCAGTTGTACTAATAACATCTCTACAAAATGCTTTATCTTTCAAGAAATGCTCTTGTTTCAAGGAGACTATAAAACAAAAAGTAATTACAGAAATTCTTCTTATTCAAATGAAGCAAAAGTTCATCTGTATAAAGTGGTGCAAAATGTAATTAATATCTGCCTCTTGCTCTTTTCTTAGTATTTTTTTTCCCCTCATTTCATTCTGATTCATTTTTAAGAAGACACTAACTTCAAAAACTGAAAAGCATTCTCTCACAACATGTAGAAATAAATTTTATTCTCTTCTTGACAGCACCAGGTAGAGATGTTGACACCCTGAATATGTCATTGGGTATTGAGAAAAATTGGTAGTAGACAAGTTATACGGAAAATATATTGCTACTTTGTCATGGCTTGTTCATTGAACACATGGAAGTGGTTCTGTATCACACCTTCCTACTTAAAAGCAAAACTATTTACTGATTTAACTGGTAATGATGTGGCTGCCACTGCCCTGCAGATTTCCCACTGAGTGGGCAGAGCACCACTTAAAATATTAGCCTTCTTAATACAGGGAATAGAGGTGTAGTAGCCCTCATTTCTTCTTGCCAAAGAAGAATGAGCCACCATTTGTGTCAGATCAATGATGTAGATAGAATATTTCTCTTTCTGTCTGTCAGCCTGATACATTTCATAAGGGTTAAATAAAATTTTTAAAAACTCTTATTGGTGTTTGCCTTTTTTTTTTCAGGTCACACTTCAGCTTGACAAGTTTACTTATGTTTGGTTTTGAGTGGAAATATAAATGTGTAGTGAAATTCAAAATGGTTTATCCACACACATTAACAATGACTTAAAATGTTTTACTCCCTTAATGATGAGGCACACGGAAGCTTGAAACCTTTATACCTTTATAATTTACCTCCTATTCACAAGCTTTAAAAATAAAATCTCATGCTTAGTTTAGTTATGCACATTTATTGCTAGAGCACTGCAAGAGGACACAACACTAAGAAAGTAGTCTCAACAGAAGCACTTTCTTCAAAATCAGACTGGACTCAAATACACCAGTATATTACCTGCTCAAGGAAGACTAGATATTAGACCAAATCAAGAAAGGAAAGAACAGGTACAATAGAGAGCAAGACTAGTATAGTATCTATCAAAGTAGAGACAGAGACCAGTGCAGAGTTACATATACTCTGATTGATTGTGAAGCAGCAACTTGGACTAGACAATGAAGAATGCAGAAAAGGGACAACAGGAGGGAAAGCAGAAGAAAAGATGTACTAACAGCTAGTCTTTAACAGAGTGAATGGACTGGAAGAAAACAGAATGTGAGGAAAAAGAAGAGTGACCACAATGGAGAGCCATAAAGAATACCAGTTTGAGACTTTGGATGAAAGGATGAATTTCAAAGGTCTCTTTCCCTTATGAGAAAATATCCAACTTAATATTGGCAATTTCTTCCCATGTAAATGATCTCTTTTGAAAGAATAATTACAAGTTACGCATTACAAAATATAATTGTTGAAACATAAAACTTTCAGCCCATTATAGTTACGTGTGTTTTGTAATGATTTTAAATAGGAAACTGAAACACTAATATGCTGGCTGACTTTGAACTATAATGTCAATTAGACAAAGCAGACAGCTAAACTCCATTTCTATAAATGTGACTACAGGAGAGAATGAATTCTCTGCTGGTATTAAAGATAAAATTCAGAGAACTACCAGACTGACCCAGCTAGCATTCACTGTACTCTTTATTGCACAAAGGAAAAATACTTGCAGGTTCTTCAAACTGTGAACAAAATGAGCAAATCTGGGACAAATTAGCCAACTAAATCATTAAAACAAATCATCAAATTGACTCCCATCTGCTTGCACTGCATAGATGGAAATAAAAAGAGCAACTTTACCATCCATTTTTCTCGGGCTCCAAATAAGTCCAGAGAGTCCTATAGTGAATCAAACAAAAACAAATGCATAGTTTTTTATAAATAGTTAGTGGTGTGCATTTAGCACTTTGTGGGCCCTATGAAATGCATTCACAGCAGTACTCATTCAAGTGTTTTAATTACTGCAATATCTGCTGTGGCAGTAGTCATATAGCAGCATTTTGAACTTAAGCTCTGGGTACAGCCTTAGGAGCAACCCTGATTATCTGGGTTTACAACTTTTGTCAAAAGTCGTTGAAAATTTACACAACATTTTTCCATAAATCTTTTTAAACAGTGAAATAAAATGGACAAATGAGTCAATTCTTCAGAGTAGGAAGGCTAAAGAAAAACCAAGTCATTACAGAAGAGTAAAACGTCATTTTGAGTCAGGACTGACTAACGTGGAGATTTTATGCTTAGTATCTGAGTTACGTCTAAGAAGATTCCACCTACTCTAAATTAAGTCAGGGATTAGCTAACTTGTGGGAAGAGATAGGATAAAACTGAGTTGCAGGCTGTGGGATGTACCTGCAGAACTCCATGGCAGGCAGCACAGAGAGGCTTGTCTCCACCTGACCTTGCAGGGAGGAAGTGCCACATAGCAGAGCCCTATGGAGAAGAGCCTGCCAGAATTTCACTGACAGAGGGGTGAACAGTGTGTGATCACTCCACAGAAGGACATTTAGAACGAGTGTTGCTGATGTGGCAACATGGGATAGGTCATGTAGTGAGAATTACCATATAAAGAAATTCTGTGCCTTGAAAAAGTGTATAAAACCAGCTTGTTTCTTTTGAATAAATGATTCAGATTCCCTGATGGTCTAGGTCCCTGTCACAATCACTCACACTAACTAGTGCTACTTTAGAATTATCCTGAGTTTAATCCCATGCAGTACATCCAGTATCCTCTTCAAAATTAGCATACATGTTCTTTAACATGTAAAAACTTCTGAGGACTTGCAATATTTATAAAATTTTTTCAGGTTTCTAAAGATGCAGCCAACTGGTTGTCTTGTTCTGATCAGCTTGATACAGTTGAAGTACTTTGTTATTGCCCGCATCATACTTCCCAGATCTTACCCCCTTCTACAGCTAAACATCCCTGGAAGAGGCAAAACCTTTCCATGCTCAGCTTTTTAAGCAAACTACAAGTCATATCTGAAAAAGGTTGTGCTAACAAACAGGATTTGTCACTCAGGTATAGAATTCATAAACAGATTTTCAAAAAAGAAAATTCGGGAAAAATAACAGATTACTCTCTCTTTTTTCTAAGACTGATCCTAGAATAGAGCTCCTGAGATCTGGAAGTCCAGATAGTAAACAGATTACAATTTTGACAGCCTTTATCTTTACTCCTTTCTAAATCTCTCACCTTTCAAAAAAAAGAGAAATACTGAAATTAAGTCAGTCAGTCAGTTTGTGGCAGGAAGAATGTTTCAACTTAATAGAATTTAGGCAGAGGAGATTTCAGTACAAAATCACATTTCCTTTCCAACCTAGCCCAAAAGAGCTACTATAACCACTATTGCAGTACTTTTGTTTAATTAAACATTAATATTCACAATTTTAAAATTTCCTCTATTCATGTAATCTTTGATATTTTTCCTATAACAATTACTAGTATATAAAAATATACTCTTTACTTTTACAGTCCTATTTCATCAGCTGTACTTCTGAGATATCCCTATTCTTCAATCAGTTTTCCTCTTCTTTTTTCTTATTTAATTTTTGAACTTGCTGCAGCATATAAAATGTAGAATGAGTACAGGTCACAACAATGTCCATGAAAAAGAAATAAAATTAAATAGAAACAATAATATATTACTTTTTTTAAAAAAAGACTTAATTGCTTATTCACCAGTGCTTTGTCATAGCAACAACACTAAAAATGGTAATGTTATCTGTGTGATCAATACAAAAACCCATAAAATAGTTATATTAGATATACACCAAAAGATATTAAAACAAGAGTGCACTGAAAATTCTGGGAATATTAAAACACTCACTGGCAACTGCCCAATTTGTTTATTCAGACAATAGAAACAACTGGAGATGAATTCTTGAGTTGCAAGGAAAGGGGACAAAACCCCTTATTGGTGTTTTTGATTTATCATTAAATGATATTCCACCATAATAAACAAATGACAGCTATAGACTACACAGACATAAATATTTGGTATTCAAAAAGCATCAGTTTGGTTTCAAAAATGCATCATTTTTAAGTGAAGTTTATTATTTTAGAAAGTTGAAGGAACAGAAGACAAAATTTTTGGGTCTTGTATTTAACAATCCAGTTTCTAAGCAGTGTGTCTAGACTTGGGACTCTAGATGTCTGGCAATAATTCTGTCATTACATTTTTAAGCACAAGCATTCAGCTAGAAGCATCTCATTACTGAAACCACAATAGCAGCCAGAAAACAGGTCAAGAAGAAGAAAAGTGAAACAGGGAACAAGGTGCTATAGCCAGCCTATTCTCTAGAAATAAGGTGAAGGCAAGCAAGGAGAGAATCTAGCTACAAAATGAGCATGACATCATTCAGATGATCTGTATTCCTGAGCTCTCTCGTGACAGAGAGATCTTCATACAGGAGGAAACATACGTGTGGTTGAACAGATGGATTTCCTCAATTCTGCCTCCCTTCAAGCAGCAGAGATGCAAAATCCACCAGACCTCTCTGGGCTGATACGTACACTCAATACAGTCTTCTCCAGGGGAGGCTTGTCCTGAAGAACATGAATATAAGCCATTCCATGCCAGCCCCCCTGAGGCTTGTTCACTCCCTGGTGCCTTCTCAAAGACAGCTTTTACCTTTCTATGAAAGAGAGTCCATGATTTAACACCTGTCTTTAGGAGTTTAATCTATTAGATCAATTTTCTAAGTTCAAACTCCAATGAAGAATGTACAAGGATGAATGTACAAGAATGTAACAAGGGATGTGAAATTGATGAAAGCACATAAGTTTGTCAGGGCTTTGCTTCATTATGGCCGTATAGTTTTGCAATTTGCTGAATTAAGTTATATCTGATTTACAGTCCACCCAATTTTCTTGCATATTTTTTTACTTTGGTATACATTAATTATACCAAAATAATTTTGGATCAACAAGAAAGTGTCCACTTAATAACTACCTGACTTTTCTGCCTGTAATTCAAAATTTGCCACTGGTAGGAACCTGTTATTTTTTTCAGACATTTATATAATTTATCAATGAAGAAATATTTTCCTTGCATGTCAAATCAGATATTATCTTGATGCCAAATGGTCTACTTTTTGCTTAAGCAATCTTCTGAAGCTTTGACATTGCTACTAATGCAAAGCACCAGATCTCACTTAACTATCCTCTGCAGATGTAATTAAGTACTTCCAAATGTTTTGCTTAATTGCATTCCTTAATGTTCTGAGTGATGTTTTGCACTTTTTCTTCAGTTACGAATTGCATTTATATCTTCCAGTAATCCCATTTATCATTGCAATTTGCTTAGCTTGAAATGTGTTACATTAATTAGTTCTTTTCAAGTCTTTTGAAAGAAATGTCAGGAGATCATTAATTCTATATGGGCAATTTATTATTGCTTAAGAGAATTACATATTGCAGTCTGTTTCTTTTAGAAACTGTTTAGTTTCTTTTTAGAAACTTATTTCAGTATTTCCCTGTATAAAAATATCTTACATGATCACCTCTCATAAACCTTCCCTAGTGAGTATCATTGTAAATTTTATGGTTATAAAAGGCTCACAAGCATTCAACAACCATTCTAAACAAATAGAACTAGGAATTTTTATTCTAAAATGAGTTCACAAAGCTGTATATATCATAGGAGTAAGTAATTTCCATGATTTATTAATATGTAACATGGTAATGATGGAGGTACACCATACAAAGAAACACGGGGAACCAATAGTGGAATTGTCATTTTTTACAGTTATTAATCTGTAGAAGAGAAGATTGATTATTTTCTTTCTTGAAATAAAACAAGAATACAAACCTGGTTCTGCATTCTCTTGTGTTTCAGCATTGTGTCCTGCTATAAGAGTTTACCACTTGTTCATGTGTTTGATTTCAAACACATCAGTTGTCACATTCGGCTTAGTGTCTTTAAGCACAGGAGTAAGTTTTAGTAAGATCACAGTGTTATCCACAACATGTTGACTCTGGTCCAGGGGAATTTCTGAAGCCATCTGTTCCCTTCCTGAAGATGAGATGAGAAAGATAAAGTATTTTAAAAACCCTAGGAAAAATTCAACTCCTGAATCTACTGACATTCATACTGTTATAATTCAAAAAGACATCTAGTAAATGGTGGAATAATGTGAATACTAAACTTGAAAATCAAGGTGGCAAATAGATATGAATAGTATTGTGTGTCTCAGGAAGATTAACAGAGGTATGGCTTTCAGCTTACACTGTATATTTGAAGTGGGAGAAGTTTCAACTATTTGGGAAAATAGCAGAGCATGAACTCATACTTCTCATAATAGAAAAGGTACATATTTTCATCTAAAATGCCTGTTTAGAGGTCTTTGATCATGTTCTGTGACAGTGAATTGACTAGTTTCTGTTTTATCAATCTGTTCCAAAAGGAAACATACTGTTTTGAGGTTTTTTTTTTCTGTTTGCTTGTTGGTTTTCTGTTTGTTTTTGTTTGGTTGGTTGATTTTTGTTTGTTTGTAGTTTGTTTTTTTTGTTTTTGTTTTTGTTTTTGTTTTGTTTTGTTTTGTTTTGTTTCTTCTTGTTTTTTGAAGATTTTTTGTGGGGATTTTTTGTGGGGTTTTTTTGTTTTGTTTTTGAATATAAAAAGCAATTAACACAGCTTAAAGTGTCAATAAATACATCTTAGCTATTTTACTTGTTTTTGTAATATAGTAGCTAAAACTTGGTTGTTTGCCTGTAAGAGAAAACTATAGAACAGAATCTGTTTAAAAAAAATTAGACTCTATTATCAATCCTTTTGAATTATTATTTGAAACACAATGATATTACAATACATAAATTACTCCTAAGTGAGCCACCAGGGAATGAGCATGCTTCTTTATGAGAAATGTTATGGTTCACTTTATATACTTTAGATTTCACACCCTGGAAGCAGGGCAACTAATCACTTCCCATAAAACAATCATTTCTTGTGAAAAGAAGAACATGTGAAAACAAACAATTCTTGTAAAAAACACACATGTTAAAGGTATATTTCAAGTTTAGAAGTTATCTAGAATTTTATTATCCTTTTAAAATCTAATTTGTACTGTAGAGTTTATTCCTTTTACTGGACTCATTAGTGAGAAAATCAGTATTTACCATCTTTAAGAATCTTGAACTCTTTCTTCACCTTGATAGGCAATGGGACTATATCCATCCATTTTTTGGATCAGAAGGAGACTTTCCGAGTTTGTCTTGGTTTTGCAATAGGAGTGTTGTCCCATTATAAAATTTGAAGACACTATATACAGATTGTACAGTTTGGGAAATGATGGGTTTACTGGATTCCACTTTAGCTGGTATTAAAGAAAAACTTTTTTTTTCAGACATCAATTATTAAAATATAAATATGAATATAAAATTCACTGTGAAAATAAATACTTGATTGTTCAAATAACAACTTAAATTCTGGATTGCACTGAAAACTGTCTCCACTTATTCATGTCTCATTTTCTTTAAAAAGAACAAAATCCTCAGTAACATTTGACTGGAATTCTGAAGAAATAAGTCTGGAATGGGAAGAAAACTAGGAAAACACTATGAAAGATATTTTGAGTGGGAAAGAAAATTTGTTTTTATATAAGAAACAGAGCAAAGGATTAAGGAATTAATCAAATACCAGAGTATGATGAAATAATAATTCAACACAGAGTCCCTGGCCTTACCCCCCAGGTTTTCTTAGTCATAAAAGCAGAAACTTGCTTAGATTAGGACTTATTTAGTTCTTACCTTGCATTTCCTTTTCAGGTTATTACTCTCTGAAGCATAGTGCCCTTGTAGGCACATCATCTTTTTCCTGTGAGATACAGAGAGAAGCAGCAGGCTAAGCAACAATAGGATATTCCAATTACTACTCTCTATACACAGTATCTAGCAATAATAGAATATTATCATGCTTTTCCTTCTATCTATTTTAAGAATGGGTAAGATTGGCATCTCTGCAGAGGGTTTCCAAGCAGATAGGTTTTTTCAGAGTAGAGTTAAGAACTACATGACCTCCTGGGGGCCCTTTCTAAACCTGAACTTTTATGATTATATCAACCCTTTGAAGACCTACAGATTGTGCCTTGTTCAAAATGGAATATTCTCTCATCACTTGGACAATGCTTGGGTAATAGCTTAAATTATAGCTACTTTTTTATATTAATATACCCAGAACTCTTCTTGACCTTTAGATACTTTACCATTATCCTCCCTGGAATGAGAAACAGTTTTACATCCTTCTGCCTCAGCAGTATGCCATTACCATTTGAAATTTCTCATAGAAAAAATTAACAGAAATTTAAGGACAGAAAGTCATCAGCATGTATTTTGCTGTGATTTACAGCTAGCATTGCAATACTTATGTGTTTTAATGGCAACACAGAAAACGGAGGTTATAGAAATCCTTCTAGTCAAGAAAATTGATGATTACTTGTGTTTCTGGTATATGCAGATTGTTCAAGATTAAAGGGTTTGCAGTCATGTTACTGACTAATCAAGATTTTTATGCTTAAAGTTGTACATATGGAACTGCAATTGCAATTATCAGTATTTATAAACCACAGTCTTCGGAAAAATTTTTAAATATACACATGCTTCACAAACCATCATGATCAGCTTCCAGACTACCATTGATCCACAGGCTGAAAAAAGGCTACTCTTTTCATTGATTAGAAAAATAAACATCCTTATTTGAATAAGTTAATCATTTGACTGAAAACAAACACTGTCACTGTTTATTCTCATAGTATTTTAACAATCACAGCAATAGAGTATCTAACTTAAAATCTAGGTATTTTAGATTGATCTTTTATAGCATAGTTCATTTCCCAGCACCATAACAGGGCAATATTTCAATTTATGTTTAAAAGAGTTAGAAATTCTCAATGTTCAGAAATGATGATTTTCCACCTAAGTATATCTTAATACTGCAATTTAGAATTTATGCAGAGTTGTGTGTTTCTACTTTAATTACTATATAAATTCACTCTTCTCTTACAACACTGAGCTATAGATTCTGTTCAAATACATGAGTGCATTAGTGCTCCCAAACACTAGACATATTTTGACCCAGATACTTCTCTAAGTACCTTTCTGCAATAACACTGGAAGTATTTTCCCTCATCTATATACATACTCAGACAAGTTTGACTGAAAATATAAGTATTGTACAAAGATTATATATTTTTTTTTCTTCAATCTTTCTGGTCTTCAGAACAGTCAATATCAGCTAAGAATGGCTTTGTAAACTGCAGAAATAGCAAGAAGGAGGATCCCGAGAGTACAGGTTTGTTGTACTCAGTTCAGTGGTTGGTAAAGTTATGGAGAAGCAGTTTATTCCGGGAGGAATTGAAAAACATCTGAAAGACAATTGGTCACAGTCTTCATGAGAGGAAAGTCCTGCTTATCAAACGTAATTTCCTTTTGTGACAGGGTAACCCACTTGGCTGATCAAAGGAAGCCAGTTGATGTGATCATTTTGGATTTCAGTAAAACTTTTACTTGTGTCCCTCACAGAATCTGTCTGGACAAAATGTCCATCTCACAGCTGGATAAATACAACATGTGATGGGTAAGGCTCAAAGGATTATAGTCAATGGGATGACATCAAACTAGTGACCTGTCACTGCTGGGGTTCAACAGGGCTCCATCTTAGGCCTTGTGCTATTTAGCATCTTTCATAAAAGACTTGGAAACAGGACAGGAAGGGATATTCATCAAGTTCACAGATAGTACAAAGCTGGGAGGGGCTGTTGACTCTCATGAAGGTCGGAAGGCCCTGCAGAGAGACCCTGACAAATTAGAGAGCTGAGCGGTCACCGACCATATAAAGTTGAACAAGGGGAGAGCCAGATTCTGCACCTGGGATGTGGCAACCCTGAGTATATGCACAGACTGGGGAAAGAGATGCTCAAAAGCAGCCCTGTGGAAAGGGATCTGGTGGTCCTGGCTGATAGCAAGCTGAACGTGAGTCAACAGTGCCCTGGAAGCCAGGAGGGCCAGGCATGTCCTGGGGTGCATCAGGCATAGCATGGCCAGCGGGGCAAGGGAGGGGATTGTCCTGCTCTGCTCTGAGCTGGGGCAACATCACCTCACCAGGAGGCTGGTTTGGATGCCACAACATAAAAAAGACATTAAACTATTGGAGATTGTCCAAAGAAGAGCAACAAATATGGTGAAGGGCCTTGAGGGAAAGCCGAATGAGAAGCAGCTGAGATCACTTGGTGTCCTCTGAGAGGAGGAGACAGAGAGGAGGTCACATCACAGTCTTCAACATCCTTATGAGGAGAAGAGGAGGGGCATGCAATGATCTCACCTCTGTGGTGACCAAGACAGGACCTGAGGGAATGTCCTGAAGCTGTGTCAGGGGAGGTTTGTGCCAGATAAAAGGAGAAAGGGTCTTTACCCTGAGGGTGGTTGGGAACTGGAACATGCTCCCCAGGGAAGTGGCCACAGCACCAAGCCTGACAGAGTTCAAGAACTGTTTGGAATATACTGTAAGGCACATGGTGTGACTCTGGGAGATGAGCTGTGCAAGGGCTGTAGTTGGACTTGATGATCCTTTAGGTCCCTTCCAACTCATCATATTCTGCGATTCTGTGAAGTTAAGTCTCAGGCACTTTAAGTGCACTGGGCACACGTGAAAGTCACCTTCAACTTTAAAACACTTTCAATTTTTCTGTTCAGTTCAAGATGCCATATTGATTTAAACAATCTTTTATCTCAACACACATTTTTTTACGTACCTAAGATCACAGACAATAATAATTTAGATATTTTACAGTGATTTGACTAGGGTGAACTTCTCCCTCCTTAGTTAGATATAGAAATTATGAAAATACAAATCTACATAATGTCTAAGATGTAAATGATATCAGCATTTCTCTCAGCTTTCTAGCAAAGTGACAAGAAATGTTGAACAATCTAAAAATGTTAGCACTGTGCTTTTGAACTTACACTAAGGAAGGACAGAAAGATAGCATATAAATAATATATAAACTGTGTATATATGCAAACAGATCTTTCTTATTTATGAACATGAGGACAGTATGGGACTTTGGGTGTCTTCTTAATGTGTCAGAGACTGAGACATTTTGTTTTGGAGATGCTTTGTTAGTTTGATGATAAGTGATACTGTCTAAGTATGTGGAAAATTAATGCATTAGTCTATCAGTAATGTTCATAGATCAGAGTAATATACTTACTAATAATGGCCATTAAGTCTTCATAAATGTCTTAAAGTAACAGTCCATTAAGGGTAAACTCTTTGAGGAAAACTGCCTCTTTGTTTTTATACACCACCTAGCAGAAAGAGGAAGTCATTCTTTGTTTGCTCCTTTAGGAACTGGTGATATATGAGTATTAATTTCAAAATAGAATCAGAAGAAAGTAACAACAAAATGTGGGGGGGGGGTTAGCAAGACTAATGACATTGCAAGACTGGTGACATTGTTATCTATTTAATCACTGATACAAGATAAACCATTAGTTATTCATCTGTAAATGAGGAAATCAGGCTACACTTATGAACCGGAGAACTGATTGTTTCTTGGAAATTTGTAATTCAGAAAAGAACCTGGAGGCTATAGCAGACAAGCCACTGAACACAGAGTCAAGTGCAGTACTGTGGGAAATGAAGTTAATGACATACAACCAAGACAGTAGAATCATGTGGAACCAGCACTCAAACTGTTAATAGGTTCCACACTACAAAGAGACTGCACAAAAGAGAAAAACTAGGCTAAACTGAGTTACTTAAGGATCTCACTCTATATAGAAGGAAAATACCTCGAACCTTAAAAATTACTAGAAAATTGCATTTCACAGGGCAATCTTGTGTACAAAAGAACTCCCTATGTTAGAGAAGCAGCCAGAACCCTCTAAAAGAGAAATTAAATAAAAAAAAACACACTTTATAAAAATGCATATGATAAACAGTTAGAAAAAAAAATAGCAAAGGAAGATGAAAATTAAGATGTGAGATCATAATGAATATTTTCTAGCATAAATACAAGTGATTTTCACCCACAGACACAATACATAAGTTTCAACTTTTGACCACCAAGTAAATCTCAACTATTTCTTATTTATTTGGAGTGTCATACTAGATTAGTATCTAACTTTTCCAGCAAGGTCAGAAATATTACTTGTCAGAATAATGTCAGAAAGGGATGCATTGCAACCACAAATAAAGAACTAATAAAGCTATTAGAGAGTGCCCAAAGGAGGGCTGCAAAGGCAGTGAGGGATCTGAAGGGGAACTCGTATGAGGAATGGCTGAGGATACTTGATGCCCTCATGTCGGAGAAGAGGACACTTAGAGGAGACCTCATAGCAGTCTCCAACTTCCTTGTGAGGGGAAGAGGAGGGGCAGACACTGATCTCTCTGCTGACCAGTAACAAGACCCTGAAGTTGTGTCAGGGGAGGTTTAGGTTAGGTATTAGAAAAAGGTTCTTCACTTAAATAGGGGTCAGGCATTTGAACAGGCTCCCCAGGAAAGTGGTCATGGCACCAAGTCTGACAGAGTTCAAGAACATGTAGATAGACCAAGAAAGCATTTTTGCCTAAAATTTAATTTTAACTTCAAATATACTCTTATATATATTAAGTGATAATGGCTGAGAATTTCTGATCTTCCTTGTGGTTATTTAGTCACAACAGAAGACTTGTTGGCCTCTTGAGAGGTAAGTACTTACAAGTGGTTAAAAGTACATACTGATGCCAAGGGGTGGTTCTTGTCCAGCTCCACAGATGATAAATCTGGAGTATACATTCTATAATTTGACATAATTTCTTGGGATCAACATGCATTTAAGTAGTTTCACCATATAATTTGACATAATTTCTTGGGATCAACATGCATTTAAGTAGTTTCACATGACAACCTTACAGAAAGCTCTCTCTAGTCAGCCATTGTGTAGACAGAATCATGGATGTCACCTTTAGCAAATGTTAAACAGAAGGCCAGTGCCTGTGCAATGCTGTTGGAGCATGAACTGGTACAACGGAAGTTCTGCAGTTGATAACGGCTGATTTCCATGGTTTAGGAATGGTATTACCCAATCTAGACTTCATGCTGAAACACTCCAAACCACATGCCACTTGGTCCTCCCCTCACCTCTCCCCTGCAGTTGGCTGGAGAGGAAAATTGTAGACAAAACTGGTAAAGACCACAGGTTGAGATATGTACAATTTGAAAATTGAAAACCACAGTGAGATAAGACAATGATCAGTAACAGCAATGATACTAATGACAGAGTGTACAGGAAAAGAGGCATGTGATTCCCACATGATTGCTCATGCATGACAGTACCCAACCACTCCCTTCACCACATTACATCACTCAGAAGGGAGTCTTTCCCTCTTCCCCAGAAAATGATGTGTGGTGGTACAGAATAACCTCTGGGTCTTGCCAAGTCCCATCTTGGCTACTGCAAAAATTAATGCTGTCCTGGCTGGAACCAGGGCCCTGACAAAATTAAATAGATAATAGCAACAAAAAATCTGACTTTGTTAATTTAGTTGTTTAGATGAATAAGTCCTTGCAAATTCATCTTTGAAAAAATAAGTGAAGAAGTATATTTATTGCTATGAAAATCCATTCAGAAATAGAATCAAGGAAGAAAAAAAGACTTTTTAATTGAAGATGAGTGATTTTCCTGAAAAAAAAAAAAAAAAAAAAAA
>WEIU01004449.1:24485-63630 GCA_013389925.1 Aegithalos caudatus
TCCTCACAGTCAGCACTTTTAAATGCTGGAGTCAGCAGCTACCTCCTAGTGAAACTCTTGAACTTCACAAGACCATAAGAAATCTGCCCTTGTTCCCTGTGTATTAAGATGGAATATGGGCATGGAGAGAGAGGCATGTTGAAGGGCAGCAAAAGATCTGGAAAAGAAGGTAAAAGTTGATGTTTATAATATTCCTCTTTCTACAGAGTTTTAAATACCATAAAAAGGGAATAGGCTTGAAGAAACTATAGAGGTTTTTGGACCACGAACAATGAGAGGCTTGTTCAGTTTTGTATCAGAATGCTTAAATTCAACCGTAAATCCTTTTCAGTACCGTTTCCAGTGCTCATCTACCTTACTTTGGCTTCCCAGGCACTTACTGAGGATGCAAGTAAATGGTGCATGCATGTCTAATGAGCCTAGTGAGTTTCCTGAAACAAAGAAAGGATCTTGGAGGCAGGAATACAGAGGAACATGGGAGAAATCTGAATACTAAATAATTAAGAAATGGGATAGGAAGGGCAGGGTAGATTATAAAAAGAAGAGAAATTCCTACACACCTCTTAATATTACTGTGGTGTGTATCTGCAGCAAATATCAACACCATACAAAGCCTTAGATGTAAATTTGTATTAATTACAGTAAAGAAAACTTGATGTCACTCTTGCTATATCTATCACTCCTATTTCCACCCTTTGTTTTTCTGCAAGTATCACAAGTATTTTCTTTGATATATTTATAGATTATATAATTGGGGTTTTTATACCAATCTTCTCCTAGGTTATGTAATTGGGGTTTTTATACCAATCTTCTCCTAAAAAAATCTTCAGAGTCACCATCCCTGGAGATGTATGGTGCTTCATGCCATCATTTAGTGATGGACTTGGCAGTGCTGGGTTTCTGGTTCAGGTTGGTCTTCTTGGGAGTCTTTTTAAAACTAAATGATTCTGTAATCCTATGATTTTCTGTCAGTACCAATGCTAGAGATCAGTCAGAATGATCTCTACTCAAAATATGAAAGGCTTATTCCCCTTATAATAGTAATCTGAGATTAGCTTTTGGTGAGAGCCTGTTGTTGATAATGCCAAGGTCAGGGGTTTGAACCCCATATGGGCCATTCATTTGGGCTCAATGTTCCTTCTGGGTCCCTTCAAACTCAGATTATTCTGTGATTCTGTAAATATGACATTATATTTGTGAAGACATGATTTTTTAACCTTTTTCAGTTTATGGGCCTCTAAATATTTTCCATTATGTGGAATTTAATTCTGCCAATTTAATAAAAACAGCTTTGAAGTCCTACAGATTTCCATGTACCAAGAAAAAAGATTGAAAATCTCAGATTTACACTCTAGCAAAGCAGATCAATAAATCTGACCACCAAAGGGTGCTTCCATGAATTTTGGTACAAGATTTCCATTGCTGCAGAAGCTACTGCCACTTCAACATCCAGTCCAGAATATGCTTTTTCAGGTATCTCTTTCACAGGAGTGCTAAAAGCAGTTAAAAGTAATGTAAAAAACTGAAGTTTTTTAGCTTCCCAATAAAGCAGTCACTATTTACATACAATTTTGCCACCATACTTACTTGCCAGAACTGAATTGTGCTAATCATGGAATATTTTGGATTGAAAGGAACCTAAGTGTCCTATAGTCCTAATTCCCCTGCCACTGACAGAGACACCTTCCATTACACCAGGCCACTCAAAGCCCATCCAAACTGGCCTTGAACATTTCCAGGCATTCACAACTTCTCTGGCTAGAAACCTGTTCCAGCGCTTCACAATACTCACAGTAAAGAATTTCTTCCTAATATTTAAATCTACCCTCTTTTAGTCTGATACCATTAGTCCTGTTGCTATCTCTACAGACCCTTTTGAAAAGTCCATCTCCAGCTCTCTTGTAGGCACTCTTCAGGCACTGGAAGGTGCTATAAGGTCTCCCCAGAGTCTACTCCAGGATGAAGAACACCAACCATCTCAGTCTGTCTTTTCCACAAAAAAAAAAACAAAAAACAAAGAGGCCTAATTTGCAAGACAGATTAGAAGTTTGCAGTTCTTTTTATTTAAAACAAATTCTTCTGCTTGAAGAACTGTTGAAAAGATGATCAGGTGGTGCTTTGTACAACCAGGCTGGATTTGCCTAATAGCCAAAACAGCTAGAGGCTTACAGTGAGGTTCCTAAAGCTGTATTTTGTCTTATAGGCAGAGTATATCCATGACACCTCAGCTGATTGGATAGCCACTTAGAATATTTGTCTGTCATGTTAGCATGCACAGTGTCTGTGCATGAAGTACAAACAGCTCTTCCGAAATTCAGGGAATGGAAAGCTAAGAAAAACATTGAGCAGGAATATTTTTGGCAGAAATTATCAGACAAGCACAGACTGGAAAGATTACTGCTGTGCCCCAAAGACCAGCTCACTTAACCTTTGCAGTGCTTGAGCTTTTACCTTTAGGAAAGCCTAGAAGAAGGTAGAAGATAGGTGTACCAAGAAACCCCACTGTGTCCAAGACAGGAATTATTCATGCTGCATACTCAGACATATAGCATGACCTTTTCAACAGAATTACAAAACAATAGCTGAGAATTCAACAAATAAACTACCAAATTTCCTATAGAAATTGCGCCTTTGAACATGTAGGGGTAGAGCAATATTAGGATTAAGAAACTCTCAAATATAATCTACACACTTGAAAACATAGTCTGCGTGCATTCAGTGTCATACATGCTTTTTTTGATGACAGAAGTTATCATTCTCCTCTAGCTCAGAAGAACCAAAACAGACAGAATAGAAATGGGACTTTATTCCTTCCTTCAATTCAATTTAAAAGTCAATTAAGTTCAAAGCAATAGATTCAAGATTCCCCCGTGGAAATCATTTTTAGGCAGGGATGGCAGCATTGAGTGAATTTGTAGCACAGGAGAGATCAATAACTGAGTGAGGTGACAATCTCTGAATGCAATACAAAAAAAAAGAAAAAAATAGAAACACAAAAAACCCCTAAAGTCATTGGGTACGTGGAGGAATGGAAAGACAGGTCTTCAGGAAGCAGTATGTAGACAGGCCCTCATGCTAAGCCACATGAGTTTCACTGGAGCTAGGAGCATTCCCTTATGTTAACCACTGTCATACTGAGAGACTCTGTACACACAGATAAGCAAGCAAAGGAGGACTGGGTGTGGCAGCTCAGGAAGTGTGAAAACTACCATTAGTATCTCTGCTATGCAGTGGTGCATTAATAAAACATAATTAAAGCTTGGTAGTCATACTGATCAAAGCTCTGTCATACATTTCACCCTTAACTTTCGATTTTGTTGGCCAATTTTGTCTGTTTGTATTGGTTTTCACGGCCTCAGATTTTCTTTTTTTGGGGGGAGGAGGCCTGGCTCCAAGCTGCTAGAGTCTTCTTCCATGTCCAGCTGAGCCAATTCCTGCTTGCTCCAAAGATGGATGTGCTGCTGGTCAAGGTGGGGACAATTAGACGTGGTGGTAATACCTCCATGATAACACATTTGAGAAGAAAAATAAAGTTGTTGCGTGATTGTAATTCCAGCCAGAGAATAGAGGAATGAGAACATGTGAGAAGAACAGCCCTGAATACACCAACATCAGTGGGGAAGTAGTGGAAGGAGAGATCCCATGGAGATCTGCATCCCATGGGGATGCAGAGATCCACCCGCAGCCCATAGAGAGCTGTTGCTCATGCAGTGGACTCACACTGGAGAAGTTCATGGACAACTGTCTCCCATGGGAGGGATCCCACAGTGCAGGTGGGGAATGATTTCTTATTCCTGAGCAGTTGGAGAAGTCTCAGGTGATGAATTGACCAAAACCCCTATGTCTCCCTGTCTCCCTGCACTACTGAGGGGGAAGGTAGAGCTGGGAAGGGGGAGCAGTAAGGGGAAGGTGTTTTTAAGGGCTTCTTTTACTTCTCATTATCTATTTGGTTTATAATAAATTCACTTCATATTTCTAAGTTGAATTTGTTTTGTCTATGATGGCATTTGATAAGCAACCTCTCATTTTCCTTATCTCAACACAAGAATCCGTTGTTATATTTTCTCTCCTTTTTTCAGCTGCAGAGGGGAGTGAGTGAGTGGCTTTGGTGGGTGCTGGCATCTAGCCTGGGTCAACCCATGACAATGTCTGATACCAGGACAGACCCGTAAAAGTCCTTATTACCATCAGGGGAAAAGCAAAAGAAATGAAAAACAAGTAGCAGGTACCCCAACAAAAAAACCATTGTAGCTTGAGCTCAACAAAAATTATTTGACAATATAGAGCCTTCATGCAAAATAGTAAGTCTAAATTTGTTTTTTTTTAAGTTTTTCCATTTATAAACTAGAAAACATGCTAAATTTGTATGAAAAAAAATCTTCCATTTAATATGTAAAAACATGTAGATACATACACCACCATGTATGTATCTTAAAAAATTAGCCATAATAAAATAGTTGAAAACATGGTTTTCTTACAGCTACAGATATTGTGCTGTGTTGTACTTTACTTCAATGACTGTGCTAAATATATCCTAAAAACCCCACATGTAATATACATCTGACTAAAGAAATAATACAGACATGTTTGCAGATGGCAAACACCTTCAGATTTATAGGTATTATGTTGCCTTTTGCTCATATACGTCACATGCCATTACTTCTCTCATTAATTATAAGCCTGTTGTAAAAGGACAAAAACATTACATGGGATGAAAACAAACTTCACAGCCAATGTTTAATTGCATCATAAAACCAAACATGTAAAAAAGTTGAAGAATTTTCATAATAAATCTTAGAGTTATAGATCTGAATCTTACTTTAATTAACATAATTAAACCTAGTAGCTGCTTTTAAAAATACTATGCTTCAGCTGAAAATGGAGCTTAATCCGAAGTTTAGAAATACTGCAGACACTACTACATCTGCACTAAAGCCAAATGACAGCAAAAATGCATTCAATTTCAGAAGTATCATTGGGCCAAATTCTACTTTAGAGTTTAAGCTCTTTTTAGATGCCTTTCAATACAAAAAAAACCCCAAAAAACCATTAAAGGAACATGTGTCACTCATACCTTATGTACATATGCCTCTTCTCTGTGCAGCCATAAACTGCATCTGCAGTGTGGGTTTTTCCCACTGTTTACCTAGAACAGATATTTGGTAGATTAAAGTAATCTTGCAACATGAATCCCACACACATATACATACACTTGACTTTATATTGCATTTCATACTTTCCTTACCAGGAAAGAGCCACTAAATGAATTGTTCTCCCTGCTCCATAATTTTTCCTGTCTGAGCCTTGTCCTGTGGTACACTTTGTACTACCACTGCAACATCTCTTCTTGTGCTAGGCTGGATTCCCACTTTTGCACATTCAGGAAACCCCGTACAAGCTGTTGCACCGTGGCTGTAGGTAACACCCCATCATAAAATCTTCCATACACTTATGTTCCCATCATGTGGACTTCATTGGGGAAGAGGAGAGGTCTGTAATTTACATTTTTCCATACAGTATATTCTGTTTAAATGATGTAGCATCAAGAAACACTGTGTAAGGGGAGATCATGTTATGTTCCCTAAAGATCAGAGATTGTGAAATGATGAATAATTCAAGTTCATGGGGTTTGCTAAAATCAAATGCAAGTTGCTCATCTGCTGGACAGAACTGGGTTATCAGTGCTCTATTAGGTCTCCATTATGGACTGCTGTCCTTGATAAATTAATCAAAGCACTGTAAAATTTCTCTAGTTGTCCCTAATTATCAAACAATACTAAAATGGATTCACAGATGAATGGGTAAAAGTCAATAAAAATATTTTCATCAAGATGTTTCTTGTTTTGCCACAATCAAATAATCTGACTCTACTTATAGGATGAAAAACATATCTTGAAAACACATCCTTAAAACTGATCATGTGAAATAAATTTGACAATCCCACTCATGGAATATGTCTTAAGTATTCACTCGATTAGAAAGCTTTAGCAGTTAATAATCACAGACTTTGTAGAGTTTTGGTGACTTTTGCTTTACATGCCTTTTTGTGCTATTATCTTCATTTTTATCTTTATTTGTATTATTTGATTTTTTTTCAGAATGGAGAATATTTTTTACAATTAAATAATAACTAAAGAAAATAAAAAATATCATTTTGGTCATAATAATATACTAAGTATATTTTATGGTTATATTACAATACAGGGGTCATGCCTTTGACCCCTCACAAACCAGCCATACTTTCTAATGCAATGTATTGCATTGGATGCAATGCTAATGGATGTTAAATACCACCATCTTGAGAAAGATTCAAATCCAGTAATTTTGTCTTTCGTTATTGTAATGAGTGATGCAAAGCTTGTTATTCATTTGCTTAAACAGTGTGAATTTAAGATATTTAATTACTTCTAAGCCTCAGGACAGTCACCTTTGTTTTGCAGGAAAACAGACATTTCATAAAATTATGTCATATCAGGAAGGGCACTTCTGCCCTATCATTTTCTTTGTGTTATTTGGCTTTGCAATTCCTTTTTTACACAACACCGAACAACCTAAAATTCCTAAGTCACCAGTGCAGTGGTACATCCAGAAGACTACAGAATGAAGAATTTTCCATCCACGTGCTTGGTTCCTTATCAGCTATACAGATTTCACACTGAATAATCTATAATCATTAACCAGCTATGGCAGAGTGGTCATGATTACTCAAGTGTCTGCCTCTGGACCAAGGATACCGTGAAACCGCTTTATGAAATAATTAACCTGTGTAAAAATAATCAGTGCAAAGTCAATGAAAGTGCATGTTTTCAATATGCATTCAGTCATAATTATGCATAATATTGCATTTTCTTGTCCACTTGAAATATTATATGCACTCACATGGGAGCTATACCTTCATTGAGACAAGGGTGTGGGAGCATATTTTACAGTGGCTTCTCCAAGTGCATATTCCGGACTTGGCTGGTGTCAGTAATCAATAAACCTGTGTAGCAAAACCCTACAAGGGTACAGGAGAACTTTGAGCTGGGGACAGGAATTCTGTACGGCATGCCATGATCCACATGGAACAGTTTGTTCAGTGCTGCAGCAGATGCTTTCAGCATTACACATCATATAAGGTTGCAATCACTTTTTCTGTAGTTTCCATCATTTATTCCATAATTCAGTTTACTAGTTTAGAGTGATAGTGGTTTTTTTTACGGAGATCCAAAAAAAACCTGACACCTGCTCAGTACATAATAATTAGAAGTAAGTATTAAAAAAACAAGTATTGAATGAAAACAGATAAAAATATGCAAAGATCATGATCAGATGTGAAAGCAACTTTTCTTTTTGTGTGTTGGGTTTTTTTTTTTGTTTTGTTTTGTTTTGTTTTGTTGTTTTTTTTTTTTTTGTTTTTTTTGTATCTTGCAGCCTTTATTTCAAAAATTCACATTAATAACAGGAAGCTATATTTTGTATTTGGGTTCCTGAATGTGTAATAAAGTTATTTTTTTGGGTTCTACCCTAGAGTAATGTATGTTAATGTACATTTAATTGCTGTTGTTTTTAAATTGTGGAACTTTAAATAGATACTAAGTATCAAATTCTTATACATAACCCACCTGATATTGAACTAGTTGGAGACCCCAGTCTGAAGTTTCTGCACAAACGAAACAAGCTTCTCAAAGATTTTCATCCAGGTTTGAAAACATACTGGATTGTTCTGAATTTCACTGTTAATATCTTTAATTGCATCAGTTTTTTGTTTAAACAACATATACCTTTAGAATTTTAAAAATAAAAAACCAAAACAAAGCCAGAAACCATTGTTAAGAAAATCACACAAAATACTGGGCTAATTTTGAATTAGGTTTTATTTCATGCCTTGAACCCCACTACCTGAAAGAATTTCACAAGCATAGATTAGAATACAAATGAGTCAACCATAACTTCTAATTTGGGATGTCAGATACATGTCTGTCATCTGAACTTTGAACCATGCTTTGAACCAGGCTTATCCTTAGTCACATTTTTATATGTTGCAATTTATTTTAAAACACACTATTTAAAATATCCTGAAAACTTTCCATCATTCCTGTGCTTTGTTAATAAACCCATAAACTTTGAAAATAAAACCATTTATGCTAATAGCAAAAAGAAGGCTAGTATATTTTATTTGCTGATTAACAACTGAATTCTTTAGTCAAATAAGCTATATTCTGCTTCCATTTCAGTGAATACACATTTTTTTCTTGATTAGGAAGATACATCTGATGTTTTCAAAGACTTAAAAGAGCTTTTATTCAGGTTACCTTTCTACTTGCAATAATGCAAGCTATTTCTTATTACACTAGTCTAAAACACACATAAGATGAAGAAATCACACAGTAATTTTTCAGCTACAGTAACACTGCCATCAGCAATCTAACAGGTAATATTGGTGAGACTCACTTCTGTCTTAATGGAGACATATAGGCAAAACCTAACTCAGCCCTATACTGTGTAACTCAGCTATATTAATAGTTATTCACAGGTCAATCAGCTGGATATGTCATGGCTGAAATCAAAGCCATATCACAGCCTCACAAAAGAGGCAAAGCTGAACATAGCCATCCCAAAGACAAGAGCACAGCGGGAAAAGGAGAAGGAGGAAGAATCTGAGTCCTAGCAAACCAGAACTGTTCCCGTCTGCTGGTCCTGAATACAGTACCATGACTGGAGTATGTCCATGTTGGTCAAAAAATATCTACTGCTCCCAGAGATCTCAACAAGACAGTTAGCTTTTCAAGGCTCTGGCAGAGAAAAAGCAAACAAGTCAGTTTGCTGCCCTAAGAACCTGCTCATGTCTGTCATTCTGACAGATGGCTCTAGTCAGACTATCATATCTACCAAACTGGATTAAAAGATTATTATTATTCGTGCTAGAGCTCTGGACTTGCATAGAATCACCAGCTGCGCATGACTGACCTACACAACTGGGCTCCAGATTTAATCTGGGTTAGAGTTCCTTTTTACCCGTTTCATGTGAAGAATATTAAAAAACCCCCAAATATCATATATTGTCTGCAAGTAAACCTATTACTAAATTTACACATCACTATAATAATAAAATTGAACAAAATAGATAATAAAATACAACAATAATATTAACCCTATAAGCTTACACTGTCACTGCAAAAAAGCTGCAGTGTCTGGAATCAGCCTCTTCTTCAGGTTGTCACATATTAAAGAGAAACTCCAGGTACACGTGAAGGATTAATACAGAAACGCTCTGCATGCACAGCGTGAACCACCACATATCTTTATATTCCAGTCTGCAGCAGGGACAAAGGAAAGCAATTATTCTTAAACCATAAGTAATAGTTATGAAGTAGGATGTTGAGTGATTAATCAAACTTGCCACAGGTCTCTTAGATTTGGGTCCTATACTCCAAAGAAATCCCCACCTGTCTCACTCTAAATTTCCATGAATACAGAATGATCTGAGTAGACTTGCAGCTGCAGTCTCCAGGCACAAGGCTGAGTTTAAACCTAATACTATCAGAAAACATTTTAATGTAATTTGCCAAGTACTACCAAAACTATTTTCCAGATAGGAAGTGTATGTGATTTTGCTTTAGCTGAGTTTGCAGCTTTCCAGTGTGTTCGCACAAATGTTCAATCCCCTGAATATGGAGTGCTGACTAGTCAATAAATGCTTATCATGCTGGATAATGGATTTTAAATTGTATTCATCTTTGAAGTTCACTGATTCTTATTTGGACCTCAAGAAGAACTTAAGAGCCTTTTTTCCTCACTCTGTCCATTAGGTCTAATTAAAAAAACCCTAACACTTGCAATATTGCCCAACCAGTGATTTTATGTAAATATTTACAGAAATGAGACTTGTCCAAAGAAAGAAGAAAAAGATTAAAATATCACATTAATTTTCTAGTAACCTTTTAATTTCTGATATCATGACAGTTTTCAAATTTACATTCATCCCACATTCAGAATTTACAAGCAGAAAGTATTTAGGCAGATGATTTTGAGCTATTATCTGTGGTTATATTTTCAAGCTATTTTTCAGATAAGTTGCAAAATTAACTAATGTATGAAAAATTGATTTACATTTCCCAGTTCTACAAGACTTAAAGGCAGATGATTCTTCAAAGTTGTGGCTCTGGGCCTGTATCACACTCTTAATTGCCATTTTTAAAAAGTTAGCAAATCTCTAAATTTTCTAATATTGAGAAAAAGCTGGAAAATTACCTGCTTAACCTTTCATGAGAAATAAAAGAAATAACACAAAATGAAACTTTTTTCCCCCACGTTTTCTAAACTGCAAAATGGCCATATGACTTTTAGCAGGATGACAAGCAATCATCTGGCAAACTACAAGCAGAGATTCTGGCCAGCTGGCTAAGAACAGGGCTGGCTCCTGCCCAGCTTGCCTGCTGCCCAGCTCCTGTGTTCTTGACAGCTTCCACCATTCTCCCCCAGCCAAATGCCTTCTCCTCTTGCTGGCTGCTTGATTTGCTGCAGTTCTGAGTTCTGTGTGTCAGGCTGGCTGGTAGAAAGGGTTGAGCCTGCTCTCCAGCTCCCCAAATGCACAGGCACCCATCTGGTGTTTGGGATCTCCAGCAGGGAAAGGGGCCAAAATGGACTGTTAACCTTTGCCAGAGATTCCAGACTGCTGATATTTACTTCCAATGTAAAACAAACCAAAGACTCCACAACTCAGGATTGTCTATAAAAGGGCAATTCCCTGTTTCCTCTCATCAACTGTGACTGAAGACTAAACAGCACAGAAACAGACTGGAGTGCTTTTCCATTTTCAGTAATATTCTAGTCCATGCAATGTTCAGAAAGACTTTCTTTGGAATAAAATAACACTAGGTTGAAATAGAGGTAAGAAAACTATTTGTGAAGGTTTTTATTCTACATCTCTTTACGGGGAGGCAATGTGCAAAACACATGATAAACCATAACAACTTTGACCTTCCTGCTTCAAAGAAAAGAAAGAAATATTAAATAAATAAAATTAAAGCTCCAAAGATCTGAGATTAAAAATAGAAATAGAAAGAAAGATGGAAAGAGAGAAATACAAAAAGGGGTTCTGATGTTTGTGTAGAAAACTTTTCTCCAAATTAAGTCTTCAGAATCTTACCTGTATATCAAAGGTATGTAAAAACAGCTGCTTTTGGTCTCTATGTATACACATGTATATACATGAATATATATGTATACACATGTATATACATGAATATACATATAAATAATATATATATACTTGTGTATACATACTTTTTTTATATGGTTTTGAAAACAAACCTTCACCATAAGGCAACAATTCTACTGACTGACCTGGTAAGGTTTCCTTCTATAATAGTGGAGATATCCAACCACACTGGTAAGTGTATGTATTTAACATTGCATCATGCATGACTCCTTCCATGGTTAAAAAAAAAAGAAGTGGAATGGAATGTAGACTAGTATATAACAGAAATTTTGTGTTTCTGCAATATGACATCCTTGAGAAGCAAGAAACGTCCCATGCAATCAGTATGTCTTTAGTTCTTTCTGCCTCAACCTCCTCCTGCTGCTACCACCCAAAAAAAGCAGTGGTGACAGTTTGTGGAAGAACACAAATTGATTTTTGCTGGCAAGAAGCAAAACCCTAGGGACCTATTGCCTAAAGAACTTAGATACACTAAGCCATCCTACTTCAATTCAGTGCTACCATTTTAAGGAAATTAATTAATTCCTTCAATGCAATAAAGAAGACACTACTTACAGAAAAGAAAGATCATGAAAGTTACTGAAAAGGTCAGGAGACAATGCAAGGCTTCCATCAGCCTGCAGAGAAGATGATCTATAACTTTATCCACAATTTTGTCTATGTTTGAGCTATGTTAAAATCTCCAGACCCACTTCATGGTCCCTCTACTACAACACTGAAATATGGATTCTTGGAGATTCTGGGATTAGTTTAGTTATTTCAGTACTCATAACCCCTACTAGCAATGAATATTTACAAGAAAGTTACACAATAATTTTCCTAAGCATTAAATAATCTTACAGTTTATTCAAAAGCCTAGATCTGACTGGATCCACAAAATTGACAAATTTTTTAACTTTGAGTCTAATAAAAACTGTGAGGAAAGGTACAGCTTTATTAGTCATGCTCTCCCTTGAATGAGTTTAGAAATCATTAAGAATATGAAGAAGTACAGATGAAACTTTCATAGTTTACATACTCCCTATTAGCAAAACTGCCACGGGTTTATTTCATTATTGACTCTGAACATTAGAGTGAGAGATGGTTGGGGGCTGACCCAATTCCTTATGGATCCTCACACACCTCAGTCCTAGGGAATGAAAAAAGGAGAAAGGATGAAGAAGGCTGTCAGGGAAAGAATTTTTCATTTTCAGATCTTATTTCCATCAAGTACAGGACTGGTTGAGACAGAATTGGATGAGCCTTATGTCTCATGCAATGTCACCTTCTACATTTATTAGGCAATGCTTGGAAATAAATATATTAAGTAACAAGGCACATTCCTGTTTACTAGGCTGTGGAATATGGAGCCATGGAGAAAACCCTCATTTATTCTAAATAAAGATGAAATATTTTTTAATAGATTAAGTACATTTTTACTCTAGAAAATGTGGAATTCAGAACTTATGAGGGCAAATATTCTATATTTTTAGATATGTGAATAATATATGAGTACTCAGCTAAGCTTATTTCTTCCTATTGCCTTGGAAATCTGTTACAACAACTAAGGGAAGTCTTACTAGCTGAAAATGGGTATGTGACACAACTTTCCATTATTAGGTGAAACTGACATTTCAATGCATTACCACATTGCATAGTGTAAGAGTGTGGCATGATGAAATGATAAAATAACAGCTCACAGATACAGAAATAAAGAAAGACAGAATTACATTGAACTAGGAAAAAGTGTTTTTAGATTATACAGCAGTTATCCCCTTTCCTTCTTCTCCCAACTTCCTTCCTCCCCAAAAAAGAAATCAATGATTTTTCTTCTGAAGATATTCAACACTGCCATCATGGATGTTATTACAGGCACCTGAGAGATCTTTGGACCATTGTTTGTGGTAAGGAATGAAATGTTTGCTTGATGCATTTAAATTTTTAGCCTGTTTTTATATGCATTTTTATTTTATTCCTGACTTTTAATCCAACAGCTCTCCTATTTCCCAACCACAGCATGATTTTCAAACACCCATCCTTCTTTCTAGATCAACAAATGCAATGACACTGACAGTTTGCAGATTTTCCTTTTAAACTTCATAAGCCAGCTAAACCACTTTCCATGGCAATATGAATCACAGGCATGAAAATTTGGGAATTACTGTGTTGAACAGAATTTAGATGTCAAGAGAAAAGTCCATTTTGAATTCAGGCTAATATTATAATGACAAAACAAGGATGAGGATAATATTCATGGCAACCTCACAGTGAAACTTTACAATTTTTTTTTCTGAATTCCTTTAAGATTCGGTTAAGATCTCTTTTCTTTGGCATTAGGATTAAGACAAGCACACATTAGCAGCCTTAACTCACCATGCAAGGAGCTAGGGAAAAATATCAGTACATGGCAGACAGCCAATATTTACAGAATGGGTTATTTTCATGTTGAAGTTAAAAATCTCATTTTTGTCCAGCTTCAGAAAATGCATTATGTTATTTATTTGTTGAAAGACAGGAGTAAAGCAACAACACTGCAAGAAATTTCTGCAAAGTCATATATATTTCCACTTTTTCCTTGGGGGGAAAAAAAAACCCACCCCCTTCCTAAATTTGATGTGCACTCTTCACAAAGAATGTTTTATACACCAAACAGCTGTCCCAGCACTTTCTCACAGCATTGTGAGAAAAAATTGCAGTGCCAAGGACAAATGAAACTCTCAAAGAAAAGTAGTTTAGAGCTGAGGGGTTTCTGTACAAACAAAGAATTAGTTGGAGCTTTTCCAAAACAGGTTGTAGTAAAAGGCAAGGTCTGGCATACTTTGTGGATCCATGGAATTGCATGGGTTGCCCTTTCCTATTGGCTCAAAAGTACTCTATGAAAGAACCACAGAAAAATAAAACTGATGATATTTACTTGCTTCAGATGAATCTGTAACTCAAGTGACGAGTACAACACAATTTTTAAGTTTAATGTGCTCTCTTTCAAATTTATTCGGGTTATCATCTTTTACCAGATTGTATTACCAGATATATGATATGTCTGGGGAGGTTTAGGAAAGATATTAAGAACAAGTTCTTCACCCAGAGGGTGGCTGAGTACTGGGAGAGGCTCCACAGGGAAGTGGTCACAGCACCAAGCCTGACAGAGTTCAAGAAGGGTCTGGACAATGCTCTCAGGCACAGGGTGTGATTCTCAGAGTGTCCTCTGCAGGGCCAGGAGTTGAACTCAAGAACCCTTGTGGATCCCTTCCAACTCAGGATATTCTGTGATTCTGTATTTAGGAGGTCAGCAAGAGGGGACAAATAGGGAAAAGCCTGCTCCATGATAAGCACATTTTTTCAATTTACCATTATTCAAATTAGTCAGAGTTCTACTTTTTGCTAACATATTTTGGAGAAACTTGAATCATTAAGTGATTTTCCAAATTGTTTTCAATGTTATTGACATATTTCCTTCATATTGGTCAGTCACCTCCTAGAAAGAATAATTTAATTTCCTGAAATGATGAGACCTTTTAAGAAAATATGCATTTTTAAATATACATGCATATAGCACACATAAATACACACACACACACACACATATATATATATATATATATATATAAAGAAAAAAATAAAATAGCTACATGGAAATGAGAGATCTTGGTTTTACCACATTTGTACGACTAGCTCAAAGCAATTCAGACATTTTTCCTTTTTCTTTTATTTTTATTGCATTTTAGAAGTATAAACTAGATCTGAAATTGCAGAATTTTTCAAAAAACAGAAAACCCAGTTCTGTTCTGTTCTAAATCATTATCTTACTGTATTGTTTGTGCCTTTGTGATCAACAATAACTCATTCATTGTCCTTGCTTTCTTTATTACACATTGTCTCAGCATATAAGCAACTAAAATTTCACTGACAGGATGCAAGGTATCATACTCTCAAACCAAATCCATAATCTGATGGAAGGCCTGAGGAATATTACTGTGGTGTGTTGGTTTGCAAGAAGCTCAACACAACCCGGCAATGTGCAGTCCCAGGCCAAAAGGCCAGTAGTGTCCTGGACTTCATCTAAAGCAATGTAGCCAACAGGGTGAGAGGGGGGATCCTGTCCGTCTTTTCCACCCTGATGGAATCAGGGTGAGATCCCACCTGGAACACTGCATTCAGCTCTGGGGTCCTCTGTACAGGAAAAACATGGACCTGTTAGAGTGAGTCCAGAGGAGGAAACAAAAATGATCAGAGGGCTGAAACACATCTGGAGTTAGGCTGTTCAGACTGAACAAGAGAAGGGTCCAGGGAGACATCATTGCAGGCTCCCAGAACCTGAAAGAGCAAGAAGAAGGATAGAGAGGGACTTTGTACAAGAGCTTGTAGTAATAGGGCAGAGGGATCTGCTTTAATCTGAGTTGATTTAGATTTGGTATTAGGAAGCAATTCTTCACTGTCAGGGATAAAAGGCACTGGAACAGGTTGCCCAGAGAAGCTGTGGATGCCCTGTCCCTGGAAGTGTTCAAGGCCAGGTTGAATGGGGCTTTGAGCACTTTGGTGTAGTGGAAGGTGTCCCTGCCCATGGCTGGGGGATTAGATGTAGATGATCCTTCAGGTCCCTTCCAACACAGATTCTATGATCTTTAAATGTGCTTTTTACACAAATATCATCCACAAATGTACTCATTGCTATTCACATTTCCTAAGGACATTATAATTCAAGTTATTAGTAACTAAATATCTATTTTTCTAATAAATAAAATAACAAAGTGCTGCATCTGAGTTCTCACCCATGCTACAGTCAAAATGGCAATACATTCATGATGATACAAATAGACTCAAAATCTTGGAAGCTATAGATACTTTTCTCTAGTTTGAGGGTAGCTTATCTGACCTGTCACAAAATTTATATAGTTCATCTGTTCAGAGGTAAAATGCTCTTACATCACATACAGTCATTTTGTAATTTTCTTTCATATTTTGAAAAAGATTACCTTATGACCTGCTAGCAAATTCTCCTTTTCCTCCTTACATTCAGATTACTTTTGCATTTTCTTCTTTATCTTCCCTTCAACAGGTCTTCACTGACATGCTTTGTACAGTGGGACAATCTAGTTAAATTTCAGGAGAAAGGTAATTGAATTCTAATGAGCAAGTGGGATCAGCAGAGATCATTTCAGGTGATAAAACAAGACTGTTCCACTTTCAAACTAGCAATGCTGAAGTTAAATTGAACTATTTGAGTTCCAAATTTCTATGAACATAAGGAAAAAATGGATTTCCTCCTCTTTGGACACCTGTATTACAACAGCTAGCAAGGGCCATCATTGTTTATGGTGATTTCATATACCTACCTACAGATTTTTCCTATGGTCCTATGTAACACAGCATGTGGAACAACATGAGTTCCAGTTCTGACAATCTTTATTTCTAGTGCTGGACATTTTAAATATATTTTTGCAACTACAGAAACATTGATGAGTATTGAAATGTATGCATACCCAAAGACTCTAGTGCTTTCTCAGTGCTGTTGGAGGTTAGATATTGTTTCCTTTGTGTTAGTTGAATTTTTTATGTTAAGTTGCTAGGTAACTAATTGCTGGGTGCTTAACCAAAACAACAGAGTGGGCAAGCACAAGTTTTGGGGCTGATATTTTCTGATAATGGGCCATTAACGTTCACCAATGACATGAGACATTACATCATCCCATTGGGAGATGCTCCGCCCAGCTGGGAGGAACCCAAGCATTCCTACCCAGATAAAAAGGGGAGACCTGAGAACAGCAGGACCTTCATTTTTTCCACTGGATTCCCAGAGGAAGACTGGACCCATCTCGCCACCACTGGACTTTCTACAGGACCATCTGTACTCCACAGGACTGCGTCTGTTACTCCAGAAGGATTCATCTGGACTGCTTCTAACACCCTGACCAACAGGGTGTCAGGTCACCTCCCTGACTCTGTCAGGGTTTTCTAGGCTTTTTGTTTGTTTTATTTGCATGTTTATTTTATTTTCTGTACTACTACATTTGTATATTTAGTATTCCCATTAAAGGACTGTTATTCCTATTCCCAAAACTTTTCCTGAGAGCCCCTAATTGCAAAATTATAATAATTTGAGGGAGGGGTTTACATTTTCTATTCAAAGGGAACTTCCAGCTTCTGCTGGCAGATACCTGTCCTTTCAAAACCAGGATAAGTGCTCAGCCTGGGATGTTTAGGATATACTGCATAAGAATGCCACATTTAGATAAAACAACTGAGCTTGTTTGTCAGTTAGTTTCTTTTATAAATGTGGGGCCTTGTCTTTCTTCCCACCTTTGTCATTTTTTTCCCACACGTTTTTACTACTTTGGCTCTTCTTCTGATGCCTCAAGTAAGCCTAAAGAAAATTATTTGCTCTCCTCCTCCCACGCACTGTCAGCTTAGTGAGATAAACTGGCATGCATATTAAGTACTTCAGAAGTATAAAGGAGCTGGAAAGAAAAAACATACAAAGGCAAGAAGAATATTTGGTCAGGTTTGAAAAGGAAAGAGCAGACTGTAGGGCAGTTCTACCTGTTGTGCACGTAAGTTTTTACACTGGTTAAGCTTTCCTCATCTCAACAGCCCACATACATGGATACAAAAGTTATCTGGGTCTTATCCAAATAAAGACAATGAAAATTGCAACTATTTGATGTATCTAAAATTAAGTCACTTGCACCTGTGGCTTTAGGTAGCTGTGACTAACACCTTCTCATCTACACTGCAATTGTTTTAAAGTACTGATAAAGCACTCTGGTGCACTGCTGTTCCCTACAACAAAGATTATCATTCTTTCCATCTGTAGAGAAAGAGAAAGGGATACATTCAAACAAGCTTTTAGGCAGAACTCATTATGGCACTTGAAATGACCTTTTAAAATCGTTAGTGAACCAGTTACAACACTTCAAGTTTTATTTCTCTCACCACATCTGGCATATCTTTTTTTTTTGTACAAATAACTTTGTTAATTATCATTAAAAACATTTACTCTGAAGTGTAAGACTCTAAGTGTAAGGCAATTGATTAAAAGGCACGTCAGTCCAGTGTGTTTTTTCCTTCCTATTCTGAGACTCAGATATTTGCAGTATGACCCTATACCCTTATTATGTCAGTAAAAGGCACATATATGAAGAAATGTTTTCCTATTAGCATTGATTAAGAAGTCTTCTAGCAGCTAGTATTGATGCACTATCCCAGATATTAATTTTCCTGTGTTACACTACTCGGACTGGTGATGTTAATTGTTTATACACTAAGACAAAGAAATACATCAGCCATTGAGAATGGTTATGCTGAGCTTCTTAGCTTTATTATAGAGCCTGTAAATCTTCTAACTCTAAATGCACACAGTACCACAGAAATATTTCAGACCAGATTCTCTGCAGCAGTAAATCAATAGTGTTCTACTGAAATCAATGGAGCCAGCGTGATTTACAGTAGCTCAAGGTCTGCCCTTTCGATTGCACCCAGTGATATAAGAGACTCAAGAGGGTTATTACAGTAATATTCAGGAATATATTTTCCAGTAAATTACAGTTCTTTAAAGACAGACTGAGGAAACATGCATAGGTATTGCACTGAGACAGAAGATGAGCAGGGGGTACATGCAGTTCTTCACTCAGACTTCAGCTACTTGTAGGTAGGCACCAAGCTGGGCACCAGCACTAACTTGGGTCTCTTTCTTGCTACAGCCCATCAAAATACTTATGTTTCCCCTGTTTTGCCTACTTGTATGAACATATAAAAGTGCCTGGAGAAATCAATTTCCCCTCATTGCAAATGAACTCATGGTGCAAACTTGTAACTCCCATGCTGACAGAGTTCTATCATCTGCCAGGGTGCTGAGCTTCCTCTGTCTCTGTCCTCTCCAGAGGCAAAGAAAGGCAGCTATGATCTTTCCTCATCGATCTCTACAGGTGAGTCTAAACTTTTGCTCTGACTGGCAGTGCAGGGTGATGCCTTAGGATTTTAGCTTTTATGTTTTTCAAATCCTGTACTGCACTAGTGTGAATAACTCTAAACTCCACATAGAGTGTTTGTTTACTGTCTTCACATTTTGATCAGACAAAATTCAGGCCTCTAGGCCTGAAATTCAAGGAATCACTAGAGCTTCAGGTCTTGCAAAGTATAAATAAAAGTGAGTAGGGGGGAAGTGAGCTGGGGGTATATGACTTCATTACCTGAAGCTGTAACTGGAGGACTAACCCCTGATATGTAAATAAACCAAACATATAATTGTCTGAAAAACTCATGACCATCATCCATCTTGGGTGTAGCCCCTCTCAGAGGCTTTTGACTTCCCAAGATGTATCTATTGAAGGCCTTTAACAAATACCCACTCTTACTCTCTTAATCTTGTCTAGCCTCTGTTCTAGGCAGCCAGTCCTAGGCATCAAAGGTATCCTTAATTTCATCACTTTAAGTGCCTAAAGCCAGCAAATTTAGCCACTCAGTGACTTGACTTTTGCATAAACTGTGTTTGTTGGATAAGCACAAAGACTTAGGAGACTTATAAATTTTTATTTCACTCTTAAAACCAATGTAAACGTAGAATAAAATTAGAGCCAAGTAGACCCTGCTATATAATCCTACTTGCAGTTTAGTTAAATGATATTTTTGCTTCTGAAGATTTCTTAACTATCTACTTACTGCTTTTAGAACATATCCTGGCAAACTAAATGCACTGGTGAATACAGTGAGATGTGACACTGTCATGGCTCTGCTATTCATTCTTCATATAGCTTCATTGCTTAGAGGCACACATATTTTACTGCAGGTACCCTTCTTAGGAATGTTGCCAAATGGCTTTAAATGACTGCTTTTCTGTCCAGGCCATAGCTTTCTCATGGCTGATCAAATGACCAGAGATCATTTAAAAACTCTTATTATAAAGGGCTTTAAAATAGATTAAATAGAGAGGTATGACGTAAAATGTGTCCGCAGTACTGCAAAGTTAACTGTGGTGGAGTTTATTTGGTTTTGTTTTTTTTCTCCACAACATAAACGTAACTACCCTGAGTTGGAGACAAATAGAGCAAAATAGGAGAAAGGTGATAACATTTTTTCTATAGATGGGAAAAAAAAAACCCAAAAACAACAAACTAAGACCCTCTGTCAAGCACAGAATCTCTGTGTTAGAGCTTGATAATGTGTGCTATTAAAAAAAACCACAAAACTCTAAGGAGTCTTTCTATTTGCTGTTGGCTAGAAATGGTCAACATAAAAATAACAATGAGAATTAATTTAGAAGACTTTCAGCTTAGGTGAATGCACTGCATTTGTAAGCCAACACTTAGCACTCTATAAACTCACAGGTGACTTTGGAGCTTTGTTTTTGTAAACAATTTGGCTCTTTAAAATTTGTAATAAAATAAGGGATTATTTCCTCCTTTGTTAATGAGCCTTCCACATCTCTTACCACACAACTTGACAAGATTAGGGATTGGAGAGACAATGTTTAATTACTTTCAAAAGCTGTTTAATGTTTGCAAAGACTGCTTAGAACTGTGGATGAAAAGAGAATAATTATCACTTAATTATATAATCTTTAAGAAAACAAGAACATGTTTCATCTTTGAACAATATGTATGCTAGATAACACAATACTATTGGGCTCAAAAACCCTCAGAAATCACTTATAGTTGAATATCTGGTATCTGCTGTATCAGTTCATTGCATTAATGCAAGTGCACTAGAACAAAAAAGACCATGTGCAAGCTCTGTGATACGTTATGCTCTGTTAAAACTTCATTTTTTTGGTAAGTACTATGTACTGGAAAAAAAATACAGCCATGGAGAAGAGGAACAGAATTTACACCCTAAAGTTTCAAATTGAAAAATAAGTTACAATGGTTTAGTGGATAAAGAAGTAAATAGGTATCCTCTGTTATTTCTTACACTAATGCAAAATCAATGTCCCTGCTATATTTTTCAGTAGCATTTTGAAGAAGACATTAAAAGAAATTCACTGATGTATATTATTTAAAGCTGAGGAGATAG
Source organism: Aegithalos caudatus (assembly GCA_013389925.1). NCBI lineage: Eukaryota > Metazoa > Chordata > Aves > Passeriformes > Aegithalidae > Aegithalos > Aegithalos caudatus. The sequence continues at coordinate 45,673 of WEIU01004449.1, forward strand.
GAACATAAAAGAATAATCATTTAATATATTGCTAATTGTTAAGGTTCTGTCTTTTCTTTGGACAGAGATGTGCAAACATATTAATTCATAAATTCAAATGTTCAAATAAATAATTTGAAATATACAATTCTAGTAATTCTAGTACAAGACTATACCTTGAAAAATCTGCCTTAAGAGACATTCTTTAAAACAGGACCTCTGTAGCATTGCTAAGCCTGTACTTCAGTAGTTGTGATTATACTTTGAAAAATTTAGTCTGTGGGAGGTTTTTCTATTTAAATACAGATATTTTAGCCTTATTAATAGACAAAAGCAGAAAACTGCTTGAACTGGAGAAGGAGGAGGGAAAAAAACCCAGTATTTCCCAGACAGGATATAATTTGCTTAATTCCAGTCAGCCAAAGGATTACTGGAAGTTTTGTTTTTTTTAATTGATTTTGGGTTTTTTTGCTAGTATGTCTTAACGTATGTTTACCTCATTCTAGAAACTAATTTTAAAAATTTGTACCATTATGGGAGTTAAAAATAAAATAGAAAGACTCTACTATAGAATAAGATAAAATCTAAAAGCTGTAAATTTTGGCACATATTTTTGTCATGAACACTGTCTTCACTATATAAAAACACAGGTAAGTATTTTACTATAAACTCAGTGATCGTGTACATTCATGTGATAGTAAAGAAATACATTATATTGTGGTGCATTGACCCACAGCCGCCACACAGCAGCCACTTGTTTATTATTCCACTTGCTCCAGGAGGACAGGGGACAGAACAGGATGAGAAAAAGTAACTTGTGGGACTAAAATGTACTTTATAAATGTATGAAAGATGGTGGGTGGGTTTGCAAAGGCAAAACCCTTCCCACAAGCAGGCAGATGCTCAGTCAGTCTCTGACAATGGACATACAGGAAGACAAAACCCCAAAACTCCTTACCCAGATTTATTGCTGGATGCGATATCATATGCTATGGAATATTCCTCTGAACAATTTTTTTCCCCACTCATCTTCTTTCCCCTCCCTCATCCCATTATGACTGAGCTTTGCAATTTCTCAGTGCTCCTTTCCTTTGTCTTTAGGCCCACACATGAAGATCCTGATCTGTTCCTTTTAGGATTGAAGAAAAGCTTACCACTGGCTTACTCTCTCTTTATCAAACCTCCATAAGGTATTCCCCACGACCATAGAGTGGAGCATCTGGAGTTCTCTCTCTCTTTGGCAGTCCACACTACTCAAACATTAACTTTCTCATTGATAGTGTTATTATAAGGTTTGGGGTGGTGTTCTTTTTATTTTCCCTAAATATATGGTCTATGCAATATGCTTACTCTTTGCTTGCTGGAAAATCCACTACTGCTGTGAATAAAATTTAATATACTACTAGAAACACTGGACTACATTCTCCATTTTTGCATGAAGTCAGGATTTTAAATTAAAAACAAAATATATATATTTCTTTATGTAGGGAAACATTTGTGTCCAGGAGGTTCACAAGCAAAGACTGCAATACTGCTATTTTCATAGTATCAGTGGGATCCTAGCTTTCACAACTGTGTTCACACTGGCAGGGATTCAAAATCACACATATAACTGCCTTATGTCCTTGCTATGATTTTTTGATAGCATTCTGTCTTAATTTTACCAGTAATCTTACAGACATAAGTACATCTGCAAAGAGCCTGCAAAAGTGGCTGTGAGTTTTTCCCCATCTCTAGTTACTCTCTGAGTTATTCAGTCTGCTGGTTTCTGAAAGTGCATTTTTGCTGCATCATAATCATTACCTTTCATACAGATAGGATGCTCTACATTTTTTTCTTGCCCTCCATTCCCAAGTAATTTTCATGGATCAGGACAGAAAGTACACATACTCTGGGTGTTTACTCATCCCAGCCTAGTAATCTAAACTAATACACCCTGTCAAGACTTTCTACTTATACATACTTGAGATGCTTCCACTTGGTTTACAGACAACTAAGAACACTGCAGGCCTTTCTGTCAGTCATTCCTATTGAAATAGCATACACATCTCTGAAGTGATGGGAATACTACTTTTCCAAATTGAACACACAAATGTAAATTCACATACGTCAACAGAAATTTAACTCTTCCACCAGGCAGTGCTATATTTTCTGAATGCTTGATGAGAATCTTCTTTCATTGCTATATACTTTTTATAGCAAAAATAAAAGAAAATCCCAAGTCACCAATAAGATCATTCTTTTACCCTATCCCTCAGCCTTTGCAATCAAACCTCTCTGAATAAAAGGAAAAGAAAAAAAAAGATAAAAATACCTTAAAAATTTGCAAGTTAATCCATAAATATAAGGGCTTTGGGTCTTCCTCATTCACCATAGCAAACAAAAGTCATATATCTGCACACCTCACAATATTGCAGACAGCCACAGACCTTTATATGCCCAGCCACAGATCTTAACAATTTAACAAAGCAAACAGCTAAATTTGGTGTGTTCACATAAAAAGAACATAAAATGTACTAGACCAGACAGACATCTAACTGGCTTGGTGTTCACTGGTCACAAGGAGGTGGTTAAAACAGAAAAGGGCATGAATCAGTGAAGGACATTTCCCATTCATATGATGCACTTATTCAGTAAGATGCATATTTAGTACTTCTATGAAATACATAGTATCAATTTATATTTAATATCCTTAAAGAGCTTCATCTATCATGCTTTTGTCCATCAATTTTTGAGTCTAGGTATCCTTTCACAATCTATAACACTCTTGGGAAATGAGCTCGACAGCTCTACAATCCACTGTGCAAAGAACCATCTCCTCTGTTTTGTCTGAATCTAACTCAGCCTAGTTCTGTCTCATTACCCAAACCCCAATTCATTTTAAGGAGTCTAAACTAAGATTTTCATTGTTTTGCTATGTAGGTGCAGTTAGGGTCCTTCCTTATTTTCTATCAACTTATCTGATCCTGAGAAACCATTTGTTTAACCCCTGCTCAAGAGATTGTTTTGTGAGGAATAGATGCAAATTAAATTATGATCTAAGTGTTCCATTTCTGAGCCCAAGATTCATGCCCCGTGCTGTGCTACATATGCTGCTTGCGAGCAAGCATCAGCATATGGGAATGCCAGGGAGATAAAAACAAAGCCTCAGACCTTTGTCTCCAAATCTAGCATAGATGTCCAAAATTTCCTGAGTCTTATATCATAGATTTATTGCTTAGAAGTGCAGTGTAAAAATATGAAGTTCCCACACACTACTTACAGTCACACAAACAGCTTGCAGGGCACAACTAATAATGTGAAATACATTTGTCCAATTATATCTTAATGTGACATCAAATTCATGGGAATCCTGAGTTAATCTAAACAACAGGAATTGCAAATCTATAAAACTGAGTTCCTTCAAGAAGAAACTTCTGAAAACACAAGTTAACAGTCCAAACTGCTGAATAAACACAGGCATCATCAAATCTATGTCAGCTTTTTCAAAGCTTTCATTCCTTTTTGAAAGGAATGAAAATAAATATTTTATAAAATGCATCCACAGGATATGCTGAATCTACAAATAAAATTCCAGCTCATGTTTGGGGACATAAAAATTATATTGCAGCAGAGAGCTTACTCCCTTAGAAAATAAGGCCTAAAAACTGTCCAGCTGCAATGAAACAATGTATTATTAGTCCCTAATGCATTCATAATAAAATAAACCTACTCAGCTTTGAGAATATAGCTGTGTAATTAGCAGTGAAAAAAAAAAAATCACTTTCAGGTTGTGACTGCTACATGTCCAAGAATATTATAAATGATATATTTTGATATCTTGCTGTGTTGATCCTAAAATATTGCAATGTATAAATGTAACTGCACATTTCTTTCCAGAAGTGAACCTTCCATTATTTCCTTCAATTATAAACTATAACCATTTTGCAGACTATGTTGGTTCCCTCTAACAAACAGTGGGTTTTACTATTCCTTTAAAGCTGACACTTTCAGGGAATAAGGCTGTCAAAATTGATTTTACCAATAATATATCTGACCTACAATGAGTCAAATTTCAGCTTAGAGTACAAGATATCTTCTGAGATCAACTTCCCCAGAGTGAAATAGTTAGAAATCAAGATATTCTGAAATCAGACTACATTTATTAACACTCTCACCTTTTTTCTTCTTCATAAGCATACTAAAAATCAGTAGAAAAAATCAGCTAAATCTGTTTCTCTGTAATAAAAATGCTTCTTACAAATGTAATACCAGGTATTTTTGGTTACTCTGTGAAAGAATAAAGACATTGACAAATAATCCCTTGTGAAGGCTCTAAAATACAGAAACATAATTCTGTCTCTCAAAGTACTTTTACATTGATTCTTGGACTGGAATTACTTTGGAGGATATTCCAGAGACATATCACTGTCTACTTGCCCTATTCCCCTAATAAACATGCATTCTTGGCCAGAGTTAGTGACAGGCTTTGGTCTGACATAGCCAAGCATTCTTAGAGCATGCTTCTGAAATTCTTAAATTCATTGGTACCCCACAATGAAGCAATTACAAAGTTTAATAGAATAACTTCAAAAATACTGAGCTTATTCTAAATCAAGAAATTCTTTCCCATCTTATGATTAGAAATATCTTCTTTTGGAACCTCCTTGAACAAGAACCTGCAGAGTATCTGCTTCATACTTGATATTCTTGTAGATCTTGATGTTTTGTGAGCTGAGATTAGTGGTTTAAAAGGAAAGAGGCAAAGAGAGGCAAAAGGGGAATCTGAAGCTGATTATACCCCAGGGGAAGTTGCTGAACTTACTTCCTTGTCTTAATGAATCCATCTTTCCTTCCATCCTAAACTTATGAAGCTGTTCTGCCCTCCCCCAACTGGTCTGAAAAAAAGTAAAAATTCCTTAGAGAAAAGTTTTGTTTATTCAATGACCAAATTGTTCACAAGCATTAAAAAATTAATAATACCAAACAATAAAACCTTTTGCCATTCTGAAGAGAGATGGCTAACAGAGAAAGTCCTTTCCCTGGGTGTAGCTCAGCTTGCTCAGTGTCTTATCAGTCCCCCCGACACTGGAAAATGCCAAAGCCCAGGCCCCAGTAGGCCACAGCTGTTAGCTCCCGGTGCTCCTCTGGGTTTTTCAGTCCAGAACAGGTTTAAACAGTTCCAAAAAAAAAAAAAAAAAAAAAGGAAAAAAGCAAAAAACAGTCCAGGGAACTTCCTTGCCTCAGCTAGCTAAAAACTACTAAAAGCAAAGGAGAGCTCTCCTGCTGACTGTCCGTGCTGCAGAAACCACAGTCTGTGAGAAGAAGGCAGGGGATCCAGTGCAGTTTCTCCAAACTCCGTGCTTCTTCTTCCCCCACTTTGCTCTCAGAACCAGTCTTAAAGGTGTAGAATTCAATATCCATCATAAACAGAACAGACAATTAAGGATACAACATCATAAAGGCACCCCAGGACGCTCCCCCAGCCCTAACAAGTCTGGAAAGGGTCAACCTATTGCATACTTGGTGAGAGAGGAGGAAATAAGTCAATCCTTTCCTTTTTCAGTTGTCTTCTTTGAGTGCTGGAAGACTCCTCAGTCTTTTTCTTCCTGCCGTTTGAACCTTTGCCATGGGGATCCTCTTGCAGCTGAGTGCTTATTTCTTTTTTTCTTTATTAAAACTTTCTCTGAACAAATAAATACTTTTCCCAGTCATTCTTTCATACTTTTAAGGAGAATGAGAAAGGCATGATCTACACAAGCAAGAGATCTTCTTTTTCCCTTTGTATTTTTAAGATAGAAGATGAAGAGGTAGGAATGACAGAAATAAACATATACATATGTATATGTACATACATACGTATACACATGCAGCAATCACTACTCTGTGTGTATATCTTTGTACACACATACAGAGGCACACATAGAGGTTGTCTCTGTGCTGAGATTAAAGTCATGCCAATTTCTCTACACCAGTAAAAAAATAATCTTCCTCCTATTCATTACTTCATAATTGAGTGCAAACTGCTACAAAATCATAATTGAATCATAATAACAATAAAATCAAAATAACAATCATAATACTATATCTGCTTTGTGGCAATTTGAATACTTTCACACAAATTATACCTTACACCAGGGAATGTATTTCAGGATGTCCTATGGTGCTTTCTTTTGGAAGAAACCTGCACTGAAGGACAAGAAGAGCAAGAAAATTGGTACTATTTACTGCATGCAGTCATGTGAACACCCTTGTCTTTCCTTAACAGGTTGTTCTACAGCATTCCTGTCAGTGTTGAGGGAGCCACATTTAAAATTTGTATTGACCATTCTGATGGTGTTTGCTATTTCATTGCAATGGTGTCAGAGACAACACTCTCAAGAGAATTTTTTTGTTTTCAGACAACTTCCAAACAAAATTTGTCAAGGTACTATTGAAGAGTAGAAATTTTTACAACAAATGCTAAAATCAGTTCTTCCATCTGCATCCTATTCAATTTTTTTTTCAAGCCACAGCATGTAACTAGAAAGATGGCAGTGTAAAAATAGGTCAACATATGGAAAATCTCATTTATTGAAACTGAATACATGCACTACTTAATCAATGGGCAGCTGTTTAAGAAGACAAAAGTGTAGTGGGAGCAAGTATAAGACTGTTCATTTTCTCTAAAAGTGATTGAAAAAATGGACATCTGGAAACGAATTCACTTAACCTAAAAGAATGAGCATCTGTCTACTTCTTGGTAACACTATTCACTTCACCTAGAGATATCAATTTTCAGAATAGAATCTAAACAACCAAAGGTTTCTTAAAAAAAAATTACAAAGGCAACCTCAAAAACCATAAACAATTCTAACGGTGATTCTAATGGTGTTGTGCACCCTTGCATGGAAGATCCCGGTTCAAATTCCCTGAGTACTTCCTAGGTTTTTTGTTTTAATGGAAATTGTGGGTTATTTAAGATGTGGAGGAGAAAAATCATTCTCTGGTAGTGTAGAATTCTTAATTGCTTTGTTATATATATTAAAAAAAAAAACAAACAAACAAACAAACAAAAAAAAAAAAAAAACAAAAAAAACCCAAAAAACCTACAGAAAGTATTTCCTAGCCACTTTCAAATACAGATTTTTTACTAATTTTGTCTCAATATTTCCCTTTTGCAAACTTGAAAGCCTGATTTTTTCTGATATCACTACAAAACAATTCTGACAAGACAGTAAAGAAGTTCTGTTTTCTTACATAAACTAGTTACAGAAAGTCACAGAGAAACAAAACCTGTAGCTGCACATTGGTACAGCTAATAGCTTCAGAAGGAAAAAAATCTTGACAGTCTTTGTGGAACCAGCTCCCACTCAGGGATCCACACTGTCTCCTCACCAGCAAGCATTCAGCAGAGATATTCCACAGATATCAGAGTGATGTCATACAGTTTCATCCAGTCATTGCAGAACAACTGTCCCTGAAACAATCTAGCATAATGTTTTCATTCTATATAGTAATAAAAATAAATAGTGCAAGAAAACTCAACCCAAAACAAAACAAAAACAAGTCCCCAACCACGGCAGAAATGCCATGCACTTCAAAGTAACTTTAAGCTGATTATTTTTCAGCATATAATTCTGCAATATATTTTTTGCAGTAAATGTATCTTCATCTCTGCATTAACTCGACTACTTTCTGTCAGTTATTTTGATACCTGTTCCTTGTAGAAAATATGTTACTATATAAAAAAATCTCTTTTACTTTAAAAATTATTAAAAGTTAAGTAACTTTTAAAAAAGGATTACTTTGAAATGAAATAACTTATTTTCTGGCAGTGGTTTAACACATTCCTTTAAAAGTTATTTAAAAATATTTAAAAATTACATTAAAAAAAATCAGATAGGTCTTTACCACTTAGATTATCTCTTCCAAAAGAGACTTATAAACGAGTTAGAACTGATCTGAAACAGTGTTACCAAGCCAGAAGATTTCTGGTTAAGTTTCAAATGACACATTAATCACAGAAGTCTAGACAACCCCTTGGCAGTCAAAGTATTTTAAGCCTTAAACCTTCATCCCTGCATGTTTTTATCACCACAGACAAAATCTGAAGATGTTACTGTAACAATCTCTTAACAGAAAATCTGAAACCAGACTCAAGACCATGTACCAAAGGTAATAGACACGTAAACGAATTAGCTTTCCCACATACCAGATCAAGACATAAATATTTTAAGAAAAAGGGGATCATTTATCCCCCTTAAGAGATTTTTCCTCCTAGTTGTTGTAATGCCCTGGCTTGCTTGGTAGGTTCAGGGGAAGGTAGTTTGATGTACTCTGGATGGTGTGTGGGAGAAACAACAAAATTCTCAGGAGATCCAACAAAAAAAGTTTTACTTGCAAACTTTAAGGTAGAGTAAGCTACTTGGCAAATTTTAAAACAACTTCCAGACAAAGTAAGGCACTTCATAAATTCTAACATAGCAAACTTTAACTTATCTAGATACAAGAAGGCCCTTACTAAGGAATTGACTGGAAATTTTTTTTGTCTGACTTACAAAATATTTTGTGAAGAAGTAGTTGGGAGAGAGAAAAAGAGAAAGGAAAAGAAGACAAAAAGATATGAAGTCACCACCCTAGGACCCAGCATGGTCTCAGATGCTTTTAAATTCTGGGTAGCTGAGCACAGCACTTGACAGGTGTCACTGTTCTTTTGTCTGCTCTGGTCCACTGAGGCTTCCCCATAGGCATGGGGCACACCTGCTCTTTCATGTGAACCACAGGACAAGAAATCATTTAGCCGTTTTGGGGCAGGCCATGCAGTTGGCCACTGCCATTTCAGTCTGGACCAGTGCCTGACTAAGGCTCAAGGTGGGAGAGTGGAACAATGCACATTGAGATTTCATGGGAAAAATCCTGTGGCTAGAGTACTATGACAGATAGTTATAGACCCTTCAGGAAAAATGGACAGGATAGATGAGGTGGAGAGGAAGCATTGTTCATAAAGGACACTGCATAAAACTTGCAGTTGGGGATGGTTGAGAGTATTTAGGTAAGGAGGCGAAAAGCTTACCAAAGTGGGCAGTCACCAAACATATGAAATTTAACAAGAACAAATGCCAGATTCTGCATTTCAGGCACAGTGTAATGCTGGATATGTGTACAGACTGAGAACAAGAAGCTGGAGTGCAGCCTTACACAAAATAATCTGGTAATTAATTCTAAGCTCAGTATGAATCAAAAATGTGGCCTGGTTTTCCATGTGGCCAACCAAATCATAGAGTGCACAGAGGGTGATGGAGATGAGAAAGAGGGGCCCACAAAAATCCTTGAAATTCATAAAATTAACTGTTTACTGCTCAGAGATCTTGAGGGTGAGCTTGTGGGAAGTCCACAGTTTCTCCTCTCCCAGCTGATGTTGGGTGCAGAGGCTGCTCTGCTCTCTGGGGACTGGCTGGGCACTGTTCTGACAGCCATTCACGTGTTATCATGGAAAGAAGCCCAGGTGTTCTAGGGTCATGAAAGATCAGCCCTGTCACAGGCAGATCCATATCCAGCAGTCCTTCATCTTAAGGGGAGTCCACCTCTGAGGGGGTCCATGTTCTTTTATGTCAGATTGGCACTCACGGACTCACCATTCTTTGATGGGTAATGTGCATGGGCCTCGCACAACCCTTTGATAATCTGACACAACAGGGTCCCTTGCTCTTCCTTGGTGGATCCATGTTCATGGACTCCACACCATCAGTCACACAGCAGTCACTCACATGGATGGTGCTCCTCATCCATCAGTCCTTTGGCACACTGACACACATGGGCCCCATGCAGATCTCCAGTAGAGCCACATCCATTGGTCCCATGAGCAATCATAAATATTCTCATGTTATTCTGGGTGGTGTTCCTCCTCCTCTGATTGTACTTTATCCTCCTGGGAATTGGCTTTCTTTTTTGTGCTTCTCCCAGGAACTACTTCCTGCTGTCCCATGGCCCTTGGGCACAGACACTGTGCTCCACCTCCCCTTATGAGCCCTGGGTTTCGCCTTCTCCCTATCCCGTGCCCTAGACAAGATGGCAGTAACAACATTGCAGGAGGGTTGTTGTCATCAACGATCCTTCCCTCTTACCTGGCACCCTGCAAGGGACACATCCCCCTGAACTCAGCATTGGCTGAAAGGGGTCAAACATCCAGACATACCACTGACAGAAAAAGAAGGCTCAGTCACCCTGTGCAAGGTCTTTGCCTGCACTCCATAAAAGAACTGCCTATTGTTAAATGTTGCAAAGGCTCTTCTTCCCTGTTCTCTGTCCTTTTCTCTGGAGTGTGCAGAAGTGCCTTTTCTTCTTCACACAGAGAAGGGGAGGGTCTGACATCCTTTGGGAGCTGTTCCATCATTTTGCAAGGATCCTGTTGTAGGCCATGGAGAGAGGGCTTCGGTTTGTGTAGATAGTGTTGGCCCAGTCTGAGGTGCATCCTTGCTTTGTTTGTTCTTTTGAAGAGGAAAGCTTCTCATCACTTTATTGGTCCATTTCTTTCCCTTTCCAAGGAAGATTTCTCACATTTTGTTGGAAGAATCAGAAGCAGCTCTTGAACTGCAGACATTGTCAGGTTTCCAAGAATAAGCTCTTGCTCTTCTCATCTTCTGGAAGGTGGCTTGGAAGCACACAAAGAACAAGGTGACATCAGTGACTAGCCAACACAGCTTCACCAAAGACAAATTGGGCTGGGACCAATATGAGCCTTGCTTTGAGGAGGTGATAGTCCTAGTGGGACAATGTCAGAGCAGTGACTGTGTGGTGGGTTGGCCCTGGATGGATGCCAGGTCACCCACCAAAACTGCTCTATCACTCCCCTGTAACTGGACAGGGGAGAGAAAATGAAAGATTTATGAGCTAAGGGCAGGGAGAGATCATTCATTGATTAAGGGGAAAGGATTGTCACAGGCAAAACAGACTCAACTTGGGGAAATTAATTTAATTTATTACCAATCAAATCAGAGTATGATAATGAGAAGCGAACCAAATCTTAAAAACACCTTCTCCCCACCTTACTCTATGTCCTTCCCACTGGGAGCACAGGGACATGGGGAATGGGGGCTATGGTCAGTCCATCACAGGTCGTCTATGTTGTTGCTCAGGGAGAGGGAGTCCTTCCCCTGCTCCAGTGCTGGGTCCCTCCAATGGGAGACAGTTCTCCATTAACTTCTTCATGGAGGCCTTCCCACAGGTTGCAGCTCTTCATGAGCTGTTCTTGTGTGGGTCTCTTTCCACAGGACACAGTCCTTCAAAAACAGCCTGCTCCAATGTGGGCCACCCAAAGGGTCACAGGCCCTGCCAGAAAAACTGCTCTAGCCTGGGCTTGCTGTTCCATAGGTCCAAAGTTCCCTGAAAGGAGCCTGCTCCAGCATGGGCTTCCCAAGGAAGTGGTAATGGCTTCAAGCTGTTCAAGAAGCATTTGGACAACGCTGTAAGATGCATGGTTTAACTTTTAGGTTGCCCTGTGTGAAGTCAAAAGTTGGACTCAATGATCTTTGCAGATCTCTTTTGACACAGGATCTTCTGTCATTCTATTCTGTGATTCTATACCTCTTTTTGCATTTTTTGTCCCTCTTTTTGCTATTCTTTTGATGACATTATACATCATTTCAGGAACCCTGAGGAAGACTAAAATAATGAACAGATCTATTTGAACTGTAATACAAAACAAAAAGATTATATGCAATTCACCTTGAAAGTAGAAGCCATTATTATTCTTTTTCATCGCTATTTAAAAAGTTTTTTTAAAAAATAGAAAGCTGCTGAAGTAATATTTTCACCTTTAGACATTGTCCTAAAGAAAGTGCTATGTTTGAAAAATCGTCAGAAATTCTATTTTCCCCTTTCATTGTGAAATTAACAGAGCTTTTGCATTTTGAACTCTACCCACACACACCACAGCAGCAGTCCCCTGGATTGTTCTGAGCCTTAAATAGGTGCGCTTTGGAGAAAGTAGAAGGAAAAAAATCCTTCAAAAGATCCCACGCTAATGACATTCTAAACTTTTAAGAAGTTTTCTTTCCATATTTATTGAAGCCAGGCATTTAATTTTTTACTCATGGGTCCCAATGTATTCATGGCTTCCTACAGGAGATTTGGATATTTCTTTGCTTGGGCAATTGTGGCTGTAATTATCTATTATCCCAGCAGCCTGAACCTTTTTGTGAGCACATATTATTAGTTGGTGGCAGTGCTCAAATGTTATCTGACATCGGCAAAGAAGAATCTCTGGGCCTAGCTTTTCTTCATATATGCCAGTACGTGAATCAATAATAGCTCTTCAGAACTCAAAAAGTCTATCCCAGAGTGAGATTGGAGTAATGAGGGAAAAATCAGATTCCCCAGTTTGAAATTGTCTTATTAGAGAAACTAGTTTATACTTAAAAGTGAAAAGTTTTATTTTATTTTTTACATTATCTGTGAAAACTGTGGGTCTGCTGATGAGGGTGAAGAGGGCCAAATATAGTCATAGTCCCACCAAAAGTGATGATGTGGACACTCCATCTAGTGCATCTAAGTACAAAGCATGTGCCACCCTAAATGTACAGTATTTACCCTGTCAGCAAGTCCCAGCTGAGAGGTCACTGGACCTTTGTATATTGTGGCTTAATTTCTAAGACATTTCATGTCATATCTCAGTTAAACTGTTAGAAGTCTTTCAAAACTAAGTGGAGGCACAGAATCCAGGAAAGCTTGTCTTTCTCCTTGGACTGTACCCCTATGCCCTTGTGGCTAAGCACTCTTTCTTCAGGGAAGAGGCACTCTCCACACCTGTGAGTGCTGTGCAGTAATGCACATTTAGTCCCCTACCTTGTCTGAGACTGTATGGCTGCCCAGCTTCACAGAAGTCCACGGACCTGGGACCTGCTGCATGATCATAGGATAGGCAGTTTGGAAAACTTTCGAATTGTGATCCAATTGTGTGTGTTGAAGATCTTTTCTCAGCCTTGTCTACAGCAAATCTGTAGGGAATATTTAAAGGACAAGCTTTGTTAAATTGCTACAGTTTGGTCATGTACATGTCCAAGCATGTATAGTTTCTATTAATACTGAGCAACAGACCTCCTAAAATCACCAAGGTTCCTTCAAATCATTAGTCCCTTAAAAACTAGCTAATTAGACTGAAAGCAGAGCAAGCTGTCTCTTCCCTTCAAACTTTACTACATCTCTCTCACAGGTCACACACTCCTGCTCTATAAAGGATATTTCTTTAGAAATAAAGGGTTTTCAACAGCACAGTGAACTACATGCAAATTCAAAAAACTACTTATCTTTATGTCCAAAACCTAGTTAACATACTGAGTTAGCATATGTACATATCCTTTTATCCTTTTATATTTTTCACTGCCAATGAACCACTGATTCTTCAGGATCTCTTCCCTTTGTTCACTTTAGCACCAGGGAATTTTAAACATCTATAAAAATATAGAGAGAGCTTGTACATATTTATGAGATATTCTGTTAAAGTTCTAAAAACATGACATCTTGAAAATGCAGTGTAAACTTAAATTTCAGATTTATGATAGTAAAATTCATTTTTTTTCTACATTAGTTGATTACCAACTTTCTGAGTTTGGAAATTAAAAAGTTGCACATAAATATAAAAACACATTGATTGCATAAGTTTAATTCCAGGAAATTAATGTGGAAATGCTCTCATTGTTTTGTCTGGTTTTTGGCCCCTTTTAACTGATGCCAGTTAAGACAAATCACAGCCAGTCATTAGAAATGTCAATAAGGTTCCTATTGAGAAGTATTAAGGCACTATTTCCTACCTTGCTTTCTGAAATCCCAAGCTATAGAAAGCCAACTTGCTGAGTGCTTGATCTCATAATGAAACTGTACTTTACAATGAATTGCAGGAGGCCATACAACTGTTTCCCACAGTGTTAATTCACTAAAGTCTGGAATTAAGTTGTTTAAAGGGTAGAACACTATGGCACTGAATTGACGTATGAAAAAGACAAGTGTTTCAAGGGATATGGAATGAAAAATTGACTTTGCATCTCTATTAAACTCAATATCACGTGACTTCATTATAAAAGTTCCCCTCTCTCCTCCTCCATGAAAAGGCTTCATTCAGTCATTATGTAACTATAAAATTTATCAGGAAAAAAAAAAAAAAAAAGAAACAAAAGAAGTAGAACACTATTAAAAATAACAGCTTCTGGTGGTATGAGGACTGTTTGAAAAAATGGAAGTCATCTGTAAAAAATAACAATCTGCACCTCAAAAACTTAAACTAGTTAAAGAATAGAAGAAAATACTTGAAAAAGGTCACAGAAATAAGAAATTGTGTGGTTGTACAAAAATTTTTTAAAGCTTTAGACTTTATCAAGCTTAAATGTAAAGCAGCAACAAAGAAAGTAACAATCATATACTGAAGTAACTTTTTGTATTTATAAACATATTTAAACATTTCCAGGGGAACACTGCATACATCAGCTATGTACTTACATAGCACATATCAGGTTTTAGCAGAGGAAGTCATTGCAGGACTAGTGAGGACTAAATCTATAAATAGATTCAAAACACATCAATCAAATGCCAGAGGCCATATCCACTGGGAGAGTTAAGTACAGTAACCCAGGGAATCTCCAAGATAAATCACTGCCTGCCAAGACCTTAAAAAGTATACCAAGGGATGTTCATGAACCAGGGATGTACCTAAACCCACTAATAGATGCCGCCAGAGACTGGCCCAAATGAATATTTGCTGTGACTTGCACTCCAAATAGGGTTCTCTGAATAGTTAAATAAAAATCAGATTTTCATTTCAGAATTTCTTCTAGACTTTATGTTTTTTGTTTTGAGTGTAGCAAGTAGGGCAAAATGAAATCATTGCATTTGACAATCAGTCTTGTTAGAAAAGAGGTTTCTAGGGATTAGAGTGATTAACTCTTTTAAGCACCATTTGGGCAAGTTAGTTTAGTAAATGTTGATTATATCCACATTTGAAAGATAAAATCATAGCACAGAAAAAAGTCCTGTTGGTTATCTGGAATCCAAGAGAGCCATGCAAATGAGGTAGATAAGGTGGTATCGAAATGAGAGGTGTTTAGAACAGCCATCATTTTGCAGGGTTCACAGAACACTTTCACCTTTTTCGCTGATTTATTCCTTAAGACAGCTTGTTGAGCAATCAGAAGGCAGATTCAATATGTAAAGAATACAAAGGCTATACATTTTGCATTTTTCAGTCATCACAGTTCATATGTACCTTTAACTTATGAAAGACAAGAGTTTTTAAGGGAATAAAATAGCAAAAAAGAACAAAATATTGTGCACTAAACAAAATCACCTTGGTTGTCCTAGCAGTACACAAAAGGTTATGCTTTTCAGATTTTCTTTATCATAAACCTAGTAGATAAGTCTAGCTATAATTTAGTATCTAATTTTCACTGAAGTGACCAGTTGATAGTTTCCCAAACTCATTAATGTAAATAGTGTGAAGAAAAATACCCAAAAAAACTTAAAAAAAAAACCTATTAAAAAAACCTATAAAAAGTTAAAGCTTGATGAAATGGAATTTCTCCTGAATTTGGAGCAGAATACAGGGAACTTGGCCCCTTCATATTAGAGATTGTGGCAAATACACCTCTTTCAGTAATAAATAACATTGACGTGCCTTTCAGCACGAAGAAAGTTATTAACAGATGATGAAATGCAGTTAAACTAGAGAAACATAATATGTTATAATTTGAATTAATTTAAGGCACGTTAACTATCTCTGTGTACATTTGCAAAGATAAAGCATGCTAAATTAACTTCATCAGTAGAGGTTTTATTTAAACCCTCCACGTATTTACAGAGACATATCATCTTACGGTTATTCTATGGTGTTTATATGATCAGCTGTGGCTTCTTAAGAAGAGTTGCCCCTTTAAATTCTGAATTAAACCATAATCTATCATATACTGAGGGTCAAAGGACCCCAGAATTTGGCTCAAGTCCTCTTAAGTTATTATAATGAATTTGAATTAGAGAAAATTAATGTCAGCTAAAAAATATACTGAGTTCATCAACCAAACAGAATAGCACAGGCTGGAAAAGTCATACATAATATTAAGAGAAGAGAGAGTGAGGTATCAAATTAGTCATGGTCAAATTGTGAGCATGATCTGTTCATCTCTGCAAGCTGAAGAATGCAAACTGTTTCTGAAGTATCAAACACCTTGCAGGAAGAAATTGCTTTTCAAGTCTTTGGGTTTTTCTTTGGAAGTCAGGTACTCTGCTTTCTTCATGGAGTTGTAGAGGACCATCTGATGTAAAGGACTCCTAGAATATAGAGACACTTTACAAAAACAAAAGAAATTCTGAAAAGTCTCTCTACACTTGTAATCAATGGTAAATTGTTATTAATGTATTAAGAATTTGGGTCAAAGGTTGCTTAATTTCCTTAAACATTACATAATATGAAACAAAAAACTATTCTTAGTCTAGTTAAATTCTCCAAACTGGTAAATAATGTGTTTAAAGTGTATATGTTTTGTACTGAAAAATATTAATATCTGAATAGTTACTTTTAGTAATCTTGAAACTGATAAATAGTCTCAAAACAAAATATAAGATGCAGATTTTTAATACTTCTCTGCAACTTCTTCAGCTCTCCATGTTCATTAATATCACACTAGGAAAAACTTCACTTTCTTACTTCTTTCAACAGATACATGTCAAAATCATGTCCTCCAGCCGGTGAACATCTGTCATAGTTGTGAAGGTTCATCTGAGGGGACACAGAGTTTCTCAGCATTATATTTTGGGAATTATATTTTGCAATCCCAAGCAATATTACTGGTGGCACTAAAAACAGCTCCTGCAGGTCATGCAGTTGGGGAGTTTTAAGGGTTTCTGATTTCCTGCTGTCTAACATTTTTATTCTTTATTTCAACAGACATGAGAAGGGATAGAATCTCAGGCCATGTATATAAAAAAGAGTCAGCTAACAAGGCTAAAATACACACTTCTAGGTCATCACAATGCCAAAAAAATCTTTCTTTATGCACACTTTATTGCATAACAAAACAAAGCAGATACTTAGAAACATTCGCTAAACTTAGGGCAAGATGAAGTTGTGTCCAAATTTTCAAAACCACAGATGACGTGTGAATTGAGGGAAAACTTTAATAGGGCTAAATTTTCATGCAGGATGGGATTTTTTTTTCAGCAAGAAACTGGAAGAACCTTAATTTATAGACAGAAAAAAGAAAAAAAAAAAACAAAAAAAACCCAAAAAAAACCTGCCCAGCTTATTGTTACTGTCTCTTTGTATGCTTGTGCATAACAGTAAGACAAATTGTACTTCTGACATAAGCAAGACACTTGCAAGTTACAAGTGTTAAGCCTAAGCAGAGAGGGAAAACCTCAGAGGTCACTAGAAAAGAAAAATACAATGCTTAAGTTGTCTTGGGACTGCTCATTTCATTAAAAATTGAAAAAAGGTGGTTTTTCTTTGTAACAAAAATATCAATAAAAAGAAAAGTGTACAAAAACCTTCAAATTCCTGATGAGATATATAAATAAGTTCAATACAGAATTCTGAGTGACTTGATAAAAAAATAAAAAAGAAGAAAGATGATTGGGGAGTGTGAAAGAGGCTAAGAAGGTCTGTATAATCCATCAACACACAGCTACCTTCTACCAGAAATCAAGAGTAACAGCTTAGTTCCCTGCCTCTCCCCATTTTTAGAAGACATCTAGAAAGTTTAGAAAAGGTGACTTTTCCCCCTTTCTTGCTTGTTTCCTTGGGTTTTTTTCCCAGCAATGTTTNTTTTGCCCCGCAATGTTTTTCTCACTAGCTGCTTTTTTTGTTTTGTTTTGTTTTGTTTTGTTTTGTTTTTTTTCCTCCTTGTTGTGCAATCTGAAAAGCAAAAGCATGGTTTACAGGGATGCTGCTCAGAAATTCCGCCTTTTAGCCACTCCTTTTTTTTGGTTGCTATATTCCACGTGCTCTGGCCAGAAATATGTTTTATCAGTGAGCTTTCT
>WEIU01004450.1:0-52599 GCA_013389925.1 Aegithalos caudatus
ATAGCAAACACTAAACCATTACAACAGGGAGGCTGTCCACTTACTGAATGAACTGAAGGCCTTTCTCTATTTCTTGTTTTCTCTTCTGCCTCTCCATTATAGTTGCTGTGGAAGAAAAAGAAAAAGAAACAACATAAAGTGAGTAATTTTAGGTCTTGCTGGCAATTAAACAACACAGTGTTTTGTTTGTGCCTGAATTTACTACTAACAAAATGTTCCAGACCAGATGTCCTGAACAGCGAAGCCCATGATTTATCCATACTGCAGATACAGCACGGCAAGCAGCTCACTACCAAGTATCTGCTTTTTCTCACATGCGACTGACAGGATACATGCGCAAAAAGGAACTACTTAAATGTGAGCTCTCTGCTTAGGCTGCCAGTAAACAAAGCAATGGGAACCAACTGCTACCATGACAGCCTTCTAGGAAAGGAAAGAAACCCAACACCATCTTTGCCCACACTGGCAGTCATTTCAGGAATTTGTGCCGAGACCATACCATGAGAAGCAATTCTGACCACTATTTATCTGGGACAGATTTAAACTGGTTTACTGTACAGCATATGAAACATACCTTATCTACATAAGCTTTATGGAGGTAGAGCACAATGGGAGATGCAAAGAAGGAGATGGACTTGCTTGCCATGGTCCACATAAAATGACAGCACTGAATCCATGCAATGGGGATTTCATACTGAAAATCAGCAGACAAGAGCAGTACAGACTGGGAAACACTTCTTTGGAGAGGAAACAGAGCCCTATCCTGCAGTGTTCTAAACTGGAGTGGGCAGCACCTTAGGAAGGCTCAAGAGTTATCGGCACATGAACCTCTGCAGTTTGGAAGCAAATTTTGGAATGGCTCCCCAGTGACTTTTCTCCAAGGTACACAGGTCTGTCACACAAGAAAAGAACAATGAACAGAAGAAAGGATGGCACTTTTTGGCAAAACTGAGTTGCTGGGGACAGCAAATTTCACTTCAACTAGCTGTGACCACAAATAATGCTCAGCAGTTGAGGAATAGGAACTTGGGGACGAAGGCAGCAAGTACAGAAACACTGAAATGAGATGGAGATGAAGACCCTGTACCTTCCTAACCCAGGACTGTCTCTGAAAAGATACTAAAGTAATTTATCCACCTCTACACTACAGCTTGGAGAGCATTATCATCCAGCTCCCTTTTACATTAAGACCATCCCTATCATTCTAAGATATCTTGCAGTATCAATGACACACTCAGTCTGAACAGGGTGAAGGGGCCTTTAGGATACATAAAAATCAATCCTGACAACTCGGCAAGCCCTTATTGATTGAGCTCTGTGCCACACAAAATGTAGAATTGATACCTGCCCTTTACCAAGAAGAAGAGTTGGGGGAAGTGGAAAAAACTGGAGTGAGAGAAAGTGGCAGCAGAAGGAAACAAGAGCTTGAAAGTGATACTGTGCAGTTTCTAAGTCATCAGATAGTAAATTTGGGAGCTGTGGGGGACTGTAGGGACAATGGCAAGAGATCTCTGGAGTCCAGGGCAGCTCTTGAAGCATGAGGTTCATTGCACAGGTCATGGGTACAAGTGCTTTGCTTAAGCTGCCAGCCACAGCTAGAAGCGTTCCCAAAAGAGAGTTAAGTTCCTGTTACAATACATTATATCTCTTTCTGTGCTGAATATTCTAATTTACACTAACCAACAAGTACAAGACACAAATCCTACAGAACTTACATACAGCCAATAAGAACTACTACATTACCATACCGCATTGCATTCTTGTCGGAGTCCAGAATATCCCTTTGGTGGCCCTGGAGGTCAGGGGCCTCGGCAGAGATGTCTGGGACCTGAGCAAGAAGGTTTGATAACTGTACAGGGGGGTTTAGTATCTGTACAGGGGGATCTGGGATCTGTACAGGGGGGCTGGAAACCCTGGCACAGAGCCCAGGAAGACACTGGCTTTGACTTCAGTCCATGGGAAAGGCTTCCAACATTGAGAGAGGAATTGCAGACCACCAAGGTGGGAAAAACAGTAGTGCAGTTATCACCAGGTGAAATTTTTGTAGATTTGGGTTTTTAGAATGGAGGTGAATGTGACAAGATGGAGGGTTTGGGGTGGTGCCCTGAGTTCTTCTTCTTCCCCTCCATCTTCTGCTGTGGTAGTGGCATTTTTAGACTGATTTATAGTAGAAACTGACTGTCTAACACAGGTGATAGGTATTGGAAAATTGTTGTAAATAAAGGTTATGTAGTACATAGTATAAAGAGTTAACACTGCCCCAAGGCCAGTTAGTTGGGGACGGTCTGAGCTGTAGCAAGGATCCAAGCAGGATAAAGGAAGAACATATTAGATAAAAAGAATAAACAACCTCAAAAACAGATCCGATGATTCCTCAACTCCTTCTTTGGCTGTTGGGCTTGGGAAAATAACTTTTTCTAATATCTCGGGAGTCATTCCAACAAGACAAGTCCTGAGACATTCTAAACCTTAAAAGCTAGTTTCTAGACTCCTTCTCCTTGCCACATTGGCAGGGACCCTCCCCATCAGACCCTTGGCATGCCTTTGTTTGCTAAGGGCATTGCTCAATCAACAGGGATCTTGCCTTCAGCTGACTCAATCACTGTCTTCCAGTTGTACAGTAACTAATGGCTTGGCATCCTACATCTCAAAGCTCGCTTTCATTTCTACTTCACTCATAGGTTTTATATTCTTAAAATCTTTTGCCAGGCAATCATATTTATAAGGCTTCCCTGTTTCATCTTCTCCAACAGGGAGCAATCTGGTTCAAGAAGCAGGTAGGAGATTTTAAGCAGCTGAACTTGGAACAGGATGGGCAGTGCAGCAAGAAAGGACAAGCCAACAGACAAGGTGAGGGATGGTCAGCATTTCTACAAAGGCTTTTAAAAGAAGTGATGGAGAAGAACTGATATACTTCAGTACAACACCAACAGAAGGTCTGCATCGATTCAAAATACCCTGGATAATGAGCAATCAGGAAAAAAAGAAGGAAATTTAACAAGGAGATTGTGAGGTTGATATGACCACTAGTGATACAGACAGGCTTGAGAGGTAGATAAGGAGAGAGAGGTAATTAATTTAATTTTTCTCCTTGTGTGAAACTCTGCAAAGGCAGAGGAGGTATGAGAGAATAGAGGAGTGGAAGAAAAGCAGTAGGAATGATTTCCACAAAGGCAGCAGTGAAAGACATGAAAGAGGACAGAGCCTCCCCAGAGCACTGTAGGAAACTGTGAGGGTCACCAGAGACAAGAGTGAGTAAAGAGTCTCCACAGGAAACGACAGGAGAGAAACTGTGGGGAAGAAAAGGAGGCAAAAGAGTCAAGTGGACCTTCCCAAAGACTCATGGGGAGAGCACCGGGAGGAAGGAAAAACTCCTAGCTGTTTGGTCCTGAATACACCAAAAGGTTTTAAGTATTCCAAAAAGCCTCACCTTTAGACCCCCACTTGTGCCCCTCTGTCCATGGTCTAGGAGCTCCATTTCAGCTGAGGTCCAGGTCCTGCCTTGTCTGAGCCATGCTGTAGGTGAACCTATCCTCAGTTCTATCTCTGGGACAAACCTTAGGCCTCCACTGCAGGCGCCTTGTCTCTAGTCCTGTCTCTGGCACCATTTCCTACTACGGGACTCACTGGGCGGACTGGACCAGATTCACCACCTCATCTTCTTGACGGGTCACTGCTATTGGCATCTATTTCTGCCTACACTGTTCAGGTGTGGTGGGACTATACCCTATGAGTGAGGGCATTGCTAGTGCCATCACCTTCAGCACTTGTCCTGCCTTGAGGCGCAGCCCTGCTCTTGCTGCTCCCTGAGTCATGCTGGAGGGAACAAAAGTAGGGAAGTGAAGCAGCAGCCCATGGAATTGATGAAAAGAGAGATTATTGGCAACATTGGGGAGGGCAGCTGAACACTGGCTGGTCATCACCAAGTCAATGGCCGCATTCCCAAAATGCTGTGGCACACCTTTACAATTATGTATATCCACAAAACCAATCACCACCTTGAAAAGCTTCTGATACACCTCTACTTCTGTTTCTGAGCTCAACCTTTAAAATACTCTGCAAGAAATGAAGAAGAGATAAGTACCTGTTCTCACAGCTACTCCGGTCCCCCTGCAAAAACACCCTACACAGCAGGATGTGAGTCTGTGTAACAGAGAGAACTGATTACTGTTGTTTGCCCAGAGAGAAGGGCATTCAAACATTATTGACCCAAACCTGGTGTGCAGCCAAAGGACTACTTGGAATGGCTACAGAATGTCTCCTTTCTAGAGTTACCCAACTCTTCTTGCAGCTGGAAGATTTCTTTATTTTTTTTCTCTCCTCATCTCTATTGCCACTGCATCCAACACGAATATCCCCACCCTTCCTTCATAGGCTGACCAGCCTATTGCATCTCTGTAAGTCCCTCAATACACAGCTACAGTTTGATCCTTGCTACAAAACCCTTGTAAAAGACAAACTTCTCTGCCCTGCATGCTGTTTGTGCACTGCAGTTCTACCCTCATCTTCCACAGTGAATGTTCTTCAACCCAATACCCTCCATTGCCTTCTTTAGACATAAACCACAGGCCTGATCTCCCCTCTATACTGTTGGTCCCTGGTACTGACACACTTTCTTCCCTCCTTGCAAGTGGGTGACCAGCTTTCTCTGCTAAAGGTCTGTCACACCTCTGGGCTTATGTCATGACTTTGACATTAAGACTCATCCCCTCATGGCAACACCTTAAAAGCGCACAGCATGTACTGCTTCCCAACAATTTCTTGCACGTCTCTCAGGAACAACTACCTTCCTATCCCTTTGAGGTGACTCCACACCAACAATCTCCTTCATGTACAGCAGACTCCTCATCTGTCCTGTCTGCCCCAACCACTACAGGAGGCTGCCAATCAGACTCTTTTTGCTCCTCACATCTCCTTCCCCACCACCTCACTAGCAAACTTGGTCACTTCTGTTTCCCCTCATCCTTCCAGCCTCTTCACCATGTTTCATTTAACATTCAGACCAAGCCTTGCACTCGTTACACCAGCAAACCCAACACACAGTGAGCAACACTTCAGTTCTGCTGCACATTATACCAGGGCTACTGCATAATTAATTTTAAGTGCAAAGCTTGTTTAGCTTTTGTTTTCTTGATCTTTCAAGTATTTTTAGAAACACAGCAGAAAACATTTTATAAAGTACTGTGTCTAAGTGTCCATTTTCTCCCTCCCACCACATCTCTCTGTCCAGACTTGGCCACTCAAACCACCACCAAAATTCAAATACTGAGTATTTATATCTCCATACAAAGCTCTTATCCTTTCAGTCTAGGGACATTTATCCTCTCTGGTCCAGTATCTAGAGAGAACTTTATTCACAGTTTGTCAATAAATTACAAACCATTTGCCAGACAGGAATAAAATGCTACAGACAGGCAAAATGGTTTTCTTGCCTTCATAAAGAAGCACGAGTCAGTGAACTGGGTGACTGAATCACAAACTGGGTAGATATCCTCTAGATGGGTAGATGGCAGATGAGATGAACTGAAAGGCTTGAATTTATCTTATCAAGGACATGGCTGTTACTCATAACCGTGCCAGAGCTGAATTTGGGTAAAGATTTTCATACTGTATTTCTGAGACAGCAAAGAGATGACACTTGACTAACTTCCACGCATTAACCATAACATTTCAGCTAGAAATAAGTACATTCAGATGCAAGTGGCACTTTGTAGAACTGAGATTGGAGCTCCCCAGGAAAAAGGCTCTAGGATACACTGGTCTGAAACATGGGAGTCTTTCACTTCCTGCAGTTTGGCTACCTTAATGGTGCAGCAGAATAGCTAACTGGGCACACATCAAGCAAAGGACAAACTGTAGAGCCCACCACAAACTTGGGCTCTTGCTCACTCCTGCAGCTGCTTTCTGCCATGCCCCATTCCCTGGTTTTCACTGATTGTCACAGCCAACGCTCTTGGATTCCCCACCACTATGTTGTGCCCACCAGGGCTGACTCCTCTGCCCCTCCCCTCACCGGCTGCCCCGAGGTACTTTCATAGCCACGGTCTCAAATCCAAGTACCCCTAGTGCCACTACTGCTCTGCAGCATTACTGGGGTAATTTGGGTGCTACCAGCTGCACCCAGCAATATTCACTGCAGTTAGTAAATGCAGAGCAAGGTAGCAACAACCAGCTCACCCTCCAGTTAAAATAAAAGCAGTGACTTTTAAGTTTCCCTGAGAGGGGGACAGTGGTGGGGGCTAAAAGTTTCAATTGACCACATCAGCCCCCATGATCTCATTTTCAGTGTCCCCCTCCAGCCTTGTGTTCCATACATAACATCTTCATGTACCACAGGCCACCCTTCCTCCTGCCCCCACTATAGCGCAGCCAAGGAGCAAGGAGAGAATTGTGGGGTGATGTTGCCTATCACTAAGCCACTTGCTCTTGGTTTCCTGCCCACCCAGCTCGCATTCCCATGCCTCATTTGAAAAACTAAATCCCGGGGCTGGTTCCGACACGGATGGCGCGGGCACCCTCGCTCGCCGACTCCCACAGCTGCCAGCACTAGGCCGCCAATCCCCGGCCTTGCGTAGAGGCCGCTGCTGGGAGAGATGCCACCTCGGCCGCTGGAGCGGAGAGGTGCCGGCGGCGCCTCCCGCACCCCCACGACTCTTCCGAACGCCGGCACTGCCAACACCGCGGCCCTGCTAGGAGGGGTCTCCCGCAGCAGGAGACATGCAGGCTTACGCAGGAAAAAGAAAACAAACCAAAACATAAGCTTCCTCCTTCCCCACCCCCCCATCCCCTTAAATAAAAATCACGCATCTCCAAGAGCCTGGGAGACGGCTTTAAGAAGAAAAAAAGGGAAAAAGAAAACCCAAAAAACAAACAAACCAAAAAAACCCAAACACATCTCCTGCCACCCCGAAACTGTCTAAAACATTAAAGAATTAAAACCAAAACAAACAAAACCAAAACACGGTCTTCTTATTTGATAAACTTTATCAGACCCTACGGAAGGTCCATCTAAAAAGCAATTCCCTAGGGCTTCTCTGCCGTTTCATGGAGTTTGTACGGAACAAGAGGGGGAAACTGCAGCCAAAATACAGACCAAAACACAAATGCCCAACGTACAAAACACAAACAGGCACAAACGCGATTAATAGTAAGTTTTCTATGTAAACCCAGGGTCTTTTTCCCTAGCTGTGCAATTTTAGACTACTACAACATTTTTTTTTTTTTCCAGGGGGTGGGATTAGGATCCTTGACAATCCTTTTTTTTTTCAAATCCCACATTTTTGGCGGAAGGGGGTTTAGATTCAAAATCTCACTAGTATTACTTTTCACCACTTTTTTTTTTTTTAAATTCTAATTACACAACCTTTCATCTATGCAGTTACTATCTGAAACCTTTACTTTCTAATGAAGCAACATCCAGAATTTCTTGTCTCACAAGTCCACGCCATTCTAAATACACAAACACACGGAAAATTGATTTAAGACAAAAATAATCCCCCCAAAATAATAATAAAGAACTCACCTCTCCTCGGCTTTTCCCCCCCACACTATGTATAAACTTTCCTTGATAAGTGATATTATATAACTAGAGATATTATTAATGTATTATTACTAGAAGTAATAATAATAGTACGTGCTATTTAATTATAGAAGGCAGCATTCTGCGTCTGGATCGGCTGCCCCTGCAGCTCCCTCCATGTGCCTCCTGATCTCTTTACTTTCATTTCCAGGTCTCGCTCTCTCTCGCCCGCTCTCGGCTGCACCAGCAAGAGAAAATGCCTCCCTGCATATCCTCTGGGCCCTAGAGGCTACCGCTTTCCATTACAAAAAATCACAAATCTTTCCCTTGTGGCTGGTTTTGAGATTCTTTAAGATGAATTAGGTTTAAAAATTAAAAATCTAAAAAATAAAGTGCTTCAGCAGCTGACTCTCCATTCTAATTTTAATGCAACATTTTTTTCTTCCTAGTTGTCTTCGCGGATATAAAAAAAATATATATACCCCAAGAGAAAGTGAAGCTGCCTCTGCAGAGGGATTGAATGCATACGAACGCAGCCAGGAACTGAATTGTGAGACACCCCCTTCCTCCCGGGATTATCACGTATGTAAAGCAGTGACCCTTGTGCCCACCCATTTCTGTTCGCTGGACGGGGACCACAGCCATCGCTGATGGCAGAGCAATTATCTGCTCCAGCCAGACCTTACTTACTCCACACCCTGCATGCACTGCTGAGGGGGTTCCCTGTAAATAAGATCGTCTAAAAACATGAATCTTTGGGTGGGAAGGAATATGAAATAAAAAAAAAAAAAAAAAAAAACCCCCCCCCCCCAAAAAAAAAAAAAAAAAAAAACCCCCCCCCCCCAAAAAAAAAAAAAAAAAAAAACCACAAAACCCAAACACCCCCCAAAACTAACCACAGAAATATAACAAAACTAACAAATAAATATATATCTGTATCTCAATTAGTATTATATTTTATACAACTGGTATTATATAATCTACATATATTTTATATATACACGCATATGTACGTTATGTATATATGAAGATGTATATATGCAGCATATATATATATAAACCACATTAATATTAAATTTTATGTGATTGGTATTATACAATCTACATGTATATGTATGTAGATGCACATATATATTTATATTTATGTATGTACATGTGAGTTTAGACCCTTTTTGGAATTGGATTTTTGGCTTGTTTTCATCCCAAATCCCTCAATTTCCAGAAAGTGGACTGAAGCTCCATAGCAGTCCATGCTGGCAAAGCTCCAGGAAGAGAGCTGCTGGTGGGAAGGGGAGGTTGGGTGGGACATGTTCCACCATGGGCAGTGGTTGTGAAGATCCAGATCCAGATACATCTTCAGTGGGGGTCACCCATCCCCACCCAGCTACACTATCACTAACTTCAAATAACCTTGTGGAATGAGTTTTGTGCTTGTACAGCCTCCCTGGTGGAATAGTTTCCCTCTCCCTAAAGGATTTGGTCTACCATTAGATTAATAATTTCCAGACTGACACTGTCTTAAATTACCAGTTTTTCCCAAAGTAATCAGTGGCATGTTTACTCCTGAGTGTCTCACTTCTCTATTTACAGTGACCCACAAGAATGTCACCTTGTGCTTTGCAACTCTGTGCTCTGCCAAGATTCAAAGGCAGATAGAAGGTAATATCTGAAGTGCACTAAACTTGCTTGATATTTAAAACGTGTTGATCAGAAAAGGAAAGACTTTATTATATTGAGTAGGATTGGCTTCCGACAGCATTGTCAACACAATAAACTGATAACTTACAAAAAATAGGCTGTGACTTGTGCTTTCCTCCATCCCAATTTCCTTTGTAAGACTGAGAGGTGTCCTGCAAGGTCATGATTTGGGATGTACTACTCCTCTCATGAAGTAAAATCTTTCCTTAGGAGTTTACATGAATATTTTCACAGTTTGCAAGTGCAGTTATTGAGGTCTCAGTCTCATGTAGACAACAATAGTAAAACAGTGCAAACCCCTGCTACAAACCAGATACAGTGTCATAGAAGTCACTTTGATTTGTAAAGCTATTTTTTTAGGAAGAATTAATGTATGGATCTATCCTACAGTGGCATAGTGCACCTACATTCAATATAGCTGCACCTATAGCCAATGCCTTTATTCTTGCCCCTCTGGCACAACCAATATTTGGGAGAATGACAAGGAAGAGAATCTGATATATTTCATTAAATCCTTTTTATTACTAAAAATTGTGAGGAGCTACTATCCAGTGCCAAATTTCTTGCATATATTTTCCAGGTTCAAGCTCCTTCTTGAGATCATACTGACTTAGTTCCTCATCAGCTCTATGTATTCTGGAAGCTTTATGCTTCTCATATATAGCCATAGTCTAGTGTCTAAGTGGTTCTTAATTTTCTTCAGTTGCAAAAGAAACTTCTCTTACTATTTATGAAGCTGGTCATTCAGCACCATCAACTCTTAACATTCTTTTCTTGGGTCTTTCTAAGCATTTGCTGTTGCTTATTAAAATCACAGTTGAGAAATTTGTCAGAGGATGGAAAATGTCTCTTACAATGTTTTGGTATTAAATAGCAGAATAAATCCTACCTATGGCCCACCTCAATAGTGATCCCACCAGGTATCTGCCACTGAAATGGTACCTACATTGGTGCCTGTAGGTTGCAGGTTGCAGAGAAGGGACCGAGGTGGTGTGCAAACCCACTGCAGTAGCAGGCAGGTCTGTGCACAGCTTACCCTGCCTCATTCAATGTACTTTTGTTTCTATACTCAGGAAGAAAAGGTCATGCACAAGGTGCACACAAAGCTGTCACACAAACCAAGGCTTATTTGCACCCTTAAGCAGGAATGACTATGCACTCCAAGGTGAAAGTGAGAGGACACAGTCGTATGCTGTGCCAGAGGTGGTTTAGGTTTGCCATTAGGAAGAATTTCACCACAGGAAGGGTGATTGGGCATTGGGATGGGCTGCGCAGGGAAGTGGTGTTGTCACGGTCCCTGGAGGTGTTTAAGGAAAGGTGTTAGTGCCATGGTCTAGTTGACAAGCTGTTGTTTGGTCGTAGGTTGGGCTCGATGATCTCAGAGGTCTTTTCCAAGCTAATAGATGCTGTGATTCTGTGAAATGCCTTTCTTAGCAGAAGAGTCCAACAGTAAGATGCTAAGTACGAACAGGAGACCTCAGGGACAATGTCTAGGTGAGGCTTCACATCAGAATGTGCTCGTGTCCCACCTGCAGACTTGCGGGAGCTGCCTCAGCGACACTTCCGCGAACGCAGGTCGTAAGCGTAGCCGGGACACAGCTCCACGCAGCCAGTTCAGGCCGGCCGCACACGGAGACGAGGGCAGGCAGAAGACTACAGCTCCCGGCGTGCAGTGCGGCTTCCCCCGCGCGCGTCCCCGCAGCCCCGCCCACGCGCGGCGCGGCGACACTGGCCGGGCTGCGGTGCGGAGGTGGAGCGCGTCCAGTGACGTCACGATGCAGCAGCCAATCCCGGAGCGGGGAGTAGAACTGCCGGCGTTCAAATCCTCCTCCTTCCCCGCCTACCCTTCACCCAGCGGACCCAGCGCGGCGGCGGCGTGAGCCTCCTGCGCCTTCCCCGGCAGCCACCGGCGGCGGAATCCCCAAGGAGGTGAGAGGAGAGGTAGAAGCCGCCACCGTTAACGGCCGGCGGAGGGGGCCGTGCGTGACATGAGGCGATCCCGCAGGCTGACGTGCTCCTCTGCTCCGCCTGCCGGGGCCTCTCCCACGCGCAGGCGGGGGTCCCCCCGTCGTGGGACCGTGGGACCTCGCGTGTCCTTCCGCGGTCTCTCTCCAAGCTTCCCCCCCTCGCGCGGAGCGGGAAGTGGCGTTCCGGCCGTGCTTGGGGCCCCGTTACATGGGGCTAGGGAGGAGCGTGCGGCCGGCGTTTGGCAGGTCCTGCGGGGGAAGAGAGGCGCCTTCGGCCGCCCCTGGAGCGAACGACGCGAGGAGGCTGTCGAGGGGCTGGCGGGGCCGGGACCTCGGGCTGTCGCCCCGCGCTACCAGGCCTCCCATTGCTGGGCGAACAACGCGTGTTGGTGGGTAGGTGGTGTCTTGTCAGGTTGGGGTCGACGAAGTGTTGTAATTAAAGTATTCGCCTGAACTAACTTTTTTGATCGATAGGAAGTGTAAATTTCATATAGCCTTTAAGTGAAAAGGAAACCTGTCTTCAGGTATTTCCAGATCTTGGTAGTGTTTGCTAAACAGACTAACTTTTTTTTTTTTTTTCTTTTTTTTTCTTTTTTTTTTTTTTTTTTTTCCCTCTCCTTCCTTCCCCAAAGCTTTCTCTGTGGAAGAATTAACAGTGAAGAGACCTCTGGTAGGTGACTCTGGTAGTTGGGTGTGGCTGATGCATGCTATAAAACATGCTTCAGGATGTGATGCTGGATTTGTATGTTGAGATTAGGAGGTAGTCCGTGTGTAAGGTGAAGAACGACAAAGGAGATTCAAGGAAAAGAGAAGCCAAGAGGATGAGTACATCTGTAAGCATGATGATCATAGTAGAATGGAACTGGTGTTTAAGAGTGAAGTTATTAATTGAACTAGATGGACAGACTGACTTCTGCAGATATTAACTTCTGTTCCTGTCTGGTAAAGCCTTCATGGTTTGGAGTCTGTCCTGTTTTTCTTCCTTCTCAGTGTTGGATTTGCAGAGGCTGGGAATGTCCATGAGTTTGGCATCTGTGTGGTCTGGTAGGAGTGGAGTAAGTTACCTGGGTTTCTTTCTACTGGCAGCACCTACCTGAACTGATAGTCATCCTAGAAAAATTATGTTCTTTAGCCTTGGAGATTTTCACCCCTTGCTTCCAAAAGTGATATTAAAGACCCCTGAAGAGTAGTCATACTCTGGGGAAGCTGTAGGCTTCACAGATGGGTATCAGGAGGAAGGTATGTGTATACAGCTCTTGCACAGGGATATTTTAAAACCATTGCTGATGACCTCAAACAGCTACAAGAGTGGGGTCACTTCTAATCAGACAAGAATAGAAGGGGACCAGTTTTCTGTTTTAGGAAGGAAACATCATCCTGATGTCTAAAGCCTAACTGTGTGGTTTCTAATTATTAGTTGTGTGTAGCCTTTTATCCAGGCAGAAATAGTGGGACAAGAAGTGTTATCTGTTTGTAGTGTTCAGTGGATGGAGGCCAGTTCCTTCAGACATGGATTAATATTCACTAAATAATGCTATGTGGATGTTACCAGGCATGGCTATCTTCAAATTTGTGCCTCAAGGCTAGATGTTCACTAATCTATTGTAAGATCATCCCGTTTAATGTGTGATGAATTTATGTGGAACATCTAAAAGGAAAGAGCACCCAGGAAGCTGAGAGAGTTTTGTATGCAGCACGCACAATGTTTTCAGCAACTCGGTGGTTCTGGAACTGTGCTGACAAGGACACTGCTGGGAGCATCACTGAAAAGGAAAGGCAACTGTGTTTGTTCTAGCTTGCTTTGGAGAGCAGGGAAAGTGTGCAGCACATATAATTAAAGGATGGTGTTTGAAACAAGAGGAATATTATGTTGTAATTGTTAATCTTGCACAAAGAGTAATGTCATAATGTGGCCTTAATCCATAGTTTAACCCGTTGTTTATTTATGAAGTATAATAACTCCATCAAAACCCAAGTCTTGTCAGTGTTGGAAGAATCAGCACCATCTGACTGGTTGGCTTTGGAATATTAATCAAGCCTAGCTGTCTTAATTGAGCTCTGGGGAAAAGTAGTAATGACACTGAAAACTCAATTAGATATCTGAGTAACAAAAAACATATTAGTGTACAAATAAATATGGTTATTTCTATAAATTCTGTATTGTAGTTAGAGAGTTTTTATGATGACAGTTATCTTTTAATTGACAGCTCTTAACTTTTGTAAGAAGTAGGAAAATGGCTTCAGAAGACATCACTAAGCTTGCAGAGTCACTTGCCAAAACCAAAGTGGGTGGTGGACAGTTGAGCTTCAAAGGCCAGAGCCTTAAACTCAACACAGCTGAAGATGGTAAGAGAAAATACCCTTGTATGCTTTGGAAGCATCTCCCTGAAGTTGTAAAATCTCATGCTAAACCTTCCGCTAATCGTGCATGGACACGTTATCATAACATATCTGTGTGATGCAGGGGTCTGTCAACTACAGCTGCTTCTGATAGAGATATTTCCTTCCCTTCTGGTAGTCTGCTTTGACCTGGTGCCATGGCAGTGCTGCAGCTGCTGTAACTGAGGTTTGGGTGCCTGGTTTGCAGTTGTTGTATTCTTGGTGTTCTCTCTAAGTGCTTTTGACAGTCACTGGGCATTAGAAGTCCGTGCTCCTTTTAAAAGCAGTAAACAGGTGTATCACAGCTCTTGGAATAAGATGTGCACAGAGGAATGGGCTGATATGTAAGCCTGCTGCAATAGTTCACTTTGTCTTGTTGCTCTATGTGTGTTTTACAATAAGTCTTACAGTGGCTACTAATGTAAATATCTGGAGAAAATGTATAAACTATTAGATCAACACTTCTGCCACACCAAGAAAAACAGCATGTTTTTCAGAGAGGTTATTTTCTATAGTGCCTTTTTCTTTTCCTAATGCTGAAGGTGGAGCTTTTTTACAGATTGGTTGTGATGCCTGAAGTTTTAGCTTTCATACTTTCCAAATCCTGTACTGCATTGGTATATAACTCCAAACTTCATATGAAGTGTTAGCAAATTCTCCTCACAGTGTAGTTAGACAAAACAGTCCTTTTCCAGCCAGAGAACCAAGGACACTGGACACCGTTCCAGCTTCAGACCCCAAAAGTATAAACAGCAAATTGAGAAGAGCAGTCTAGGAGGATGGAACTTCATAACCTGAAGCTGTAATTGGACAATTAACCCCAATAGCTAAATGTTTGAAAAATTTACAAAAGTGTGAAAACTCGTGACCGGGTATCCATCTTGGGTAGAGCCACAGCTGGGCTCTTGTACTGCCAAGGTGTATCCTTTGAAAGCCTTTTTAATAAATACCTACTTTATTCCTTTAACACCTAACCTCTGTTCCAGGTAGCCTCATCAGCTTTGTAGTTTAAAGGCACTGAACTATGGAGAAATGCCTTGGAGCTTGGGAAGTGCCCATTGGCAGGAGAGACTGCAGCTGGCTTCTTTGCCTTGCTTAGGATTACTGTAGAGTTAAATTGTTCCACCCTGACATGTTTGCTAAACCAACATTACTTCTGCCAGTCAGTGGGAACTTTTTCCTGTTGATGTGACACCAATTCCCATTAACTTTTAGCTTAGTCTCTGCATGTCACTAGGGACATGCACTCTAGCTTTTAAACCATGTGCTAAGTGGCAGAGGAATTTTAGTTGGGAAATAAAGAAACTTTTGCAAATAGGAGGATGGCTATGAGAATAGAAGAAGAAAGAGTTGAGAAGGTAAGGTAGGGAATGGAGAGTGTTCTTTCTAGTGACCTGACACTTCAGCTATATTCCTGTTGCTGTTTCAGGTGTTACTCTAGCTGGTTTTGCTATAGGTTGGTTGGTCAGAGGGTTACTGTGGTAACTAAGACAGTGGTTAAAAGACCAACTAGATTATCTGCTTCTTGCAGCTGAAGAAGTGATCAAGCAAATTGAGGAATTTGATGGCCTGGAAGCCTTGCGCCTGGAAGGCAACACGGTGGGTGTGGAGGCAGCAAAAGTTATTGCCAAAGCCTTGGAGAAGAAAAGTGAGCTCAAGGTGAGATTCTTAAGTTGGGAGTAGTTAAGGGGAAGAAATAATGTGGAAATACTGAAGGCCTATCTAGGCTCTTTCTGCAGGAACTTGCCTTGAGTTACCTCTGAAGCTTGCTTGGTGGCTCTTCCAGGAGCTTATGAAAATACTGCATAACTTGGTGACTTTGGGATAATGGGAACATCTTCTGCATTCCTAACTTCGTGTTTGGAAGGCTTCCAGTCTTAAAGCTGGGAAGCTGTGCGAGGAAAAGCCTATATTGAAGGGAGTGTCTATAAACAAAGAGCTGTGGCAACAAAATACTAAGTTCAAATGAATTTCTCTGGAAAGCTGAGTTGGATCTTCTGGAGAGTGAGTCTTCAGAGAATGTCTGACTAGGGAGGAAATAATGGAGGAAATTAAACAGGATGTTCATCTTTACCCAGGCTATGTTTTCCTACTATTGCTCTAGCCTAATGTTAAGGGGATTCTGTGCTACTAGAGACCGTACACTGTCCCTTGAAGGAGAGTGGTATGAGACACTGATATGCATTAGTCACCCAAGTGTGGCTTTTCAAGTAAATTGCTGAGCTCCATACCTTAGTAAAATATGCATTGCTAATGTATTCTTCTGTTTCTTGTTGCTTTTTTCTGTGGTAATCTTTCTGAGCAGAAAAGAATTCCAGCTTGAACACAAGCAGGAATTGTTCTATAATGTTTATGGTGTGAATTTCAGTTACTTCATCCTTGCAAGTGGAGTGATTGTAGCACCGGTTCTTGCAGCTCTTTAGTACAATCAAATGACAACCTGGGGAAGGGAGATAGCATAGCTGTCCCCAGTGATATAAAGCAGCATGTATGTGTAAATTTATTATGACTTATGTTTGTTTATTACGACTGTGTTGACCTAAATACCTTAGTGGGTTTTATCTGTATGCTTCTTGTTTTAGAGATGTCATTGGAGTGACATGTTCACAGGCAGGCTAAGGTCTGAGATCCCGCCTGCTTTGGTAAGTAAAAACTAGATAGGAGACTTCTGACTAATACAACCTCTTTTCTCACCTGTCACACTTTTTGTGGAAGTCTGTATTTTGGTACAGAGTTCATCCTTCTCTGTGCTGTTAGCACTAAATGTCTCGGAACAGGTGAGTGGTTTTCTTTTGCTCTTCCTGTATGAGATGGAGAGGAGTCAATTAAAGGTTAAATGCAAGTTCATGCTGGTGAAGGAGCTTTTCACTGGGAGTAACATCTTCATGACCCTACGGAAAAAGTGAGAGCTAAGCTTTTTAAATACATCACATGGCTATGTCTTCTAAGACTGTTACAGGGCTCCTTATCTCCTTGAGTCCTGTGAAGTCAGGACAAAAGCTCAACATTGATGAAAACAGTATTTCTTTCAGCAGTGCAGAGTGGGAAATTCACTTTGAAAGCTATTTGACCTGTAGGGATGGGATAGTGTATTTGCAACTGCTTCATGGTTATCTTTAGCTTAATTTGTGCAACTTCCTCTCTGGTTTTAGCACTAAAGTTTTATTTCCCCATGCAGCTTTGCAGAATGTCTTCAAAGTGGAAATTTTTTGCAGCATCACTGTCATACCTAGCCACTGCAGTGATGCTGTCACTAGGAGTTAATCCATTCCCTCCCACCCACTGCCATCTGTTTTCTTACAGATCTCTTTGGGGGATGCACTCATTGCTGCTGGAGCCCAGCTGGTAGAGTTGGATTTGAGTGACAATGCCTTTGGGCCAGATGGTGTGCGTGGCTTTGAGGCTCTGCTGAAGAGCCCTGCATGCTATACTCTGCAGGAACTCAAGCTCAATAACTGTGGCATGGGCATTGGTGGTGGCAAGGTAAGAATTATTCCCTCTTTGGGAATGAAGCTAGAAGCAGTCTTTGGTGATTGCCAACTCCCCTGCTTAAGGCAGTGATGGCTACACCAGGTTCTTCAAGCTTGGTCTAGTCAGGTTTTGAACATGGAGACTTCACAAGCTCTGTGAATAGTCAATCCCAGTATTGAATAACCCTCACAGTAAAAAAAAGGAGTTTGTGTTAAAATGGTCTTTTCTGTGCACTTTGTGTGCAGTTCTCTGACTCTGCCTTTATACCAGTGGAATTCCTTTGCTTCCAAGTGTGTATTGGTAGCTCATGGTCAACTTCTGACCCATATATGCTTGCTTGATTAAAGCAAAATGTTCTTGATGGCTCAGTGAGTTTTAGTGTTGAAAAATTATCAATTCTTGCCTGAGACCACAGTATGCAAGTGTTGCAGGTAGAGACAGTTTTATTGTATACCCTGTTGTAGAAACTGGTACGGTTTCAGTGATGTCCAAAGTATTTGTCTAGAGGTGGATCTACAAAACATAGTAGGATATCACTGTAGAGTGATATGCTGGGTGAGTATAAGCTGCTTGTTTTATCTTTAGATATTGGCAGCTGCTCTGAAAGAGTGTCACAGGAAATCAATTGCCCAGGGCAAGCGTCTTGCTTTAAAAATATTTGTGGCTGGCAGAAATCGTCTGGAGAATGATGGTGCCACTGCCCTGGCTGAAGCCTTCGGGGTGAGTATCAAATCAGAGGTGCTTTGATGGCAAATTGGAGCAAGGTATGATTCAGTGCTAGTGTTAAAGATGATGCCCACAGAATTTGCCTCAGCTTGGAGGCTGCAGCTGGTGGTCTGGTTGCAATGTTTCTTGCTGCTGAAACTGGAGTTTTCAACAAGTGGAATTATAGTTGGTGACAGAATGTTTGTGACCTAAATTTCCAAACACATAATAAGTAGTTGTGTAATGTAGTTAACTTAGGGAGAACTAGTCATTTCCTAAGTAATTTAACAGTCCTATTCCTTTTCCTCTCTATGGTAATGGCTTTTGACTGGCACTAGGATAGGTATCCCAGCTTGTTCTCTTGAGTGTTGCTTTGCTCAGTCAGTCATCTGGCAAAAGCAGTGTGGTGTTTTTGCTAGGATCATCTGGTCAGAGCTTGTAGTGTTACCTAGCTTTCTCTAGCTGTCACCGGCCCACTTGCACTTTTGTGGGAGGAAGAGAATTCACTATGATTGGGGCTACCTAATTCCCTTTTCATACCTTAATTGCTTCTAGAAGTGACTTCTGAATTATAGTGCATATTATCAGGTATATTGGCAAGGATATTGTGGGCTACAGGTTGACTTTTTTCATAAACAACTGCCTAGATGTGATTTTGATTAATCAGTAATCATGGCAAAAATAAGACTTTTTTTAGTACTTAAGGGTTATATGACAATGTGATTCATGGAGAGTCCAGATTGAATGGCACTACTAAAATGGGGTTAATTACTGTGCTATGTGACATGCTGTTTAGTCAATAAACAGTATTTGTACTAGCTTTCTTACATGTTTGCTTCTGTGGTCAGGGTAAAATGTAGATTTTAATTAAAATATTAAAGCAATGTTGAGTGGTTTATTTCAGTGTTCTTGAACCACAAGTGAAGAACTCTTGTTTTAAATTATTTAGAGTAGTCTTACAGAGCAATGATACTTGTCTCTTTGAATCAGGATTTTGTATTTATCTGAGACTTGACATATGTCTGTAATTTCATTTAAATTTGTGACAGAATTGCTGGTAAATAATGCACTGCAGAAAAACCAACAGGGTTTTGAAACTCAAAACAATTTAAAGTAAATCCTAAGACTGGAGCAGGAATCTCTTGAGCTGAAGTACCAGCTTTTCTTGTATACATCTTTTCTCAGATCATTGGGACTCTAGAAGAGGTCCATATGCCACAGAATGGAATTAACCATCCTGGCATTACAGCACTGGCACAGGCTTTTGCTATCAACCCACTGCTTAAGGTTATAAACTTGAATGACAACACCTTCACAGAGAAAGGAGCTGTGGCCATGGCAGAGGTGAGCTGTTTTAAGCATGTGTTTTGGATTTTGTGTCAAGTCTGGTTGGCATTAGCACCTTTGGGTTAGTGGAACCGTGTCATTCTGCAATGGGAAAGATGACATTCCAGAAATAATAGGATGTTCACTTACTTGCATGTCTGCTTTTTCACATCTGTGCTGTCTTGCTCTGCAGACTCTGAAGGCGCTTCGGCAGATTGAAGTGATCAACTTTGGGGACTGCCTGGTGCGTTCTAAGGGTGCTGTTGCTATTGCTGATGCTGTTAAAGAAGGGCTTCACAAATTAAAGGTATTGTCTTCTTGCTCTTCAGCTCCTTTGAAAAATGCCAAGTTTTCCATCTCATGGTTTTTTGTGTTTTGTGGTTTTTTTGTTCTCCTACTGCTACTGATTTCTTTAAGATAGGAATCAGTTCCATGCAAACTCTGTGCTCACAACTGAAGAGCAACAAGTTGTGCTATGGATCAGTGGCATCCCACCATCTAGCAAGGGCTGTGCTGTGTGGAGGTGTACCAGTGATCTGTTGAGTCTTTGCTTGATGTTTTTGCAGCTGTTGGCTCAACTCAACAAGTGCTACTCAAGAAATCTGATCATGAAAGTGCCTGCTATTATAACTTCCCAGAGCTTCAAGAGTAGGGACTGACATGAGAGACTTCATTAACAGCTTGTCTCTTGAGCATTTCAGAGCTCATACAGTTAATGCTTTTTTTAGGGTATCAGTCAAGGGTCCAAGTATTTTTAGTTTTTTGGTTGATACCACAGCCTCCTGCATCAGTGTTTGCACAGGATGTGAATCTGATAACATTCTGGATAGGCTGAAGTCAAATTAATAACATAGAGCAAACCAGGATCTCTAGAAACACCCACCATGAGTCATAACTGCCTTGAGACAGATGCTGAACATGTGATTCCTAATCTTGCTGTCAAAGACAAAAATTAATCTAATACCTATTTGTGTGTATGAACCTGGTACAGAAAGTTGGTTCTTTGTGGTGTGTGATCCCTTGCTTCAGCTTCTGCTGGTTGTACTGGAACTTGTCAGGATCTCCCAAGCAAGCTGAAGTTAATGGGTATTGAAATAAACAGACAAAAGTTAATAGTTTTTTCCAGTGCAGGAATGGTTATGGGAAGGTAGCATGAAGCAATTGCAGCTGATTGATTCTGTTCAAGGACTGTTTCCCTTCTGCTGTTAATATTCAGTCTCTTCTCAGGAAAGGATTGAGCACAATGTGGACTGGTGGGAGATGGTATCTGGCTGATGAATTATTCTTACTAGTCCACATGGTTTCTCTGTTGGCTGGGTCTGTCAGAAGTAGTACCACTCATGGCTTGTTTTTTGAAGGCCTTAACTTGCAACTGATGTGTTAAAGGAAATGTGCAATCTGTTTAGTGCAGTAGCTGCCCTTCTTCTATTAGACTTACTGGAGTGTGAGTTTTGGAGTGCTCTTGTGACCTTTGATAAGTGAAGATCTCCAGTCAGCTGACTGCTAAGGACTGAAATGTCTGCTACCTTTTAGGTGAGCAGTGGTCTCTAGCTGTTTCAAAATTACCACCTTTAATAGTGCTGCTCTTAAACACCAGTATGTTTCAAAATTCCCCTTTCAAATATATGAGGTAGGAGTGATATATTAAAAAATGGATATTGATCTTATATTGATATCCAACTATGATGGTCAAAGACTCTCTAACAGCTTAAGTTAGGAAGTGTATGTTTATTACAATGCCAGGTAGCGTGTGGGATAGCACCGTGCTTTACAGGAAATCTCAAAGGCTTTTTATTTACAAAAGTATTGAATACTCAAAACACAAATGCATATTCATAACCTTGGTAACTCCTATTCTCTGCTTTCTATGGTAATTAGCTAAAAGCCATTAAGCATGTGTAGTTTGTTCTCTGATAGGGGTTGGTGGGTCTATTCTGGGGAGGAGTCACCAAAATGAGGAAGTAAAGTGAGTCTTCCTCGTTCTGACCCTTTTACCTTTTCAATGCATATGTGACAAATTAATCCTTGGTAGAACTTAGTTTCCTGTGTTCAATGGGTTCTTCAAACATGGTAAGTCTGTGTCCTTGAGATCTACTTACCACGTTCTTGTTTTTCATTACAAGTACAGCCACACAAACATAAAGTTGACAAGCCAACAAGTTGAGTTACTAGATCCGGGATAGCTTATCTAAAATCTGGCTTCTGTTAACTACAAGCAAAGCTTATCTATTTTCTTAAGCTAATTCAGCAATCTTAACTTTCCTAAAATTATTAATTCTTCAAAATTAATGTCTCAGGAGTGTGTCAGGCTTTATTTTCAATGAGTAACACTTTTTTTTTGCTGGGAGCCTCTTCAAATGAGGGTCTTCCCAGAACACTTGTGAGGACATGAAATTTATGGATATGATTGATGCTAATAAGAATTTTGCAGACAAAATATTCTTCTGCATTTTTAGGAACTGAATTTGTCTTTCTGTGAGATCAAACGAGATGCTGCTCTGACTGTTGCTGAAGCTATTGAGGATAAGACAGAGTTGGAGAAGTTGGATCTCAATGGTATGTGAGTTTGCTAGATCAAAGTATGTCTACTTTGATTCCAATGAGAAACCACTAGGAAGAATGTTGACTGAACCATGTATTCTGTTCTTGCAATTGTCAGCATATAAATAATAGTACTCAGTAGCTGAACTTGCGTGACCTTGGGGGTAGAAATTGTTAGATCCTGAAAGTTTTCTTAAACCATGAACTTGGTTAATTAGTAGGCATTTTGGTACACTTGATAAGGTGGAAAGATTAAGCTGATATCTATACCTGTTTTCAGTTAAACTAATTATTGGGTGCTATCTCAGATACTTCATACTTGCAAACAAAAACCTTTATGTGCAACTTTGCAGGAGTGTGAGAACTTTGACTTTTGATGGCTTTTGCTGTTCATACCTTGGTGTTGGGGGATAGGTTTGTTCCTTTTTTACTTACAGAATCTTTCCCCACAAGTTGCTAGGAGACTAAGTACTGGGTGCTTGACCAAAGCAAAGAGGTAGCCAAAAGGCAGGGGAAGATAACTTGAGTTTTGCGGCAGGTAAAGGATGGGAGTGGGGGCAGCGTCTCCCTTGCTCTCGGCATTGGAGAGACGACAGGCCAGGCTGCTGCTTGCTGCGGGAGGAGTTTCACTGTCACCAGAAAGTCTGGTCCTGGGAAATCTACCATCATCTGCTCGTGTGTCCCGGAATTCTGAGCTCCTCCACCTGCCCTGGTTGGAGCTGGGCCAGCCCTGTTCTGCTGCCATTGCGGCTTCCTCCGCGAAGCTCTTTTTGCTACACTGTAGCCCCACCCCCCCTGCCCTGCTGGGGACAGCCTGCTGTTCCAGCCACCAGCCAGGGACTTTCCACCATTCCAGCTTGGTGCTATTGGCCTCCCAAGAGACCAGACTGGCCCTGGTTTTGTGAAACAAACCCCCTCGAGGTTCCTGGTTCTGTTTATTATTAATACTGCAGTTGTTTGCCTTGTTATACATACCAGTGTGAAAAACGAGGTTCACTTTCTTAGAAGAGTTGATAAGTTAAATAAAAAATAGACAATTGGGAAACAGAAAATAAAGCAAAAATAGTTTCTCGGCCGAGGGTGCCTGGCTGCAAGCCAGCCAGCACACCCCTTCCTGCTTCAGATCCTTTGTTTTAAGGACCTCTGTTACTTATTCAACAGACCTTAATGCATGATTCAAACACTTTTTTTGGTCTTCACTTTCTTTGTTCAGTTTCAATTCCCTCCCAGTCATTTTATCTGGTAGATTCATTTGGTGGGATGGCTCCACTCTGTCTGCTATCATAGGTCCCATAAATTTTTTCTCTCAAGGTTTTGGTTATCAATTTTCATGTAGGAATCTGGGATGACTCTCCTTATCTTTACATCTGGCCAATTTAGATGATACAAGGAAAAACTTTGTCTTTACTGTTAACGCTATGTTACAATTAGAGCATATACATTCATTCTATTTCTAGGATTCTGTTAATAAAAGAAAATATAGTACATCTTTACTACACTATATATATAGCATTCATCTCAATATTTGCGAAAAGACAACTCCATAATATGCATTTATAACACCAGTAAAGAACTGTTTTTCCTATCCCCATACCTCTGCCTGAAAGCCCCTTTAACTTTCTAAATTATAATAATTTGGAGGGAGGGGATTTGAATTCTTCATTCAGAGGAAGACCCTGCCCTTCCCTAGCAGATACCTGTTTTTCAAACCAAGACAGCTGAGTCACTGCATTTCACTGGTGCTGTGCATCCTTGTTTTAGAATCACTAAGAGCAAGAGCTATTTGGAGAAATAACAAGAAGTCCCTCAAACAGACTCTGAAGCTTCAGGGCATTTTCATCTCCAAGCATTGTGTAATGCTGCTGAAATTTATTTAATAACTGATTCTGTTGATAAGTGCAGTTTGTGTTGCTGCCTCAAAGGTGTTGTGCAGAAATGGCATGTAACTGTTTAATTTCAGAAACAAGATATAGACAAGAATACACAGCTAAGTCCTCAAGAACAAATTTGTGTGCATCTGTCAAGTCCACTCCCTTTCCTCTATCAACCTAGGTAATTGTCTGGGAGAAGAGGTATGTGAGCAACTCCATGAGATCCTCGAAGGCTTCAATATGGCATCAGTGCTGGGGTCTTTGAGGTAGGCATGGTACCAGAGTTTAAATCAGAAGTTTTCTGACAATTTTCAGCAACACTTTCACTGACCTATGTAATTTTAAAATCAGAACTCTCATTGCTGGTGGATGTTCATCTGAGTGTGGATGTCTTAAACTTGTTTTCATTGATGGACTTACTGTAGCATAAGTGATTGTGTTTGTTGATATATTCTTGCTGTTCTCAGCTGGGTCACTGAGTCTGAGTAGCCTCCTGGTGTGTTGTAGGTGAGATGTGCTTCTTGCAGTAGGACGTTGAGGGGAGGCTGCTCTTCTTCCTTCAAAAGTTTTCAATGCCAGTGTACAGAAATTCCAGGTGTGTAATTAATGGAATGTGTAACATTCAAACCTTAGTGATGATGAAGGGGATGAAGAGGAAGAAGATGAAGAAGAAGAAGAAGAAGAGGAGGAGGAGGAAGAGGAGGAGGAACAGCAACAGGTGAAGGAGAGAGGAGCAGAAGAACAGGAGTCACTGACTCCTAAGAAGATATTTGATTCACAGGTAAGCTTCCTGCCAGAGGGATTCTTGTTTCATCAGCTGGAGAAGTGTAAAGGAGGAAATGAGATTCTGGAGTCTGAACTTGAAGTGATGACATGCAGTCACATTTCTGCAATGGGCTGGCACTATTGTCACAGGGAGATAACATTTGGGAATTAAAATGGATTAGCTGAAAAACGTGTTTTGTTAAAGTGTGTGTATACATGCATGGAGGGAAGGGCTGAGTAGTGGTTGTAGCAACATATAGGTAGATGGGTAGCAAAGGTGTCTTCCATGTTCAGAAAGTGGTGGGGACCTTGTACATGCAGTGCCATGCCCACTTGCTAGCGTATCCTGGGCATTCCAAATTGGGGCTAACATTAGCCTCAGTCTGTTTTCAAACAGAACAGATTCTGCCCTGGTATATCTGTGCCCTGAGCTGTCCTGTCTGCTGAACCAATTTATTTACTTCCAAGAATAAACTTGAGATGGATTCCACCTGTTTCAGGCTTCAACTCCAGTGCCATCTCCTCCTGTGGATGTTGCCACATTCCTTGC
Source organism: Aegithalos caudatus (assembly GCA_013389925.1). Taxonomy (NCBI): domain Eukaryota; kingdom Metazoa; phylum Chordata; class Aves; order Passeriformes; family Aegithalidae; genus Aegithalos; species Aegithalos caudatus. Next base: position 24,793 of record WEIU01004450.1, read on the forward strand.
TTTCCCATCACCAGAGAAGCTGCTGCGATTAGGACCAAAGTGCTCTGTGCTGATAGCTCAGCAGGTAGGTGAGCTGGTGCTTGTCTGGGCTTGATTTTTCTCTCAAATTTTTTTTAACTGTCAGAGGTGATAACTTGACCTAGATTTGCATCTTTTCTCCAGTAATCCCAAAGAACCTTCTGGAAGCAGAAGATGTAGCTGGCATCAGAGCTTCTACATGGTGATTTTGTTTGTGTTGCTTGTACCTTGTGATTATGGCTAAGGCAAAGCTGATATCAGTCAGCTGAAGACAAATTCTTGACAGTGCAATAGCAGAGACTCATGTTGTGTAGCTGTCTAGCAGTTAACTGATCTTTATTTTTTTCTCTTTCAGACAGATACATCTGATGTAGAGAAAGTAGTTGCAACCCTTCTAAGGATATCCTCAGTCTTCAAAGATGAAGCCTCAGTGAAAGAAGCAGTGCATGAAACAACAGGTGACCGGGCTGTTCTTCACTTTGTGCTGTGACCTGATTCACTGCCATAGACACCACTTCAAGGTGGGACAAGGCCCCTGTAGGCCAGGCCATTGGGCCTTTTTGTCCCTGGCAGATAAAAAGGTGCCAAGCTGTGCCCTGCTGTTATGTGGAATGGAAGATTCATTCTGAACCTGGCATATTTTGTGCTGCCAAAGCCTGTCTCTCTTGTAGTGGGCCCAGTGCTGCCCTTACTGCATCTCCTTGATGCTGAGCTGTCCATAGGCAGTAGTTCTGTGTTTTAATGTCAGTTACCTACCTTTGTTTATTTTAAAAGTGTTTTGCAGGAAGTAGCTTACCTAGTGTAGTGTTACAAGATTGTAAAGAGAGACCTAGTTGATGTCTCTTATCTTTAATTTCTTCAGGAAGTAGGTATTTCCAACATGGGGCAAGACACAGAAACCAATGTTCAAACAAGGGACCATTTCTCATGCTATACTGGAGAAGTAGTTTGGGTTAGGTCTGATTAGTGTGTGGACTAACAGTATATCCCTTCATGGTTTTGCTTGGAAATAAGAATTTCGAAACAATCCTTGACATCTGACCACTGCCGTTCATCTTTTTTTGAATCCCCCAGCAGTTCAGTTCTCCCACACATGAGCTACCTAATAATGTACAAAAGAATTGGATCAATTATTTTGAAGACCACAAGGTGGTGTACTGTGCATTGTCACTGTTGGACATGAAATGAAGAGCTTGACTCCAGCTAGAAGAAACATCAGAAGGCTTTTTTTTACAGTTTTTCACAGCCCTCTTATAACATGCTGCACTTAGAAGCTGTGTAATTGGTCCGTAATGACAACACTTCTCTTCATTGGTTAAAAAATATAAACAACACCTGTGAGAGGGTTGTATGAGAAACCTATCTGTGTTATGAAGGGATAAAGGGCTTATTTACATTCCCTGTCCCTGAGAGAGGAATTAATTCTTTCAAGGGAAGAAGAAATCAGCTACTACAGGCTGAAAACTCCACAGACTCAGAAAATCAGACCCACAGTACGTTTCCCTAGTTTGGAATTTTTTGTTTGAAATTGATAAATGTGGTGAAACTGTTTTACAAATAATAACACAGTAGTTCTCTGCAGTTGGTTATTGGTCCAATCAGTGAAAAATAGTCAGTTGGCACCTCACTGGTGCATGTGCTAGTGCACCTTGGCTCATGGCTGTTATGAGTTGTCTCCAGTAAAAAATTATACAGAGGATATTACTGCTGTCACAAATGTATTTGTGTACATATTTATCCTTATTCCTACTTCTTCAGGAAAGGTAGAATCTGGTAATTACTTTCGTTCCATAAAAGCAGCCATTAGCTGACAGTACGGCCCTGATTAATGTCTGGCATTGTTCTACAGCCACTCTAGTGAATTCTGCCCTTCTGAGAAAACTTAATTGTCAGAGGTCAAAAATGGGTTACTTTGCTGACCTTGTACACATGAGAGGTTAAAGCACTGTATTGCCCATTGTTTGTGTTATAGTATTGGCCCTGAGGGAGCTCAGAAAGCAACAAGCTGAACAAACTTTCCTATTGTGTTCTCTCATTCCTTGTGGTTTCAAATGAAAGGTGAATTGTTGTTGGCCTTTAAAAAATTAAGGCTCTATCTCTTGGTGCTCTAGTTCATCTGCTCATGTTTATATGAATGTATACACATAGCATGCATGCTCAAATGCACTGAGCAGAGCATCTAGTGGGGCATAGGACTGAGGTGTGTTGCATCTGAAGCTTGGCAGTGTGGGAATTCTTGTGTGGGCTTTGTGTGTTTTGCTGGATTTTTTTAAAATTTGGTTTTTTTTCTCCTTTATGCTTAAGGGGTTTTACCTGTCTTAGTGTTTCAGAGCTTATGCTACAGAGACAAATGAAATCTTAACAGATACTATATCACAAAACTGATTTAACAGCTGAGTTTCTGTATCATCCATTTTAATCTTAAAATCCATAAATGTTGTTTTTCTGTATTGCTTAAACTGCTGTGCTTATCTCTTTTTAGATGCCTTGATGAAAAAGGCCTTCAGTTCTGCCACATTTAATTCAGATGCATTCATCACAAACCTCTTGGTCCACATGGGACTACTTAAGGTGAGGAAGCAGGAAAGAGTTAAGTTATGGTCTGTTTAAGCTGTTAAAGGCCAGACTGGCAGGATTTGGGGTAATTATGTTGCCATGGAAGCTACTGGATGCCTGTGCATGCCAGATTGGATGCCCAGGGACAATGGAAATCTGCAGGTACAGCAGAAACTGCAAATTGCAAGGTTGCATTAGGATGAAAGATGTATCACTTTTTTGTATGTGTCCTGTTTAATGTGCTGTGCATTCTCAGTCATTCCCTGAAGGTAGGGAGGGTCAGGTAGTGCAATAATGCTGCTGCTGGACTATGGTGTCTGTAAAAGCCATATCAGTGTTACTGGGGTCCTTTAGGGCATTTCTTGAGCGCATTTCTCAAAAATGTGTATCAGCTTGTCATGCCAGATCAATGGCATTCAACTTCATGCTTTGGAGACTGACAAATGCTAGTGCTAAGTAATTAGTTGCAAGGAATAAACTTATTGTGAGAAGATGGAGGGTTAGTAGTGTGTTGCAGAACAAGGACTTTACAATTAGAAATTTTAAAGCAGGTATGTTTTACTTCAGCTGGGACACATAGGGGATATTTCCACCAAATATGCATACATGGTCAAGACAAGGTCCAGGTTTAAATATACGTTGATCCCACACCTCTGCACCTGCCCATTCCCCATGTTCTCTTGATTTGTATTCTAATTAGCTGCCTCCTGATGGTCATGAGTTGGGGTCTTGGGAGGAAGGCTGATGCCTTCCTCAGGTGTCTGCTGGTTGACCTTTGCTTCTGGGCAGGTGCAGTGGAGGTTTGGCTATTTTTCAGGTCACTTTCTTGCCAAAAATTAGGACCCTGATTTTGCTTGGATTCAAGCCATAGCTTTCTTACTTAGTGATTTTTCACAACACCTAAGTCTTGCTTTACTGAATTTTCACAATATACATCTTATCTTAATAGTTTTTACCTAGCAACTAAATTCCTATGTGCACTACTACCAGTTCTTTCTGCATAACAAGTTACATTCTATATGCTGTTACGAGTTGTTCTTTTGCAAAAATCATTACACAAACCATATATGTTCTGTTTCCCCTTCACCTCTTAAGCCTATTATATGCCTCTAAAATTCGGAATTTCATAGCCCTGTATGTTCCCCATCTCAGACAGAAGCCTGTGATTTTCATAGAACTAGTAGCTCAGTGAAGTGACTATGGAGAGGTTCTGTCTGCAAAACCTTAACCACCTTTGCCTGCTTGTGCTACAAGTGTTAATGTTTCTTGCTGCCTCATAGACCTGGAAGCTGAGAATATAAACTTGGACTAAGACAATTCTAAACTACAGAAAAGTCATAATTTATTATAGCAGCCTGTTATTAAGCAGGCTTATGAATGTCCTTCTGGTAATATCCAGCTTGGGGTCCAGACCCTTGTTGACATGCATGGATATGACCTAATTTCCTAAAAATCAGTTTAGCCTCTCCCTCTATTCATTGTATACTGGACCAACACTGAGCTTCCCACTTCCCAGAAAGTTCAGTGGAACCCAAGGTGGCATTTGGTACTGCAGAATGCCTGTTTTGAGGACTGCCACCTATGTCTTGCTCATATGGAAAGTAGCAATATGCATGAGGTACAAACCTATGCTCCTGAAGAATTCTGTCAGTGCCAGGAAGTGGCACTGATAAAGCCCTGGAGGATAAGCCTGCTGAGTGTCATCTCTGATGCCTGATTCATCACCAGTCCCCTACATGTGGAGTAGGTGCAAACTCCTTTTTCAGTCCTATGAAGCTGGAAGCATGTGAGCAACAGATATTCCTAATACTGTGAACTCCAGGGTCAAACAGCAGGAACACAGGTCTATGTTGTGTCTGCAGAATGAGGGGTTTTGTTGAAATGCCAGTAGAGAAATGATTGAAAACAGTGTAAGAGTTGGGACATGTAGGGTTGCATCATGTTGGGAGTGAGAATAACTTATGCATCATGTAAGCAAGGGGATGACTGTTGGCTTTATCTTGTACATAACTATGAGACTAGTTCTGGGAACACTGCATCAGATTCTGGAGGGAGCCTGTCAAAGAGCTGAAGGTGGTATAAAAATGAGCTACAGAATAATATAACAAAAATTAAGGCAACTGAATTCTTTATGGACTGGAGTCTCGTGAAATTCCTCAGGAGAGCACTTTGACATAGAGCCTCTGAGAAAATTTGTCTGTTTCACTTGCAGGTTCACTGCTTCCCTTGCCCTGTTAGTATATTGCTGCCAGTTGATAAGTACTAGAATGTTCCTGATACATTATTTCGGGTGCTGGGGGGACTATGGAATTTGCCGCCTATGTCTTGTAGTTACTCTTGTGAACAGCTTTCTCCACTTCAGTGTGTGAGAGCACTTCATTCAGGAGAGAATTCCTTGTCTGTCAATTACAGTGGGTTAGATCAAATCCCAATTGTCTGATGTCTGATTTCTTGTCCATTTCTCAGAGTGAAGAGAAGATCAAAATTGTTCCAAGCCTCTATGGTATTCTTATGACCTTGAACCATATGGTCCAGCAGGATTATTTCCCTAAATCCCTGGTCCCAGTTCTCTCAGCTTTTGTTACAAAGTGAGTATTGTATGAGTATGAGACCATGCAGTCTTTTCTGTGGGAGCTTGTGAAACTGTTTGAGGGTTAGTAGCTACATTCTAAGCTGTTGTGAAAGCCCTCTAAATGTCTGTTCTGAAAGTGAGAATTAATAGCTTAATGGGCCTCTGTTTTATCTTGTCCTGGTTTTGAAAGACAGGTATCTGCCAGCAAAAGCTGGTATTTCCTTTTGAATAGAGAATGTAAACCCCCCTCCCTCAGATTATAATAATTTTGCAATTAGGGGCATTCAGGCAAAGATTTGGGAATAGGAATAACAGTCCTTTAATGGGAATATTAAAAAATACACATGTAGTAGTACAGAAAGACATGCAAAACAAAACTAACAAAAACCCTAGAAAACCCTGATCAGAGTCAGGGATGTGACCTGACACCCTGTTGGTCAGGGTGTTAGAAGCAGTCCAGATGAATCCTCCTGGAGTAACAGATGCAGTTCTGTGGAGTAGAGATGGTCCTGTAGAAAGTCCAGTGGTGGTGAGATGGGTCCAGTCTTCCTCTGGGAATCCAGTGGAAAACTGGATGACCTGGTGTTCCTGGGTCTCACTTTTATCTAGGTAGGAATTATTGGGGCACCCCCCTCACTGGGTGGAGCATCTCACAATGGGATGATGTATTGTGTCATGTCATTGGTGCGCCTTAATGGCCCATTATCAGAAAACATCAGCCCCAAAACTTGTGTTTGATCACTTTTTTTTTTTTGGTCAAGAACCCATAAGCACCCAGCAATTAGTCCCCTAGCAACCCACTGGAAAAAAATTCCACAAGCACAAAGGAAACAAATCCAACCCCCAATACTTGTTTACTTCAGTATGTGAGGTTTAGAGTTAAAAAATCCTAAAGAGGGAAAAGTGGGAAGTTGGCTTTGCAAGGAAGTGGCTCTGAAGGAGAGACTGCTAGTGTCTCTCATGGAAGAACTGTTTTGAGCTTGATGAAACCTGCTGGGTTTCTGGCTGCTGCTTGAGTGAACTGTGGGTACACTGCATCAAACTATGCCCTCCAAGTCATCCTTCAGAGTTTAGAGGGTCAGCAGAGCTCTGCCAGAGTTGTCATGCTGAGTCACACTGAACACAAGCAGACGAAAACTGCAAAACACAAAGACTGAATTTGTTTTTAAATGGAATCTCCTACTGTGACAGCAACAAAGTTCGTGATTTTTCTGAGAACTAAATGGGGAGCATAAGTACTGAAGAGGCTGCTTTTACTGACTGCCCATACTTAATGTTACTTCCACTATAGGTATAGAACCAACCCCTGCCCCCACCAGCTTTAGCTTTTTAAATGTATTAAATGGCTATGGAAACCACATCTCTACTGAATTAAGTCAGTGTCAACTTCAGCATTGATGAGATGTAGGGGGAAAAAAAACACCTAGGATTTGCAATAGGATTGCATACTATTCAATAGTTCAATAGCCAGAGGTGAAACAGTCCAAAATGTCACTTTAGGCAAAACAGCAGAGGCCTGAAATCCCTTTGGAGCTTGGTGGCTGGCTCAGCATGGACCATGTGCTGTGTAGGGTAAGGGCAGCTTTTTAGCAGGTTCCAGAATGAGGTTTAAAGCCTTTCTGAATTTCATGGTATGGGTTATTAGCAGCTGCTTAGGATTATTGGCTGCTGGTGAAAGGTGGAGGCATCTAAGCTAATAATCCTAATAGATATTTGTGATCAGTATGAAACATGGACAGTAGGAATGCAGTCAAATATTGGTACGCTGTCTTGGTTCTACTTGGGCTTGGAAGCTGGCCAGTTGTGATAGGGGAAAAGAATTTTTCCAAGCATTGATGTAGCTAGAACTGTCAAAACTGATATGTAGCAGTGGTTTGTGTCCATAAACACCAACTGTGCTAGGGTTAGTTTTGAAAAATAAAATACCTTATTTACACATGTGCAAATGCTAAATGGAGGCCCTTCTTGTGGAACTCTTTGCCTTTTGCTTCCTCTCCTTGTGTTGATCAGGTTAAGGCACTTACAAGCCAGTGACCATGTGCTTTACCAACTGAACAAATATACTTCAACTCAATCATTACAGATTTAAGCCAGAAGTACCAGGACTTGCCATGTGAAATTACCCAGACATATCACTGAATTTCTGCTGTTTTCTACACTGCTGCATTGCTCTTGCTTGCTGACCAAGCCCCAGCCCTCATAATGGAATTTAAATTGCTGGAAGCTAAGAATACTGAAGAAACACTTTGGTTCAGGGCCTTTGACAGGTAACAGTGCCCAGAGTAGCATCTTAATTCTAAGTGTCATAACAAATTTTGTCCAGAAAAGACACTTGTCTCCCCTCTTCCTGTACGTATGCGTGTAGGCTTTTCCCAATAAATGTTTTTAAGCCGTGAATGATGCTGTATATGACAAGACAAAGAGTAAAACTTTGTTCTTCATGAATTCATCAACAAAAACCCCACTGAATCCAGAGTCAGGGTTTCACTACACAAACAAGAGGGGAGAGTCTCTAGGTGAAAGTATGAGACTGTTCATAGACTCTGTAAAAACTGAGTGAGAGCTGAGAGCCTCTCTCAGTGGAACGCAGATCTTGCCTTCCCGTGGTATGTACCAGTGCTAATGCCAAGCCTCCACTGTCCTGGTGCTATGAAATGGTTGGAGCTGAAGTTTTCTGCTTTACAAATTTGTTGCAAGGTGTGATTTTATAGGGCAACTTGTGTTCTGTGCTGCATAATAAAGTCCATACTAGATACAAGCAATCTCTGTTGTATGAACATATGCATTTCTTACAATGCTTTCCCTTAATGGAACAAGGACAACAGAAATCTGTGTACGGGTAAATAGTTCAAGAACCCCACAGTCCAGTTAACCAGCTGTTGTGGTTTAACCCTAGCTGTCACCTAAGCCCCAGAGAGCCACTTATTCTCACCTCAGTAGGCTGGAGAAGACTGAAAATGAGCAAACTGGGGGGTTGATGTGAAGACAGATTAATAGGTAAAGCAAAAGCTGTTTGTGAGCAAAGCAAAACAAGGAATTAATTTACCACTTCCACCATCTCCAGGAAAGCTCCATCATAACTAGCTTCTTCTGCTTTATCTGTTAAGCATGATGCTACGGAATATCTCTTTGGACAGGTGCAGTCAGCTGTCCTGGCTGTACCCCCTCACGCTTCTTGTGCACCCCTGCCCTACTTGCTGGTGGGGTGGGATGAGAAAAAATGCCTTGATTCTGTGTGAGCCCTGCTCAGCGGTAACAGAAACTTCCCTGTGTTATCAGCACTGCTTCCAGCACAAATCCAAAACACAGCCCCTCCTGTGAAGAAAATTATCCCAGCCAAAACCAACACACAGCTTCTCAATTAACCCCTATCCCTTGTCTCTTACTGGAATTTAGTCAGAGTAAAACTGAAATCCTGAAGTTAAACCTCTACCTGGTTAACCTAGTACTATTCAGAACTCACCTGGCCTCTGCTTCTGCAAGAAATCTAATTCCACTCTATTAAACCTCTGATTCCATCACTTGCAGAAAAAGCTGATAGGCATTTTTGTGGTATTCTGTTTGGTTTTTTTTTTTCTCCTTTTGGTTTGTGGTTAGCTCTGTTAGGCTTTTAGAGCTGTAAAGTTCTTGTAGCTGCCTAGGCCAGAGCGCTACTGTCTTTCACTGCAAGGGGCTTCTGGAATAGGTACTTACCTCCTTCCTATTGTGACAATTTGTTGTTGTAGGCAGTGTTCAGTATTAAATAATTACAGAATTATGGATACAGACTGTAAAACAGCATCCATCTTATTCTGTTTGTTGTCAAGACTTACTTTGGTTTTTTGTATGCAAGAGGGTGCTGTGAATCCACATGTGCTTTTCCATAAGTTTTTTAGATGGAAATACTAAAAGTATGTGCATGTCTTCTTGCCCAGTTGTGACTTGCTGGAGGTGATGGGGTTTGTGTTTGATTGGTTTTTTTGATTTTTTTTTAAACATTGCTCTTTGCTGTTGAATTGCATCCCATCACTGGTCTCTTTTAGCAGTCTGTAGCATAGAGTGGCAGATATGTAACTCCACAGCAAATAAGGAGGATTTTATTGTTAGAGGAGGCTTAGTGTTAGGAGAGGGGGCTGAGGGTTCTTGTCTGTGATCAACATCAGTGGTCCACGTTCTCTATTTCGAAAAATGCACAGCTGCCTGAATGGAACCAGCTCCCTCATTGCAAACAGGGCTGTGTCTTTCCAAAGATGAGGGCTGAAGTATGTCTCCCAGCCACTTTGAAGATGAACTCTAAGCTGTAATTTTCTGACACTGTGTGTTCAGTATGTGGCATTGAATGGCTGTTGGGGGGAATATAAAGGGTTAAGTCTTCTCCAAGATGTGCTTCTATTAAACTGCAGTAGCCATGGAGAGATGTACCAAACAAACTCTGCAGCTATTGGTTGTGTGCTGTACACCAGGAGGTGAACTCCTTGCTCCTTCCTAGATATTCTGCTCTTTATTTCAGCTCACCCTTCTTTCCCAAATTGAGTATGTTTCACATCTGTTCATTGTTCAAGGTTATTTTGTTGTGGTGAGGTGGTAGAGAGGTAAAATTAATGATTTCTCAGAGCAATGGAAAACATTGGATTAAAATTCTTTGGAGGAAGTTCCCTAATGGATGGATTGAGACTGGTAAAAGTTTCAGTGATGCTGAGGCAGTGATTAGCCTGCAGAAACATATATATATATATTACTGGGAGGTAATGGAAACATGACAGAAATTTAGCCTCATGTTAACTGTCCTGTGAGTGTATTTCCATGGTTTAATTTCAGGGAGCAGATTATTCTGTGTAAATCTGACTTAGCTATTGCAACTTCTTGGGCCCTTTCAGGTGATATTCTGCATGTTCTGTTGGCTATTTCTAAGGCACTGTGAAAAGTTGCCCTGTTAGCTTTTTCCCAACCTGGAAATAAAACTCGAGATAATTTTAGTAAGGAGGTAATATAAAAGGGATCGTTATTTGAAGGCCCTCAGAGGCAGTTATAGAAAGATGTCCACAAAAGCCTATTCCCCCTCTCCCCAGGGTTGAGTACATTTTATAGGTTTTAGGAAATGAGCACAATTAGCACCAGTTAGGAGGACAAGTGTTGATACAACTCCCCCCCCAGGTCAAGCCCCTTCTCTGGAGCCCCCCTTTAGCACTAGTTGTACTTTGTCCTTGAAAATGTATCTCAGAGTTGTTCTCAGCCTTGGTCCCCAGGAAGAACCAAGACATCATGGAGCCTTGTACCTCCTGGGCTCAGAGCTCTGGAATTTGTTTTGTTTATCTGCTTAAGGAAAGGCCATGGAAAAGTACTGGGAAAATTAGTCACTAATACAATAGACTATAGAGCTGCAAATACATGTGTGAAGAATACAGTGAACGTAGGAAAAAAGGCAAAATCTAAATTGCATTAGCCCAGCAAAGCCAGTCAGGTGTTACTTGACCTCAGGCAAGAGCAGGTTATGCTGCCTCTTTTAAAGACTTTAAAAGTCCCAAGACCAAAGTCACCATCAGATTATAGATAGTAGATGACTTGGTGAGAAAGGATTTGAGTGCTCGCAGGATCATCTCCTATGTTTTGGGGCTCTAAACAGTGAAACTTTATGGAAAAACCCGTTGCCAGAAGAGAGGAAAGGGGGTTTCTACCTCCATCATTATACTCAAAATAAGACACTGACCTGCAGAGGTAAGTCAGTAGCAGATTGTTTATAGTTATGGAAATAAATGTTCTGATTCTTGGCCACTGTCTTGCTGACTTGGACTCTCAGGAGAGTTTTCCTCAGCAGGCTCTGAATGGGAAGCAGTGATCTGGGCAGCAGTGATGGAATGTTCTAGAAGAGATAACTGAGGGCAAAATTTGTAGGTTTTGGGGCATACACACCCAATGCATTGGAACTAGTTTTTATTTGTTCAGTCAAAGGCAGACACAAAGCCATTCTTAAATTCAGTATTTTAAATCTCTCTCTCCCTTTTTTCCACAGACCTAACCATGCTCTTGACTCCTGTTCATTTGCTCGCCACATGCTCTTACAGACCCTCCACCAGCTGTAAGAAACAAGAGATGTGCCATTCTTTCCTCACAGGACTGTCATCAGTGGAGAACTCAGAGCCACGAAGTGGGAGAGGATCCCAGAGCCTATACAGGCTCTTTTTTATTTTTCCCTGTAGGAATTCTGTCCTTTCTTCTGCTTTAAACAAATCCTGCTAATTATCTTCCTACTCCTGTTGAAGTGATTCTCTGGTCTGTAGGGCAGGTGCATATGCTAAAATAAGTCTACTGCTGTGAGCTCAGCATGAATTGAAGAGTTCTCCATTTTGGTTACATTAGCAATGGTGCCAAGATTAAGACAGGGCCCAGAAGACCTTTCATCTGGATCAACCCAGTTGGGCATTTTATTTTATTGGACTTTGACACCTGCCTTACAGCATTTAGCACTGTGGCAGAGGGAGGCTGTGCTACTGGCACTGCCCTGCTTCTCTGGGCCATGGGGGTGCTGCTCATGCGTCAGAGGTGTGAGGTGTGATCCCGTTTGGTTCTTCTTTCAAGTCTGTTGTCAAAGGCAATGTGTAGCTTATTTTTATTTTAATATACCGTTCCCCTTCTGCTGTGGCTTAGAATATTTGTGTAGCATGGTTGATCCTGGTGGCCGTTGCTTAAGGGAGCAAGCATATTTTATTGTAATTTTTTTTGCCATTGCCTGTGTTGTTGATTCTTCCTGCCCTTTTCTTTCTCACTCTAATTAAATAGACTTGGTTTGGAAATTAATACAATCCATGAAATCCTGTGGAATCCCTGTCTCTTCCCTTTGACAAAATACTGGGCCTGTGTGCACTGTTCACATGTTTGAAGGCCAAGCACAAGTAAGAATAGGGAGAGAGAAGGCTGTGCTTTTCTTGCACTGAACAAGTAGCAGCAGATGCCCCTAAATCTGTCTGAAAGATTGACCACGTGCCCATGTGTGCCTTCAAATCACCATGACGTTCCTCCATTCAACTTACAAATGCTGATTGCCTGAAATATTATGTAAATTAAGACTAACTCCACAGCCTTATGATTTATAACACCTACACTTGGATTTGGAAGCCTGTTTTGCAGCTTTGTGTGATTGCAGAGTTTGCAGTGGAACACAAAATAGGACTGGGAATGGAGCCTGGTTTGTGTGAGGAGAGAGGCACTAGTAAAGTGAGAGCCAAGCTATCAAGTCACAAACTTTGTTTCTGCAGTACCCCATCTCTTTTCTTGGTGGTCTCCTGCTCCTGTCCAAACCAGGAACATGGTAGAGGAGCAGGTTTCCCTCCAGGCTTCTTCAAATTCCTATCACTCTACTTAGGAAAAGCAGTGCCAACACTTAGGAGCACTGTCCTGTTACTCATCTGTGAGGCGAACATTAAACTTGTTACTGTCTTACATTCCCACAATGAGGTAAATTTAAGTTCTTCATCTCATTGGCTAAAAAGCAGGCTGGAATTCACATGAATATTCACAGGAACCTGTGAGCTTTCCTTAAGAATGATTGGACTACAATCTCCATCACAAGTCTTTCTGGTGTCACCTCATGCACAGCCAAGATTTGGCCAGCCCATGTCGTGCTGGATTTCCATATGGAAAGCTGTGACTTGATGCTCTGACCATTTGAATGCTGATTTCTTTCTCCCCCTCTTATAAAAATTGTATGGAGTATTTCTTGAGTTCTGCAGTGGTTGTGAGAAAATAAATGTAATCCAAGGGCAAGATTCGTTGGGCAGAGCTCCATGGACTTGCTTTACTGCCCCAGCATTCATAAAGGTCAGATAGTTAGAAACTTGTGAGACCAACATGACATTTAGGGCTTTGGCCACATTCCAAATTGGTGTTGCCAATCTTGCTTTTCTTCAGAATTTTGGGCTTACTAGCTTATATTTGCTTGCCCTTTGTAAATATGTAAAATAATCTTTTAAAATATGGCCTACTTAGCAAACCAGAACACTCAGCTTGCCAAAGTGTGCCTATGCTTTGCTCTTACAGCACAGTGGCTTTGTATGGAGTCCTCCCTCAGTGATTTTGTGCATCTACAACTTTTATAGTGTACTGTGGTTTGGGTGGAAAGCTCACAAGCAGGTGAGGAAAACTGAAGATCCAGCTCAGATTCTCAGCCACAGTTCTGAGATTGCAGATGAAATTTTTCTCCAGACAGAAATAAGGAAGAGTTAGGATGTTGTGATGTATTTTATAGGACAGCAACACCTCTCTTATTGGCCTAATTTTCTTGAAGATGAAAACAAAATAATTTTAGAATAATTTTGGCTTGTTAGAACTGTCAGAGTGCCTCACTCTTCCACAATTTAATTCACCTTCCCGAGAAAAGAAGCCTTTGGATCCATCAGCTGACAGGAAACACAATTAATGATGATTATTTGTATAATCTAAAAGTACTTTCTCTTCATTTGGGAACATTTGTGCTCTGACTCTGTGTCCCTGAGTTCAGCTGAACAGCACACAAGCTGCTGTTATTAGTCTTAAAGAAAGGGCAAGACAAGAGAGCAAGGCTGAAGTAAGAAGGGCTTTATTTCGGGGGTGGAAAAAGAGTTTCTCTGTACTCTGAAATAGAGCTGGAAAAAGTGGCTTTCAAATTAACCTAAGAAACACAAAAAATATTTAATATTCCTGACTGTAGGATGAGCAGGAGCAAAAGAAGAAAAATAAAAATGGGTAGAATTCTTTAAGCTCAGTAATACCTTTGGAGGAAAGTTTTTTTTAAAACATCATCTCTGACTTCTTGCAAGCCTATGAAACTAACAGAGGTTCTGAGTCTTAAAATACATCAAATGCTGAAGAAAAACCATAAATGGGAAATCCAATTTCATCAAACCTTCCAAAATCACACTATCAGGTAGTCAGTCTTTTAATGAAATCACAGAATCCCAGAATAATTTGGGTGGAAGGGACATTAAAGCTCATCTCATGTCCCTCATGGGCAGGAACACCTTCCACTATCCCAGGCTGTTCCAAGCCCTGTTCTGGCCTTGGACACTTCCAGGGATCCAGGGGTAGCCACAGCTTCTCTGGGCAACCTATGCCAGGGCCTCACCACCATCACAGGGAAGAATTTTTGTCTTCAAGAAAAATTACCCAGCTGATCAAAGTTTTTCACAGTTCCCCTTTTTAAAGCAATAGGAAAAAGCTTGCATAGGAAATTAAAAATTCTTAAAAATGTATTGATTTATACTTTCTGAATGAATGTAGGAATTGTGGCAATGACACACTTTTTTTTTTCACAAAGGACTTTATTTTTAGGGGAAGATCCATATTCATGTCACCCCCCCTAAAGAAATAGAAAATTAGATAACAAAAATATGCAGTTATAAATCAGGGTTATTCTACCTAAAATTTATATTCACAAGCTATGAAATAATAAACTTGAACATTGTCCTATATTCACCTACCCCCAAAAGTTATTTACCATTAGTAGCCATCAAATCCCATCTCAGAGCTCTGCTGGGAGGGACACCCATTCTTCAGAGGTCTGCTACAATCCAGAACTGTCCACATGGTGTGACTCAGCTTTTAAAGGTAATAACAACCCGGTCTGTCTTCAAAGAAAATATCTTTTTGGGGGGGTTGTGGTGTTGCTAGTATTTGTTTTTTTTCTGAAGGGTGGCAGTGATGGATTTTTATATTGATTGTAGATGGTAATTCTCATTTTTTTTCTGAAGAAAAACACACATATTCTAGATCTCCCATTTAGATCTCAAAGTGTTTAATAAAGGTGGATTCTGCTTTGGTTTTGACCTGGCTTTGCCTGGTGCTTTCAGGGAATATAAAGTGTTTCTGGTTTTAGGTTTTACTAACTCCTTCCAGAGCTGATTTATGTAAATAACTTTTTTATGTCTCCTTTCCTGGCTTTGCTGGCTGCCTCTGTTCTGCTGCTGGTTTTAATTCAGGGTGTTAACTCTTCAATTCAAGAGCTTGTTTGCCTGAGGGTCAGTAGAGCTCCCAATGAATGCAATGACACTTAAACTTGGCCTCTTGGTGCTCCTGTAATCTGGGGATAAAGGAGAGTAAAGTTCTAATTTGGGACTTTGGATTCTTTAAGTTGCTAATACACAATTCCCAGATACAACATCCTGAAAGGATGGGTTTGTGAGCATGAGTTCTCTTTGCTCCTTGCATTTGTTGGGATTGAAATTTGTTCCTTGCGTTTGTTAGGCCTTTGAAAAGGCTGGATAAATTCTTTAAGTCGTCATTGTTGTCAAAATCAGCTTCTCTGATCTCAAATAGACGAGATCTGGTTTTTCCAAGCTCAGCTAATCCTGTTCAGTAACTGCCACAAGCCACTACTCCAGTGGGCTCTGGGAATGCACGGATTGCTCATGTCTTCTGGTGGGATAGCAAAGGCTAAAAATGACAGTGGCTCCACCCCCTGAGGCATATTCAAGTCTAGAACCCTTTTACACCACATGGTGTAATTCTGCTGCTTATACAAAATGTCTGTGAAAGTCAAGACACTTTTTCCCATCATGAAATTTATCCTGCATTTTTTCAAAATATGATTATTTACCAAAGTGGGTTGTCGTCATGTTGGATTTTTTGAGTCTCTGTGCCTGAGTCTTAAAATATGTGGCATTTATTTTACTGAAAAGAATACTTACGGTGTATAATGAAAATATTTGGCTTCTGACTGCTGGCTCTCATGACACCAGTTCAGTCATGAGGTGGTTGAGGGTTATTTATAGTTCTTAGACATTCTTTAGGGATTAACATATCTGCTGAAAAAACAAACAGCCATGGTGCTTATGGGTAATTTATAGCAATTTTTAAATTACAGGAAACCTGTGATCTCATACTACAAGCTGAAAACACTGCACGGCAATGGAATTTGGTTGCGACATTCTCTGAATAAACTGAGATCCACAGCATCCAGGTACCCCTGAGTTGGGAAAGGCTCAGTTAAGTGTCCTAAGGGATTACATAACTTTTCCTTCTCTCATCCTCTAATAGCACATACACAAACAGAGTCAAAAAGAAATTTTTTTCCAGTACACTCCACTTGTTCTTCAGTTCAATTAAAGTAATTAATTCCACCAGGGTTGATGGAATCATATCTGTGAGAAATAAAATTAATTTGAAAAGGTTTCATCAACATTAAGCACAGTTATTCATTGTTTAATGCCTGTTTATTGTTAGTGTTACTTTGTTACACTTGAATTGTAAATGTTAAGCCCCCCGGCTGTTTATTGTTACCTTGTGCAGTCTGCCGTCCACCATTTCTTTCTGTTGTTGGGTGTCACTTCCACTGCTCCCAAGAGGCCATGCGAGCAGAACAGTATGCAAATTAGGGGGCACTCGGTCAGGAAAGACCCCTAGTCTCGCCAGCCTACTTAACACCAGGGATGAAGAGGGGTACCCCCAAGCCAGCAGAGTGAGGAGGAGCACAACACCAATGGAGGCCTCTGACCCGTCACCACAACTTGAACAGCAGTCCACCAGCATGACCCCCAGGCTACAGGCCAGCAGCAAGAGGTTTTCTTGGGGACTCCTGTGAGGGAGGAAGGCCCAGATCTGCCATGAGACAGAACTGGTCCTCTCCTCCTCAGCATCACCTACAGGAGCAATGGTGTTGTGTGCTACCCCTCAGGCCCCCATCCAGGCTGTTTTCTTAATGAAGGCCTTTAAAAGGAGCTGGTCTCCTGACCCATTCATCACAATTTCCACATAATTTCACAGGAAGCAGAAACTCGGGTCTGGTTTCAGCAAAATGTTTCTAAATTTTAAATCATAGATTTAAATTAGAAGTTGTTGGTTTTTAAAAATATACCACACTTCATTGCTTCTAATTTAAATGCACATTTACATCACCCTGGGTGCACAGTGAAATCCAGCCTGGTGTGATGTCACTACAAGACAGAGAACCCATCACCTCTCCTGTGAAGTTGTGTGACTGCTGAGTTGTTTCCTGGCCTCAGGATCAATGCTGGGTTCAGTACATGTCTACCAATTTTAAATAGGCCTTTTCTCACATAAAACTGAGTCTTACCACTGTAGGTTATAGAGGATAGCAGTGCACCTCTGCAAGCAGCCTGTCTGGCTCTAAGTATGTATTGCTGTGCTGTACAAGTGCCATAGATCTGCAGGGGAGGCAAAGGAAATACCTTTATGACCTCATGCAATCCATTTATACTCTGAGTCATTAAAATGATTGCTTCTTTTAAAAGTTATCTTTTCTAGCAGAGGAATACATAGGCAAATGCTTCCTCTGTGTTTTGGTTTAGACTCAAAACACACGTATTATTTAAGCAACTTTCCTGAACTCCTACTGAATGACTTTCCCCTAAAAGAAAACATCTGACTCTGCATAAAACTGCAGGTGATGGTGAAATTCCTGTCAAATACTGGAGGGCCAGTGTGCTGCTCAGGTTAATTGTAAATTACTCTGGAATCTGCTATGCAATAATGAGGTTTTGCTCCACCTGTGGTGCTCCAGTGGATTTGGAACAAGAGTCTATTGTCAGTAGACCAGATTTATTGCATAGTGTTCTTTCCATCAGTGGAAACATTTAGGGGATCTATAAATTTAAAAAAAAAAAAANAAAAAAAAAAAAAAAAAAAAAAAAAAAAATTGACAACAGTCCACTATGTCCAAATATTCAGCATCTAAACAAGTTGCCTTTCTGTTTGTCAGTTTTAGTTACAGAGTAACTTACAGTTGACTGTAAAATATTTTCTGTGAGTGTTAAGGGACTTACTGAAGGAAAATGAAGGGCAGAATGAAGGACAGATGAAAAAGTTGTGGTTCATCTCATGCACGCATGTTTAGGTTTTCTTTCAATGGAAATGAAGTTCCAGAAGGGGGATGATTCAGAACAGATGTCACTTTGATCTGTCAGTAAGGACTGAAGTCCCAAGTCAAGGAAGTAAGAATTGCTCCCTGGTCCTGCAGTTTAAATTAGAATAAAATATATCTTGCTGTAGCAGTTAAGACAGCAAACTCCACCACTTCATCCAGTTAAATCAACTTTTGCTCAAGCACTCTGGATGCTAATGCAATTCAGACTGTGTCATTCTATTTCTCAATCATTTCATTTCACTTAACCACATTTTACTAGTCAGTATTTGTTTTTGTAACCACAATGATGAAATATATTTATTGGCTACATAAGCAGGTGGCTTGGTCAGATTTCAATAATTCAGAACATCTGCCCATAATACTAATAAT
The DNA here is from genome assembly GCA_013389925.1 of Aegithalos caudatus. Classification (NCBI taxonomy): domain Eukaryota; kingdom Metazoa; phylum Chordata; class Aves; order Passeriformes; family Aegithalidae; genus Aegithalos; species Aegithalos caudatus. The sequence goes on from WEIU01004450.1 coordinate 43,140, forward strand.
TGAAATTTTAAAAAATTGTTTTGGTATCAAATCACAAATCTCTAAATTTGAGATTGGCTAAGAAGGTATGAGACTATTTATCCAATTCAATATTTCTGCCAGTATCTTACTAATAATTTTGTCTGATTTTTTTAGGTTGTTGTGATTTGGTAACTGTAGTTCATATTTCCATTGTATTTGTATCTTCTGCTGTAGCACAATATAAGTTTAATCTATTTTTATATTGTTATGAGTGACATCACATACTGCACCAACTATTAATACTTAGAATACATTTATTAGCTAATTTTTAAGATGGCATTGTCCTTCAGTGCTGTTGGAAATACCCTTATAATCAAAGAATTCTCAGGTTCAGAGGAAGTTACTTTCATTAAAAAATCAAATTACCCCATATCTTTTATTGTCAGAGACATCAAATCTTATGTGGTTTTTATCTTTGGGTTTCAAATTTTTTTTCATCATTCTTTAATTACATGATTTTAATTCCCTTCACTTTTTTACAAATAATCACAGACTCACAAAAACTTAGCTATTTCAGTGTTGCAAAATTCTGTATAAAATACACTCTTAAAAACCCTGATAAGGAACTTTTAAACTGTGTTGCAGAGGACAGAACATTTTATCCTCTGTTCTTCATACAACTTAATCATCTTTTAATCCGTAACAGCATCCCACCCCACAATTATAAATGCCTTCAGCTACCTCAATGGAAAATATCCATATGATCAAAATTCAGGATATTTAAAATTAATAGCATTATGATTACAGAAATTTATCCAGAAATAGATAGTGAATTCTGAGAAAGAAATCTGTATTAAAAAGGAAGAAGCTTTGCTGATATATTAATGTATTGATATAATTTTAATATAATCAGTCTGAAAATGCCACAATACTTAACATGTTTGAAAAGAGAGATGTGCTTGAATATGATCACCTCAATATTAAGATTGATTTATTATTTGATGTGGCTGAATATTCAGCCATAGAAACGACACAGTGGAAATCGAAATGGCAATAATTTGTAGAACTGTCTGATATATCAGTGGCAAAAGGAAGATTTTTAACCAGGTGAGAAGTGAGAGGTAGTCCCTAGTTTTTGTCTACTTTTGCAGTGGGTACCCACAACTGGCACTCTTGATTCTGGTCCTCACCTTCCTCCCTCCAGCTCTGTTTGCAGCTGTTTCATTTATCCTTTCCTAAGGAAATACTGAAATGGAGCCACACTTGGAACAGGGGCTGAATATAATTTCATCTTGGTTTCAGTTTTTGGCAGCTGAACCTGAAGACTTTTGGAAACCCTGAAAATTTTATATGCAAGAGAGCTTACTGAAACCATTAGTCAATTGGGAAACATCCCCTTTTCCCAATACACAGAGTAGAATAATGAATAACATGGACACAGCTACAAATGTCAATTGTTGTCACTGCATCAAAGTTGATGATGAGATAATTATTTCAATTTATGATCTGAACTCTTATTCCTCTCCATTTCTCATAAGTAGATGTATTAGAAGTCTTATTAGAGGACATGGAATTTAAAACAGGAATGACATATGCCCATAGAATTGACCGAAGCATATTGAAAGATCTCCATTTGTTATTAAAATTTAATTGGAGAGATGCCAGCAAAATGACTGAAAAATGTAATTTTCTGTCTCCCCAGAACTATTAAATACTAACAGCATTACAATCCATGTGGTAGATTCCTAAAGGATAATTTCCTTTCTCTACCTCTCGATAGCTCCTTCCATTCCAAGTACTACATGTTTCTTTTATTTATTTTCCTTTTCTATCATAAAACTTCCGTCACTTGCTCTATTTTGTTAGGATGGATACAAAACAGCCCACTCAGCAATTGTTTTGCATTCACACCTTGCATTCAGAAAGAGGAATAAGAAGCTGCAGTACAAAGTGCAGCTGAGGACAGGCAATATAATCTATTTTACTTGTGTTTCACACTAAGGAAAATAATGGACACTATTAATGAAGTCAACTGCACTTCATCCTAAGCAAAGATGGCAGAGGTCAAGTGATTTTAAGGGAGAGAGAAATGAAACTGGATAGCTTTTAATTGTGAACACAGGAAGAGGTTAAAGAAGAATTTTTCCCTCTAGTTTTGAAAAATGTTTAGCCTTGAAAATACAATAGACACAAGATTGTCTATCTCAGGGAGTGCCACCCTTAAGGCTTATATGTCCCTGGATCATTAAAATGTCATTGTATATAAGAATATTTCAGCTTAAACATCAAAACTAAGGAGATTGACATCATCCTTATGTACTTTATATCTAAAACATCTCCCCTTTATCTAAAGGAAAGTCTTACAGGCCTTCTTTATTTTCTACTGAGCAATTGCCAAGAAATAATTGGTTATATTGATCTAAAGGACTAATAGTGATGTTTTTATAGAGAGCTTCTTACTGACTGTTGCCTGTTTCTGGAAACCACTGATGTTTGCAGGTGAAAATACAATATGTACAAATGATGCAAGTTGATGTAGCTCTCAGAACCTCTGGAAAGTTGCTGAATTAGTGCCAAAGTGACAGACCCAGGTACCCCAGGTAGTGAGACCCAGAACTGCTTTGTTCTTCCCCATATAATTCTCCCATAATTCTTTAAGGGAATTCTTCTCACAGAATTCTTTGTTTCATCCTTGAGCAATCAATGCTCTGTAACTTCCTTCTTTATATTTGGAGCGTCTTCTATCCATCTTGCTCTGAGTTGCAGCTGTGTTTTGGCATTGTTTAAAATTACACCAATCTATTGTGATCCTTGGCAGGGCCAGCTGTTCTTTATTACACAGAGAGGAGTAGCAATTCAAATGGTGTAGGTGACCAGGGTCTGCCAGCCAGAAGTTATCGTGCTGTATGGAAAGCCAGAGGCCTCCCTCTCGAGAGCGAATGGTGCTTAGTTTATGATGTAAGCAGGTAGAGATAACGGCACGCTCCCACACTATATAACGCTGTATTACATTCCAATAAACGCCATTTGCCGTCCACCACATTGGTGTTTGTGTGTAAGTGACCCGGCGACCTGGGGGTTGGTCGCCATGCCAGGTCGAACCAGGCTGCCACAGCCCCTCGGAGGGCAACAACGTGGTGCCGAAACCTGGGAACATTATCTGGGAAAACGGGGATCGCCTATACACATGAACGGTGGCCAAAGCAGCTGGCCTAGCTCGGCAGAGAGGATGCTCCCGGACCAGTGAGGAGGATGGAAGCTCTCGCGAAGGTCGTATCTCAGATTCATAAGCAATGGGGGATTGGGTGCAAACCGTAAGATTTTACTCTTGCTGTTGTGAGGCTTTTGCAACTTGGGATCATTGATCAGCTGGTGAATATACTCCACCCGGAAATATGGGATAAATGTACTAAAGTTTTTGCCGAGGAAACTATGTCCTCGGGCTCGGGTTAAAACCTTAAATCCTGGGGAAATGTTGTACAGGCTCTGAAAAGGGCCATGCTAGAGCAGGAGACCTGGAGGATGCCAAGAAACTGTTTGCTGGCCACCCCACAATTGGGAATCGAGGCAGCCACGCAGACTTTGCATCCCCCAGGCAGTGATGATTCTGTTGCATGTAAAGATCCGCGGGAGGACAATAGGTCCCCTCAGCCCCCGAGTCCCGACCCGCTTACTGAGAAACAGAAATTCCTTTCGGGTGGGTCAGTCGGGGAGAGGGGGTGTCACGGAAAATCCAGGACCTAAGGAACTCCAGGTCAGACCACCGCCTTACGCTCCATGACATGGCGCTGAGCAGCCAGGGAGAGCGTGGGGTGAGGACGCTTTCAGCGGGGACAGGGAAGAAGCGCTAACAAGCGCACACGAAGAAGGGGGGGGAAAGAGACCAAGCAGGAGCCGAGAATGTGGGGAAAGGCGGGGGAGCAGAAGCCGAGGATGTGGGGAGAGACAGGAGAGCAGAGGAGGTGGGCAGAGCCAGAGGAACTGGGAAGGTCAGACGAACTGAGGCGGGGGGAAGCCAAGAGGGCGGGATGAAAGGGAACGGCCCGCCCGCAAGGGCTGGCCTGCCCACAAAGGGGGTGGGCGGGGTCGGAGCCCAACAAAAGGGTACTGGAAACTGGAAGTAGCTGGTCAGTGGAGTTCCGGCTCTGAATCAGACACCATCGGGAGTGAATGGTCCGCAGCTGACTCAGACTCGGAGGAAGGGGAGACAAGAATAAGCAAAGCCAAAGGAAAATCACGGGGAGAAATCCCCCTCACAGACTGGAGAAAAATAAAGATTGCGTGAGCCGACTGGGTTCCCTCAGCCACGCTAGCTTTCCCGGTCCCTGTGGGGGCTGGGGATCAGAGAACCTACTTGCCAATAAACCCTAAGGATATACAAACAATTGTAGTAATTTTGCTTTTAGGGTTCATTGGCAGAGGGCAAGCCAATGTAGGGCACCTCCCTCATCAGCCATTCAGGTGGGTCCTGCGTCATCTTTCGAGTGACAAAGAGATCAAAGAAACCATCACATCGAACAGCCCATCCTTTGAGTTTAAGCTGAAAGACATATTTTCCACACACCTAGGTTCCCCAAATTTGGTGATTCATTACTGCTCCAAACTTATTGGTACCCCGCCTCCAACCCAGGTAAAGCTTACTGCAACTATCCAGGGTATGGATACTGTGGATATTGGGGGTGTGAAACTAGTGTGACAAGTGATAGATGGCAACCACAACAACCTGACAAGTTCTTGCAAGTCAAGTATGCACCCCATGCCTGTCATGAACCAAAATTTGGAATCAGCAAACTAATATACACGCCCCAAGATGGGAGGAGGCACACTTGTACAAACTATATAATGACAGTTTCGCAGCCAACCCACACAAGTTGGGCTGTGGGTAAAGCGTGGACAGTGACCATTTGCGCCTTCTGTGACATCTGGGTAAATGTACAAATTATCAGGTTCCTATCACCAGTGCCCCATTCAATTGGGCCCAATTTGGTTCTTATGGTAAGCGAACCCTACAGGGAGACCTTAACTATGCCTAGTTTCACATCTAAAGCATGCATATCAAATTTTGCCTCCACCCCACCTGCTATTTACCGAAAAACTAAGCCAGCTCCTTACAATCCATTTTTTAGCATGTTAAACGCTACCTTTTTGTCCTTGAACCAATCAAACCCAAATTTTACAAGCTCGTGCTGGCTGTGTTATGATGCGGAACCCCCTTTTTATGAGGGCGTTGCCCTCAATGTTTCTTTTAGTTATTCAACAGCAGAAAACCCGCACCAGTGTAGGTGGGACACCCCCCGAAGAGGAATTTCTCTGAGTCAAGTCACAGGTCAAGGCAAGTGCTTTGGCAATGCAACCTTAGCAAGACAAAACATCTGTACAGAAATGGTCAAGCTTGATAGGAGAGCCAATAAATGGGCTATCCCATCCGCATCAGGGATGTGGGTCTGCCAGCAATCCGGAGTAAGCCCCTGTGTGTTCCTTAGTAATTTTAATGATGCTGTTGACTTTTGTGTTCAAGTTTTAATTGTTCCTAGAGTTTTGTACCACCAGGAAGAAGAAGTGTACCACCTTTTAGAAGAACCCAGCCGACTCCATAAGAGGGAAGTAATATCAGGTATAACTATTGCAATGCTGTTTGGCCTAGCAGCCACCAGCACAGCCACAGGTGTTTCAGCCCTCGCAACCCGACACCAAGGACTTTCTCAGCTACAAATGACCATTGATGAGGACTTACAGAGGACTGAGAAATCCATCTCCTTTCTGTAGAAATTGATTTCCTCGCTTTCAGAAGTCATCCTGCAAAACAGGCGAGGGCTGGACCTCTTGCTCATGCAACAAGGAGGCCTGTGTGCCGCCTTGAGAGAGGAATGCTGTTTTTACGCAGACCATACAGGTGTCGTACGAGATTCAATAACTGAACTAAGAGAAAGGCTAGCCCAAAGAAAAAGAGAAAGAGAAGCCCAGCAAGGATTGTTCGAGTCATGGTTCAACCACTCTCCATGTTTGTCCACCCTTGTTTCCACTTTAATAGGCCCACTTGCTATGATATTTTTACTGCTGATTTTCAGGCCTTGCATATTGAACAAATTAATGCAGTTTGTTAAAAGCCGTTTAGAAAATGTCAACATTTTATTTGTTGACCACCAACAATTGCTTTGAAGCGTGCATATTGTGCACGTTATATTGCCTTTTATAGCTTCTTATGTAGGTTTTAAAAGCTTTTGCATTTTTTTTACTGACATTTATACTTAGTATGTTTTTAGTTAGTTTTGTGATTTAGTCAGTACTTTTTTAGTTTTTCCCCAATTGTTTTTAGTTACCCCCAGTTATTATTTACCCAGTGTGCCTTATGTTTATTATTGCAAAGTTGTAGTATCTATTTTTGTAGTTTTTTATACTTTTTAGCCTTTTTTGTTAAGCATAGCGTGCCTTTTTATTTAATAATGTAGAATAGAATAAGAATGTAATTTTTTAAGGTTATTGTATTTTAGCTAAATTAGTTATGCATGGCGGGGGGGAAATGTAGGTGACCAGGGTCAGCCGGCCGGAAGTTATCGTGCTGTATGGAAAGACAGAGGCCTCCCTCTCTTGAGAGCCAATGGTGCTTAGTTTATGATGTAAGCAGGTAGAGATAATGGTACGCTCCCACACTATATAACGCTGTATTACATTCCAATAAACGCCATTTGCCGTCCACCACATTGGTGTTTGTGTGTAAGTGACCTGGCGACCTGGGGCTTGGTCGCCATGCCAGATTGAACCAGGCTGCCACAGCCCCTCGGAGGGCAACAAAGTGGCAATTCTGTCATTGATTTGTAGCTTAGTTTTAGAGGTGCTTCATTCACCTTATCAGTTCAGTTACTCCTAATTAATTACCTCAAACCATCAACAAAGGATTTTGCTTTTTAATAATCTCATAGGTGAGATTTATGGCTAATGTTGCTATCACAGCCATGGAGATAAAAGTTAAATGGATGTTTATTTTGCTTCATCCATTTTACCACAGCTTTTATTTTTTCAAGATATTTTTTGTTCCTCACATTTTATACAGTTATGTCAGCATCAACTCATATTGCAGTAAAACATCAGAATTAGCTTTAACCAATAGAGTGTCTACAATTAAAAATTAAATGCTACATTAAAATACATACAATTAGTGAATTGAAATAGGGGAGGAAAAGAGGCTTGAAAATAGAGGCTAACTTTGAGAGATAATGTATCCTTATGTTAGTCTCAGGAGATCTACCCAATGTGGAAGTGTGGTGGTGCATCTTTAAGTCCATCAGTCTAATGTTTGAATTTTAGATTTATCTTTATATTGTTAAATGTTTAATGGTTCGTTCTATGTACCCCCCCTTTCCCCCCGTATTCTTTCCCTAGTTGGTTTATTCCGGTTACAGTTATTTGTCAATCTTGAGTTATATAACCCCCAGACTCTGTCTGTCACTCTGAGGCCTTGCCCTGAGCCTAGAAGGTTCTGGCAGGGTCATTGAGTGATTGGACAGGATCCCTGTTCTCCCCTCCTACTGTATCCTAGTTGTTTTCCCCTTATGCCACAAACTTAGAGAGCTGTCCCCCACCTATCCCTGATTGGTCCCAGGCTAAACCCTTCCCCTGGTTCCTCCCCCCAATAAAAGTTGCTGCATTCAGGTGCTCTCAGGCTTTGCTTGAGCAGACACCATTGGCTGAGGTTGTTCCCACAGTGGGACAAATAAAGTTGGTGGTTGAACCTCAAGCAGAGTCTCTTTCTGTTCCTGTTTTAGTCGCTCCTCTCCAATAAGCAAACCAAGTCTCACAGGATCAGCAAGGTTCATCCTGCTACCGAGCTGTTCCCTTACTGCTGTGATGCCAGGGCTGGCCAAGGCAGGGACTACACAGACACCGCAACATGGGAAGGCTCTTGTACTTTAAATGCCAAGTTTGTTTTATGCATTGTGACCAAGTATTTTGAAAACATAAGTAAAATAACTGCTTCAATCACAGATCAGAATTCATAAAGTCCCACTCTTGTGCTTGGTCTCTTTCCCATTGGCATCTCTTGGCCTGTGTGGATTTAAATGAGATTGTGCAAGATTGGAGATTGCCTGGGAGTTAGGATAAGATTCAGATAAGAGTCTATTTTAGTTATTTGTTTTAACAGAAGTGATAAATTTTACCATTGTCCAGTTGCTGAAATGCTTTGTATGAAGATCAAAAAATAAACATTTCCTTTGTGTGTGTGTGATATCTTTCTGTGTGAATATCTGGGGCTTTTATTTTATGTGAAAATATTATTTCTTAATGGAATTTCTAGAATTTTCTTCTGACTGAACCAATATCTCTTATATTTTTAAAATGTTTCTAAAATCAAAGAAAAGCCAGGCTGTTATGCTGGCTCTGTGTTTGCCCTCTGTTTATAAACAGTGTTGAGGGTCATCTATCATCTGCCCTGGACTTCAAAAAACATTTGGACTTTATCCTCACAATGCTGTAGCACTGACACTTCAAACAAACTCAGAAAATTCTAAAAAAAAGAGCACAACTTACAACCATAAGTTGTAATATTCCACAAGCATAATATCTGTGTGCAAACAAAAGGCTAAAAGACTTATTTTTCTGGAAATAATTAAAGTTTGGGGTTTTTTTGGGGTTTTTTGGTCTTGGTTTGTTTGTTTGTTTGTTTCCCCCTCTTCCCTTTTCCTGGCTTTAACTTATTGAACTTTTTGGTTAAGGTAGCCTGAAGGCAAAAAATTACAGATGGTGCTCACTCATCCTAAAATTAAAAACTTCCTCTTTCCAAAGGTAATTTTTTTCTAGTTGATAGTTGCCACTTGAAGGGGTAAGTCAGTAATTTCTAGAATGAAAATAGCTCTTACATTCCTGAGAAGAGAAACTCCCTGGAAACACCTCTGTCCTCAAAGAGATTGCATGTTTCTTCCTTCACCTATGATGTAACTTTATGTGTCAACCCCCCACAGAGAAGCTTTGACAGAAACAGGTAAAAGAAGCAAGAGTTCCTTGTTATTTATAGTTTATGAATTTAAAAATAATAAGTAGAAAAATGAGATTATATATTTGAAAATATTCAATATTTCAAATTTTTCTTAACAAAGGCTAGTCTTACAGATTTAGATTCTGTAGCCTTTTTGAAATGTGGAGCATTTTGAACAGCATATCATGGAACAACTGCAAGAATATGTCGACAGAATATATCATTTACAGTGTGCTTGGCTACATAGCTAACCCACATTAAAAAAAAAAATCCTGGATAATAATATCTGTCGTTGTTTGGGAGACAGACAAGTGACAAGACACACCTGCATAGTCAATCCCTATTGGCTGAACTAGTTGCCACCTGGCCAACCAGCCAATATTGGGCTGCTTGTTTCCCCAACACCCTAGGCCTACTCTCCAACAGTTCACACTGGTACAGTTACATAATCAAGGTACTTATAAAATTAGTTACCTTTCAGTTATAAAACGGGGATTAATTATAATTGGCCAAGGTTTGGTTTAGGGC
>WEIU01004452.1:1141-15823 GCA_013389925.1 Aegithalos caudatus
CAGGAAGACATGTGTTGTGACATCCAGGGCTTCCAAGCTGCAAAGTCAGATGCTGGAATGGAATTCAAGAGCCTCTTAAGGTCCTTAATTTGCTTCCATAGGAAATGAGGGTTGTCACATCCCTTGGGTTTATAACACAGCACGTGTGGGAGTTGTTGAAAACAGCTGGTAGAAAACACTAGAGGAAGAGTTACAGCTGAGATTTTCTTCTGTGTTAGGTTTCTCTCTGAAACAGCTGTTCAGAAAGAGAAACTGTCCAAGGTTCACACACCTGAGATGGATGGGTAGGTACAGAAAATTGGATCACTTTTTTCTTTAAAACAGACACTGGATGTGCATTTTTATTTACCCCATTCAGAAAGTGCTCTAGTTTTTTTAAGCTCATTTCACAGTACCTCTGTAATACATAGCCATATTCATATTATATCCTAGTTTCCTACTATTGGGGGAAATTTTATTTTAGATTAGAAGGATGAAGCAAATAAATCTTCAGAGAAAGAAATGCGTTTCCAGCTCTCCACGGTGTAGCTAACAAAGCATAATAATAGCCAATGAAGAATGTTGCATAAAGAATATAGTACTAATTGCCTAATTGCATATACAACAGGTCTAAATTAAATAAGTAGATAAATGAAGCCTGAAATAAACAACTCTATAGGGAACACAATTAATACAACAGATGATAGACGTAGAGAAGAGCCTGACCACAAAAAACCTTCTGCAGGGAAAATGTGTTTTATAGATCTCTCCTAAGGTAGGCAAAAAGATTTGGGTGTAGCTGCATCTCCAGTTTCAGAGGAATGCTTTGAAGTACTGCCTGTAAAGTTGAAATGATACTGAATATCTATCTATCTATCTATCTATCTATCTATCTATCTATCTATCTATCTATCTATCTATCTATCTATCTAAGAGTGCTGAGCTCCATTAAATAATGTGTATGGCAGTAAACTGAGTAGAAAATGAAAGGAAAAATCAGCACATTAACAGTTGGTTAAATGGGCTGGTTGTCTGGTGATTAATCAGAGCAGTAACATATGTAAACAATCACAAATCAAAGAAAGGCTTTGAAAGAAAGGTGAGAAGAAAGGACAGTTTTTCAGTTGCACGTAAGTGAAGAACACTGCAGGATCTGGGAACCAATGGCAAAGAGACAAATATAGGTGGATACAGAGCTCCAGAGACTGTATTCAGCAGATAATCATTTTTCACACAGGCACAGCTCAGAAGAATAAATGGGAGGTAAGGGCCTTTCATGGGACAGTCTGTTTTCATAACTGCACTCTGTGAGTGCAGTCACCAGAGCTTCTGTGATCTCCTTCAATTTGTTTCCATACTTCTTTTATAATGTCCATTTCTTTGGTGGCTCAGTTTCTTCATGTGTTCATAATTGTTCATTCCTTCCATTTTCCTTGTTATTGCACACATATTTCTAAGAAGAAAGAGTTTTAAGTGTAAAAGCTCTATGCCATATCTCTTCCAATGAACTCTCTATGTTCCAGCTGGTTTTAACATGACCAGTGAATATTTTTGGCAATGTATATTATCATCCCACTTCCCTTTTATCCAGCTTATAGCCATTTTGCTTTTAGTAAAAAGGGTCAGAATTTGAGAAATTGTTCAGTGTAAAATTTTATTGCTGAATACTTCCACTTTATTAGTTGTTTCTACACAGGCAGATTGTATTAAAGATTGAAACTTCAGCTTCACTGGACTTGGCATATTTAGGAAGAAGGTAATACTTTCTAAATTCAGAACTCTTCTTTTTTATGTGTGTTGAAAGCAGAAACTCACTTAGAGGCACATGTTGATAATCTTCAGAAATACTATATAGTTTTTGTTAATGCTACCAGTAGTGTTGGAAGGTAATTCTGGGGAGGCCCTCATTTAACTGACCTTGAGCAGGTTATCAGTCAATGTTTCATTGAAAGTGATAAAATAAGTAGGATCAAGAAAGATGTTCATTTTACAGCTTGAAAATTATTCTGCCCAGTGTCTGAATAAGTCCTGTCTTTTGCTTAAACATCCACAGTGGAAAGAGGGACATAATCCACACAATTAATAAACTCTTCAGATGGTATCATTAGAATAGCTGTTCATTTTATCTGGGTGCTTCAAATAAATTGTTACATCTCTAAATATGTTTCTTTTAAATGCTGTTATTAACAACATACATTAATTTAAGGAAAGGCTCATTCTGCCATAAAGAGCTAAGATGGAGTATTGGAAATGTCCGTGTTCTGTGGAAAAGCTAAGGATATATGTAAAATCAAAACCATGTCTTGTCTTAATGGGGCTTCCACAAAGACCACTTATCTGTACTTTAACATTACATTCTCTGAGAAGCTAATATATTTTTCTAAACCTTATAAGGTTTCATTTTTATTCACATGATCAAGTCTATAGATAAATAACAGGGACTGAACAATCTGCCATAAAAGGCCAACTGATTTCAGTACTTCATAGTTTCCTTTAAGTGGAAACAGAGAAAAGTTTGGTTCTATCAATCACTAGAGAGCTCTATCAGATCAGGACAGATAGATGTTACTCAGAAGTTCATACATGACATATAGGTGTGTTATCTTATCTTACTAAGGAGATTGTCTCTGAACCTTTGGAAACAACTAAACAGTGGGAAGTGGTACCACTCATTATAACAAACTGAGAAAATACCTTGAAGATTGGCCTGTAGGTTTGGTTGTTCAGGCAAAGATGAACAAGACAGCAGTTGTGCTCTGTTCTCTCAGGTGCATTTGAAGCAGTGTTCCTCTCATAATTGATTTTTCACACGTAAGCTTAACTCTGCTTTTTCCAAGTTCTTGCTCTCTACTGTAAATTTGTTACACAGCATTCAAGAAGGTAAGACCAAAGGACCTTGAGGCAAGGTGACAAGAGGGTGCACAGCACTATTCCAAACACACAAGCTACTGACCTCATGGAAAACACTTCTAAGTTCCTATGGACCAACATACTGCACAGGTCACCTTTTACCATCTTTTTACATGTACCTCTAGGAAAATTCCTTCCCATGAACAGATAAGATTCTGATTAAAAAGTTAAATAAAATCTATATAAATGTGTTACTTCACTCATCTCCTGTTTAAGGAAAGGTGACTTAAAGTGGCAGAAGGGCTTGTTCTAAAAGGGTCTGTCCTAGGGTTAAAATTTTTACAATTCTGAATTTACCATGTCACCTATATACAATAATTCTTTTAATGTATTTGAACAGGTTATTCCACAGAATATACATAATCTTCAAAAAGATAGCTGAAAAAACAACTTGACATCCTTCTTCCCTTGTCTGCAATATGGTGCATCATCTCTGTATTTTTCTGCACTGTATGATATCCTGGCAAACGTTCCAATGCTCTAAAATAGTAAAGATTTTCTGTATTCTTCTTGTTTAAGATCCCGGTTCTGAGATTGCTCATGTCCTTTTTTTGGAAGATTAGCAGGATAGCAACCTGTTATAATTTATTCAAGGAGGGAGAAAGGTCAATCAAATATATTTGACATTATTTTATTCCAGGCTTTCAGAATTATAACCAATAGCAATATAACCAATTCTACATAATTTTCTTTTTGCTCAGCTCTAAGCAGTATGTACCAAAATCATTATCTCTCAAGAAAACAAATAGGAAATGCTCAGAACTGATGGATTCAGAGAATCTCTGGAGGCATTCTTTTAAAGAGACTAAGAGTTTGCACAGCCATTGCTTTTATTGGACCTGTTTTCTAAAGAGTATGATTTTAAAGCCTACAGAAGTGGTATTTTTCACTGAGCTTTGAATCCCCATGGACTGTGTTAGCCTTTTGCTATGCTGTGTGCTGTTAAATACAGAGGTGACACAGGACTCAAATTCTTTGTCATGAGCTAAACCTTAGATCTCATCAGCAAAACATACTGGTGGGGGGAACACATAAAGGTTTAGAATGCTGCAAAACAACTGTGACCCACAAAATAAAATTAAAAGATCATTTTCTTGGCTGTAATCTGCATCTCAGAAATGTTTGTATGATCACAATTTAAAAAAAAAACCCTATTATTTATTGATATGCATATAATACATTTTTTAAAGACCTATTGAAGAATGAGAGGCATTCTTTAAAAAGCAAAATAATTAGCAGGCTTTTATTTCTTAGCCAACATTTGGAACCTTGCAAACATGTTCTAGGATTAAAATATCAGCATCATTACAAAAGAACCATGTGACATTTCTGTTAAATTCATTGCATCCCCCTTTTTCTTATTGTAACTCTGTTTTTTCATAGATGATAGGTATGAATCATTTATCTCTAAAACAACTTTGAAAATTAGCTTTATTTTTGTAATATTCTGCTTCAGGAAGAAAATGCAGGTAATAATCTTTTATACCATCTTTTAAGACTTGCTGCATCAAAATCTTTATTGAAAATTCAAAGTATCCATTTTTTACCTGGAAGGTTTTCTCTGCAAATAGGGTGAAGTACAACTGAAAAGACACATGTTTACATGGAGATAGAACTGAAAATGCCTAGTGGGTCCTCTCTAGTCACAGATACTGGTTTAGCAAAGCCATACTTAAGGTGTGCATACTAATAGGAGATACTCTTGGAATCAAGCTTGCATTTTTTGCAATTCTTCATGATTTATAATATAAAGGTCCAACTCAATTACAACTCTTAAAAGCAAGCTGTGTAGGGCAAGCAAAATGCCAGGGATTTCTAGCAAGCAATGGGTTTGCTAGTTAACTGTCTTTTGTAGAAGATATTTTTCTTTTACAGAAAAGATGGTAGCACAAGGCATTTTAGTGAACCCACTACATGATAAACTGAAGATTTTCTCCTCAGCAGTTAGGTGCCTAGTTTCTAATAAAATTTGATAGGTTTTTGGTGTCTCATTTCCTTAGAAAAATTACAGTTTTCTGACGCCATGGATACAGGTTACAACATGGTATTAGATACCTGCAACATAGTGGAGAAATTCTAAGGTAAATAGAGTACATCCATGCAACAGATTAAAATTGCCCTTTGCCCAGAATAACCACTGCAAGTTAGTCTCAGAATTTGTGAAGGAAATCACTAGTTACCATCCCAGTCCATCCCAGACAGACCAAATTAGCCTGGCTGTAGTCCTGTAGGCAAGTGTTGCAGCGTAGCAGGAGTGGATCAGCAGGGCAAAACAGGTGGTGCAGAGGAGCTCACATGTGGATGTGCAGAGTGTGAGGGTTTTGCTGTTGTTGTTCTGGGTCCTGTGCACTGGACCCCAATAACAGCCCAAGTGCCCTCCCTGATGTGACCCAGAACCTCTCAAATGTGACACAGACAGCAGCAGGTGAAACTGGTTGGAACATCCAGTTCAAAAGCACATTCGTGATTTGAACTGAAAGGCCAATGTAGATATATCCTACAAATCATTTGTGGGATGTGCCCTCTGACAAGACAGCACCTTTGAAATTCTTTTTGCCTCTGCTATAGTGCTCTGCATACACAAGCAGCAGTGGACCTGCTTCAGGTTCCTAGTGGAACACAGCATAACAAAATCTAACTAAACAGTGCATTCTGAGTGCAATATCTCAGAAACATTCCTGATTTCTCTGAAATGCTGCAATTCCCCAAGTTTCTCTCAGCACACTTAGATAAAATTACATTGTATGACAGTATTATGCTGAGTGTGCTTGCCTTGAGTTGATTAAAACATTCCTGTTTTCTGGAATTACTGATGCCTTGAAATTTATCTCCACATCCTTGTCTGTGCCAGTAGTGTTTCATCTGTGCTATGTGCTGGTTGGATCCTGCCAGGGAGTTGAGCAGAAATCTTATTTCTGTGATGCAGTAGCAAGATGCTCACAGTACTTTAAATTGCTGTAGATGAAAGGGGCGATTTACACCTTGAGCATCATCAAAGATGATTTCAACACATTTTATTTCTTGTCACCAGCAGCTTCTGTTATTCAAGTGAAAATAAGCACTGAATTAATGAAGTCCTGGGATTTTTAACCTACAAACTGGCTCTGCCTGGCTTCCTTTTAACCAATGGAAGTGTCAGATCAGGCCAGCAGAATACATTCCAAATTTATAAGTTTTCTTATCCTTGCAATGTGAATGTAAAATGTTTGATACAAATCTCTTATTTATTTCACTAGTCTCACATTAATTTTAAGTGAGGTGAAAAGCCTGCATATTTTAGTTTGTGGCTGTATGTTTCCTTGGTTCAGAAAAAGGTATTTTGAAGGGCATACTGGGGATTTTATTTAAGATTAGTGGAAAGGACCTAAAGGTCTACAAATTTCACATTGGAATAGGAAGTGGTATTTCTGCTTTTAAAATAAAAAAAGTTTTCTTTGCTAAAAGCTGAAAAATTAGGATTTTGATTTTTTTTTCTGTAAATTTGCATATAATTAATATTATGCAAATGTTGAAATGCAATTTTATGGAGAAATTGAGATACAATAAGTCTCTCCTGTAGATAATCATGTATCAATATATAATCCTGGAATTCTGACCCACTGATCGTTCCATTACATAAGATTGTTTCAGGAAAAAACTTTCCAAGGGAGGTATTTTTCTCTTTATATTTGCATGAGTCTGAAATTTAAGTATTTTTAAAATGAGGTCTCTACAGATTAACCTAACTTTACTGGATACAAAGTCACCTGAGTGACTTCAGCAAATGATTTATTTTAATTTAGAATCCAAATTTCCATTTTATGAATTTTTCTTATAAACCAAAAGGATTAAGTCCTATGTCAGTGGAAGACATGGAGTATTTTACCACATCAGCTTACCTGAAATTCTGCTTATTAAGGGCAGAATTTATCCTCTTATGATGTGAGTCTATAATATATATGGGAAGAAAAATATTAAATTAGACATAGGTAGAAATGGGAAGACTGATTTAGAGAAGTGTTTTTTGGTATAAGAAGTTTAATGAGAATGAAAAAATTAACTTCAAACAAAATGCTGACAAATACTGTGCTGAAATGCCTCAAATGTGCTTCCATCTTTAACAATTCTTGAAAAATATAGGAAAATATTTTTGAGACCATTTGATTTTCTTGTCTTCCTGTGAACTGATAAGAGCTGAAACAGTAAATTAATCTCTTAAAAAAATAGAGCAATAACAATATTACTTTATGATACAGCTTTTAAAGAAAGAGTTACAATACAGAAGAAGGAAGAGCTTTGGTTAAGTGAAATTTAATGTCATCATTAATGTGCTAAACTATTGACTAGCTGCTCTCATATGTGGTGGTTTTGTTTTCCAGAGACAGATGTTTTAAATCATTTATTACCTGTTTGAAGAAATTAATGAGCAGTATGAAAAGGGGAAACTTTTGTTTTGGTTTTTTTTTTTTTTTTTCCTTTTTTTCCTTCTGTAGGGATGTTTACTGTCTGGCACAATGATTATTCAATTTTCAGAGATGTTCACCACCTTCTGCTCCTGATTAAATTCCTATTTGGTTTCCCTGCCAAATCTGCTGGATTAGATTAACCAGCTCTGTCTGCTTTAGTGGTAATGACCTGCACTGACCTTCAGTTTGTACAAAATAATAATCTTTTCAGTGATTTATTGATTCAGTGCTCTTTATCTCTTAAAGTAATAGGCAATGGAAATGTTTGCCTTTACCTTGACTGAATTTGCAGACATGCTCTGCTTATTTCATTATGCTAGAGAATTTGGCCCTTTATATGTAATATTTTTGTACTCTTTGCTATTTATTAACACTTTGTTTTCTTCAGAAGTTTCACTGGAGCTTGATTAACTTCATGTGATCCTTCAATCTATCATAGGGCCCAGTCTTTAAAATTATCTACACCAAAGGACCTATTTAAGAAGTTTAAGCCCTTTATCTTTTTTCTAAAGTAAATTCAATTTTTGTTCAATTACTTCCTAAATTAATTTTGATTTATTGTGGAACAGGTAGCAAGGAAACTGTAGAGAAATTATGCTAGGAGCAAATGTGAAAAGGATCTAAATTATGGTGAGTATAAGAATCTTTAATCGTACTTCCATTGCTCTTCCAGTGTCTCCACTAAGTGGAGAAGCTACTTTTGAAATTGAGAGAAATAGAAATACAATCTCTCCTTTCCTTTTTGCAGGATAGGTGGATTCTACTGGGTGGTTTTGAAGTCCTTGCATTGTATGTGTGGGCTGTGAATGCTGCCTTGGCTCATGAAATCTGATGGCCATTGCTAAGGCATAATACTTGTGATCTGCTGTGGAAGATAGTGCTCAAAGGGCACAGATAACTTCAGATAGCATCTGTGGAATGAGAAAGGTTCTTCACAGAATCAAGAATTGCAGCTGTGAAGCCAAAAATCCAGGTGTTTCAAATAGCTCTGCTGGGCCATAAATTGAACAATGAAAAATTTGCTTAAGGAATCAAAAGCTGTGATTACAGGAAAACAGACTCTGCAGAAGAACTAAACATTGCTTCATAATTTTCTGTTTATTTTCATTTTTCTCTTCTGTTGCATTTGGCAAAGTGAAAATAGTTTTATTTTATAGCATTGGTTGTCACTTCACTTTTGAAAATATTAGTTAAGAGTGAAGTCTTTGTAGATCCAAATCCCATCACCCTTCAGGTGAATGTTGTTTTCCCCATTAGACAAGTGGGAAAACTTATTAAAAAAGTTTCCCTTTATGCACAGCTTTGGAATGGATATTTTTCTTTTGTTGTCAAAAATATATTTTTAAAAATCTGCTTTGTTGACACCGCTGCAATATTAAACCATTTCTAAGCTATTTCAGTAAATCGGTTCTTTGGTTTATCCCAGTTGCAGAGCTTCAGCAAATCCTTTTTATGTGAAATGTAATGGAAAAATGGTTGCCATACATTTCAAGCAAAAGACAAGATGAGCACTCACAGACATCTTAAGCAACCAATTGATTTGTTGATGACACTGATGAAGGGCAGTGTCCCTTAGGAAAGAGAGATGGGGCAACCACATAATGCTCTGATACTGGTGTTTTTGTGTTATTGTTGTTTGTGCACGTGGATAAAAACCAGAATGGCTATCTAAACCATACTTTAGTGCCTGTATTGATTGCTGGTTTTCAAACCAACCCTGTTATGAATTGGCCATTTATCACTTCAGAGGAAATGAACATCCCCAGATTTTGAGCTACCACTTCTGGAACAGGGTCTTTTCAGATAAAAACTCAACATGTAAGATGAAAGCAAAAATAAGAACTATATTTTCTAGCCTTACTTATGTGATAGGATACACAGGTCACGGTGTTTGCTGCATGCTTGTTGTGACACACTGGCTGCACTCAAAAAGTGCTCCTGCAAAGACATTTGGTTGTTTTACTCTGCAACACCCAGGGGGGTGTTAGCTGTCAGTGCACTCTCTAGGACACATTCCTATGCATTAGAGCAGTAATAAAAGTCACTACTGGGCTCAAATAAAATTTCAATGAGGTCCAAAGGCTGTAGCTTTGGTCCGAACTTCAAATTCCATTTTAAAATTGTTGTGTTTGCTTTCATTCTGTAGCCTTGCACAAATCTGCTTTTCTTGTTTTCTCTAAGTTTTATGTAAAAGGCTTAGGTTTGCTTTGAAAGCACATAAATTTTACAACCATATGTTACTGATGATAACTTTTACTTTGAAGAGGGTCTCACTTTCCTGCTGTGCATTTGGCAGCTGAAACTGGCTAGTATTATCTGCTTTACACAAGAAAATAAAAGATAGAGATTTCCTAAATCAATTGTCTGAGACTTAAATACATATTGAGTTTTCTAGTTAAATGTCCTGTTTTCAACAGCTATATTTTATCTCACCTCTATTTCTTTGAGGTTTGGAGAAAAAGCCTGAGTAAGCAGTGCTTTTGAAAACCAGTCCTGCTTGGCATCTAAATGAATTCTTGAAATCTTGCTAAATAGTTTGATTTTCTGGTGTTTCGCTCTTGTAAACATTTCTTCTAACTCTGGTGGGAAAAGCTAGCTGGTTTGGCACTGTCATCTTAAACTTGGTTCTTAATGTGATTTGGTGTTCTCTGTATGTCTTCCCTGTAAGTATTTCTATATTTTGATCTCAATTATCCAGCTGCTGGTTTACTATTGTTTTGCAGTCTCTACAGACAAGAGATATTAGATAATTATTTTGGATTATGAACCATGTATCAGCCTATCCAAGTGGCTGAGTAAAGGTCTTATTCCATGTGAAATCTTCAGAAATTACTGTGAAGGGTCTTTAAAATGTAAAAATACTTTCAAACTGTAAAACAGGTCTATGAAGGTATCTGGTCCTTATGCCATTAGTCAGTCAAAAAACTGACTTAGTTAGGTATTAGTTAGGTATTTCTGATCTTCTGTATGGACTGCGTAGGAAAACAGGGTCCTCCATGAGAGTACCAGATCTTGGATGAAGTGTTTTGAGATGTCTTAGTGAGATGGGATGGATTGGAACAGAGCATCTGTATGTAGACTATGTAACCCTTGTGACTTTGGTCTGGAAGGAATCCTGCTGCACTGGATTTATAGAAATAAGTAACAGGAAAAGGTTGTTAATAATAGCTGTTGTCTTGAGAGTATTCTTCCATATAAATTTTTTGTTACTTTCAGAAATCAATTCTTTCCTTATTTTAAAATATCATTGCTGTCTCTAAAAAAATAAAAACCATGACATAATGATGTAATAGACATCCTTTCACCTGAGAGAAAATCACACTTTCAGTGGGTAGGGGCTGTTCCACATTACGTTAGTGATGAATTGCAGGTTCCTGTATGAAAGATTTATTGACTTCAACTTTGTGTCTCCCTATCAGCAGGCAGAAGATAGGCTATCTCTGTCAGAAATGTGTGATATAAGTGACAGGTTGCCAAATACATGGTCTTGGGAAGAATTTGCTTTCTCCTGCTGTGAATCATGGATGCCTGAACTGCATTTTTTCTACAAACTGCAAGTGACTGTAAGGGCATCCATACTGTGTAGAAGGAGGCATACAAAACAGGTAGCTAAACAATGGCCCAGAGGTTCTTAGGTGTGGTTTTAAAATGAATCCCAAGATCTTCTTATCACTTCATGACTGGGAGGAGCTGCCTTTTGAGGCTCACCCTGAGCCAATGGGATTTCTGGCTTGCTCTCACTGAAATAGAGTGGTGCTCAAACTAGGAATCAGTCAAACCACGCTTAACCAGGTCATGGGGAGAAGTCACTAAGGATGAACTTTACTTTTGCAGCTGAAAGTAGGTGGAAAAAGTCTCTTATATGATGTGTACATCACTGTTAAGGTATATTTGATGTGGAACTGTTGTGTCTAAAGATGAAACAGCACCTTTGAAAGCACTAATGAATCTGATGTTTTCATCTGAAGTGCTTATTGCCCTTAGTTTGGCTGATAGTGCTCATACTTCCATAGGCGTGCTGTATCAAACTTAGCTTTCCCTTTTCTTCTCTATATACTGCTCACTTGATCAGATCATTTGGACAGCCTGTTGAATCCTGAACTTCAGCTTTGTTTGAAATGTATCTTCATTAACCAAGCTGCAGGAAAGCTTATAACTTTTTTTTTGCTGCCATATAATAAGTAACAAGAGGATGATAATCACACAGGATAACTAAAATGTGATCTATATTTCATAAAAGGAAGTCAAATGCAACTATATACTTTAGTGATGACAACATATTTCTCAACAACACATTGCCAATGTTAATCTGATATTAGATCTTTGAGGACAGAAAAGTGTGGTCACTGAAAAAAATGCATGTTCAAAATATCTTGAATAGCTGTAGGTTAGAAACATTTTTTAGAACCTGAAACTGCTGTGAATAACTCCAAAGAACTAATTGATGAGATATGGGACAAAGCACATGATTATAGATCTACAAGTGGGTCTAATCCAAACAATGATATGAAAACTGCTTGACCACTGAGTAAATAATAGTTTATAATTTTTCTTTGATTCCTGAAGCAAAGTGAAGGTATATTTCAACGGTACTGTGACTAGTACAGACAGCTAGGTGACTGTCACCTTGGATGAACACAGTGAATGCTAGACAGCTAAGAAGATGCAACATATAAAGTTATTATAGTAAAATTAAATGCTCCAATTAAAAAAGAACTTCAGATTATGACCAGCAGCTGCCCAAACAAATGCTTCCCTTAAATAAGATACAAATAATGCTGACCTGCATCTCTGCAGAGCTTACAGCTTGTTAGCCAAATGTCCTTTTTGTTGAAACTTGACATACATATTTTACACTGTGAACACATTTTTTCTTATAAGCACCTAAACCCAATTTGATCTCGTCTGTGGTATAATTAATGGTTTATCTGGAAGTCAAAGGAAAAAATTAGCTTTTTTTTTTTAATACCTTGACTGATGTAAGGCTTCATTTTGACAATGTAACATCGCTAACACATTCTTTAAAACTAAGGAACAAGCATATTCTTGGGTTCACACGATAGCAGTAAGAAGTAACTGCATTTTTATAGTTCATCTTGCATGGAACATGCTCTCAGGTGAAATCGGAGATAAAATTCATCTTTGGAGGTGAAATGAAGGGGGGAAAAAAGAAGACGTCAGTTTTTCATTCTTATTTCTGTCATCAGGATTGACTGTTGCCTGTTTATCACTGGAGTTCCTCTTCCTCCTCTACTTTTGGGGCTCTCATGGAGAAGGCAATGGGAGCCATACACGAGGCATGTTGCATGTCCACCAGCTGCTCAGTGGTCCTTGAGGCAGTGGGAAAACAAACAAAACAAAACTGTGGTATTTTCTAAATGCTTTCTAAAAGTAATCTTTCAACAGGATGGATTATAGATGCGTGCCAAGGCTGGGTGGATTAGAAGATAAAATTCCAGTTGCTTGAATGACAGTGGTACTGTCTCAGTTTTCATAAGCAAGGTAGACCTGAAGATTATTCTGAAGCCCACCTCCTGTTGCTGTCCATCTCACAGTTAAGCTCTCACAACCACCTGTCCATCCTGATCAGACTGATCTTACTGCTGCTTTTCTATGAGCTGGATGCTTTCTGCAATTTCAGAAATTGTATCAAATTTACTTTGTTTTGGTGGTCATAAGTCTAGAGTTCTGTCAGCAGTGATCCCTCTGTGCTCTACTTCTGCTTCGTAATCCTGCTAAATCACTTTGTTTTTCAAGGAGTAGCCTAAAAAGTAGACTGCATGTTAAAAAGACAGAAGGCCTATTTTGGGTGTCAAAGATGTCAATATTGATGGCATTAAGTGGGTCTTGTAGCAGGATGGCTTATATGTCTCAGTATAGTTGAGAACTAACCTTAAGCTTGACCCTAAATATCAGCATGAACAGATGTCTCCTTCTAAAGAGATTTCTTTTTGTTTCTCCCAGTACAACCCAAGTCCTTGCATGTTTTCTGTGGAAGATGTGTGCTGGAGGAATCTTCTGTTTGACTTGCACAGTTAATATTATGTGTGTTGAATGCTCTGAGAAGCAATGAAGGCAAAAGATTGGGGCAAGGAAGGGCAGTGAGTTTAAGTTAAAAGTTCAGTGGGGATGCAAATGTAAAACTCCTCCTACTGGTGACTGAGGTTTCTTGGCTTCTTTTAAAAAAGGGCGTTGATCACACTGGAGAAAGGAAATGTGGGTTTGCATATTTGTACTGGCTGAATTAAAATTATTTTGTTTAATTTTGGACACATGCTTTTAGATACTACTTGATCTCTCCAGTCAAATAATCCTCATATTTTGTCTTTTTGAACTACCTTGCCTAGCTTAAATTGCTGTCACAGTGAAGAATCTTCTCAAGTGTGGATGATTACCCAGTATCTAATTGACGTGCATAGCTTGTACATGTGTTTCTTGGATTTTTCTTAACTTTAAAGATCTTCCTACTTACAGCAAAATGTTAGGGGCCAAATCTTCAGGTAGAGTAAAGCAATGTCTTTTTATTATGCCAATGGAAACGATTTTGATTTACAGCTACTGAACCTCTCACCCAAGATATTGATTTAATATTTTGTTTCCTAATGGAAACAGAGTCTGAATAGCTTTTACATTCTTTTTTCTTGCTCTGTTCCTTCTCCTTCTGCATATAAAAAACCATTTCATTATTTTATTAACAAATCCTGTCATGGATATTTTACACTCTATAATAAAATCCCTTCAGATTGTTTATGGAAGTGCACTCATTTTTGTATGCAAAATTGCTGCTTTCTTCACTTTTGTCTCATTTTCCATGGTGTTAAAATTAAATATTTTATTCATTGGATGCAGTTGTGCCCACCATGCATATTACTTCATCATGATGGAATAAGATTGATGTCCTGTCTTCTAATCACCTATCTATATAAGCCATCTTTGTCAGTACTGGTTCTTTTTTCTTTATCTTTGCCAAGAGGCAAGAGCAGGAAATCAAATAAACATGTATAATACTGCTTCAAAATTAAGTTTATAACATAAAATCTGAAAAGTGGTAAAAAAATAGTGGGAGACAGCTGGGCAAAGTCAAGGCCACTCTTGAAATATCTCACATTGTAATTAGTTGGATTTTTTGTCAGTGTTCCCTGTAGGATTGAATGGTAAATATTATCAACATTAACATATATTCAATTTGAAAGAGTCTGCCCAGTGTGCTGTTTTACTGAGAAAGTAACATTGTAAAACTACCTCTCTTTCTATTTTAGTGCAGAGAGCTTTGTTTTAATTTTTCCTTTAGTTATTCAAAGACTGCTTCTTAATAGATGCTACCATACATATATATATACATACATAT
>WEIU01004452.1:15853-49327 GCA_013389925.1 Aegithalos caudatus
CACATATATATATATATATATATATATATAATATCTCACTTTTTAGTACATGGTCATACTGTATCACATTTTCTCTATCTCAGAGTACTAAAAATATACTTCTTTATTTTTTATTAGCTTTTTGGAGCAATGAGTTTTCATTTTGTACATCGGTTAGCACAGGGCCTCATGCTGACTCATGAATACAGCAAGAATTAGGCTTTCCACTCCATGATTCTTGTTACAATGCAGTCATGTCATTTTTCAGCATGTTCAATAAAGGTCCTCCTCTCCTCTGAGAGAATGTTAATGTTAAAGGCTTTCCCAACAGTCCTAGGTCTTCACTCCTGACTGTTCAAGGGTATCTGAGGGACAGTGTAAGACACAGAATCTTATTTCTTATATAACTTCTATAAAGCTACATATAGATGTGTGTGTAGGTGTAGAGTTGAAAGAAATGCTGAAAGTCACAGACCACCATGTAACCTCAGGGCTTAAATACAACATAGATCCATTATGGCTTTTCTTGAACATAAAGCTAGCATGTGACTATCAGGATTCAAAATATGGCTATGCTGGAGACTGTTAATATTAGCAGAGTCATTTGCAAAATACTCAGTTTGAAAAGTTCTTTTAGAATGACTACTTGTGTGCTTTGAAAGGAACACATGCAAAAATAATTGGCTGAATCAGGTCTTAATGTAAGCACCAACAGGACTTGTTCCAAAAGTTCCTAAGAAAAATATCAAACTAGAATTCAATTATTAACAAAAGATTGAAGAGTTTGGTAAGAAAATAAAATGTTGAGGTTCGTTTTGTGAGGGTTTTTTTTGTTTGTTTGTTTCCTTTATTTTAAAAGATTTTAATGGTTCTAGAATACCTGCGAAATAAAAACAAGACAAAACAAAACAAAGCAACAACCATCCAGGAAGTAAGGTACAAAGATAACAATAAATAACCACATAACTCTGACTTGGTTGTCATTCTTCTTTATATCATGACCATTTGTAGCCTACTGGGCTTTCCACCTCCAACCATGATGAAATAACGACATTTAGCTACTCAGCAAAGCAGAAGAATATATATTTTATATACATATTTTATATATATATATTTCTTATAAATATATATTTATAAGAAATTATGGCAGTGGTGGCCATATGTTCTCTTTGCTTGTTACATACTACCTGTAAAGCACATTTGTCTCCTGCTAAACTATGTGAGTGGTCACATTTTGGTTTTTTTTGTTATTTTTTATTTTTTTAAATTGAACTTCTACCTTTTTTCCCCAGCATTTGCTTTGGGCAGGACAGAACCAAATTCTGTTGAAATGAACAGAAGTATTCTCCAACATTCTATGGCTTTAGGTTCATAAAATTTTAATCAACTGGCTACAAGTGCCGATCTTTTTTTTTAAGCACTTCTTTCCCAACATTCCCCATGTTTTGTTTAAAAATATAACCATGTTAATTTTATCCACTCCTGGTCTTCAGATAAAGTATGATAAACTATATCCCTTAAACATGTACAAAATCACAAGGAAAACGTTTCACCTCTTCAAATTGCACCTTCTGTTTAATAGGTCCTGATATCTGACTTCAAAGTTGTGTTTGAACATGGGTGCTCTTGGAGAATTATTATATTTTCAGCTCTTGAAAGAGACACAGAATTAGATTTCAGCTATCTTAAGTAGTTGTCCGGACCAGAAAATTTGATTGTTCACAAAATGGAACTTTTATAACTGCTTGATTTTCACAGTGTAAGCAATTATTTCTACTATTTTGTCCAACAAAACTTAACTTTCGTGATGTTCAACATCTGTCACCTTCATTAACTTTTTTACTTAGAAGCTCTATTTTGTAAGATTTTGGAAATGAATATAGAAGAAGCAAAATCCTTTTTGTAGGTACAGTAGGTGTACAATCATCTCAAATATGATTTCCCGCCTTTAAGTGATACTTTGGGTTAAATTAATTCTCAATTTTTATGCTAATAAATAAACTTAATTTTGAAATTAATTTTAAAATTTGAACTTATTTTTAAAAAATATTTGAATGTTTTGCTAAGCAAAAAGGTTCTTTTATCTAGTGATAGAGATTACTTTAATGAGGTTGGTGGTATGAAGGGTTAAATATCTGAAATAGATTCTTGTAGAAACATTAAGTGACATAAAATAAGGTAGAGGTTATTAACAGCCTGAACTGACTCAAAGCTCATGCTTGTTTTCTTTTTCCAGCCTTTTTATGTTTAAAGTGGGTAGGTGGTGACAACATTTCAGTGTTTGTTATGGGATAGTATTCTTAAATTTATAAATTTAGGAACCTATTGTCTGACCATTGACATTTTAGATGTAGAGTGTGTTATAAAAGAGGAGCACGGTCAGATAGGTAAATAAGTTAGGTCATTATTAATTTTTTGCATGGATAAAATCCCACTCTCAGCTGGAACTGCAGGCCTGATATTGTGTTTGGTTTCCAGTGATCCATGAACATTCATTGCATGTTGGACATTTGAATAAGTCAGAAATGCTGCAGTTATATCACCTTCAGTACAATTTTCAGAGCACAAAGAGGGAAGGCACATCATAATGTATATAAAATGAACTTAAATAAAGACTTCTTAGGTTTAATTCTGAACCAGGCTGGACAAAAGCAGATTTTCTTGAATATGAGAGAATAGCTTGAGTTTTGAATAAGGTCATAATAATAATAAAAATAGAATGTCAGCAATAAAAATGAAAATACATATTCAAACTAAGTTATTTTTAATATTTTATTGCCTGTATTAGTAAAATTATTGCTTTTATATATTTTTTACAGTGAGGTAAGTATATTTTTTTAAATAAGTGCTTTCATTTACTTCCATTGAATTACTTCAATTATCTTTTAATTAAGTTAAAAAATGGTTTTAATTCTTTTTTATTGTGTTTTCACTGATTTACCACAAATACAGAAATATAGAAAGACAAGTATTATGCTGTTGTCCAGGCTATGGCATCTGCTATTCCGTGTGTTTTATGTCATTGACAAATGGTAAAGAGTCTGTGTGCTAGTCTGAATAGAAGCTTTTCAAAGGAATAACCCGTCACAAGCTAGTCACTGGTGTTGACAATACTATTATTATCTGGAGACAATGCAAAATGAGTACAATGGAAACTTCCTAGAGTGGAGAAAATAGTGAATTTTTAAATCTATAAATATAGTGCATGCTGCCCTGAGGTGGTAAGGACTGGATAAACTGGTAAATATAACCATATGAGAGCATTTCAATACCACTAAGTTGCTTTTTTTTTTTTTTTTTTTTTTTTTTTTCCCACTGTTTATATAATATACTTCACTAAAGTAAGCTGGGTTAGTTCCTCAGAAAGACAATGGTGTGGCTAAAGAAAGTCCTTCAAAGTCTTCAGTCTTTTGCTTTGTGTTTTAAAGGAGGCTATAAAGAAACATGGACCAACACTGAGAGAAGAATCACTTGGTTTTGTCACGGGTGCCTTTGGCATAGTTTATTTGGCCTTTGTAAGACTGAGGCACTCCTCAAAGCTGGAGCACGAGATTTTACTGACTTAGGCCCATCTGTGGGGGACCCTTCCTGGCCAGTTCTGCCCTCTCCCACTGCTACTGCAGCACGTGCAGCCTGGTGCTAGAGAAAGACCAGGAGGGAAGGACATGGCAAGTGGAAAATAGGGGAAGCAATGAGAAAAGGAAACACAAAGGAGATCGAGTCTGGGTTCTTTAGCAGGGAGTGAGCAGAGGAGTGAAGTTCATCACCAACTCTTTAATACAGCTCTTAGCAGGAATGTAACTCCTATTTGTGATAATTTCAGGCTTTCAGATATGTATTTGTCCTTTCACACACTTTTGGATAATAATGTTTTGCAAAAGCACTAGAACCCCAGTTAAAAGGTTTATTTTCTGTCCTCATTTTCATTCCTTTCCTTCTGCCCTCATTTTAAATTAGACATTGTGGTCAAAACTCTGGTATCTTTTAGAAAAAGATGCAGTAATCAGAAAGCTCTTGCAAAGTGAGTCACATTCAAGTGAGTCACAAATACCTGTCATCAGAAAAAAGGTATATAGTGAGTTGTAATCAGATGTAATTTTTCTATTGTTTTTCTTCAATTCCTGTAAGATTACCACAAAAATGAAAACTTATATAAAAGTCTGGATTGTATGCAGAAAAAAAATAGGTATGTAATTCATAACTTCAGTTGAAGCAATTATTTTTCTACAGGAACATCATGTTTTAATGGAAAATACAAGTAAGAGCTATATTAAGAAATAATTCAGCAAAAAAAAATTTGAATAATGAAAAAATTTGAGAAAATCTGGTATTTATAAATAGAAGAAACAAAGATGTCAGAATATCAATTGCAAATGCTCCATTTTAAGGAAAATATAAGCAAAAAAATTCCCCAAATCCCCATTCCTAAACACCAAAAACCAGAAAGAAAGGTTCAAGTGGCTGCTATTTGAAATGAATGAGCAATGGAGATTGTCACATGCAAATGAGGAGGTTTATAAAGGAAACAAGGATGCTTGGATGGTAGGTTACCAATATTATTTCAGGAATTAGATAACTGATGGATTAAGTTTTAGTTTTCTAATAATTTATTTCCTAGCATTTTAAAGTAAGTCTCAGAAATATTAAAAAACTGAAGCTATATTGTATACTCTGAACAGCTGATGCTGAAATAGGTCATATTTTCACATCACATGCTCTCCCATTTGGCTGACTGCTTTCTGAATTCTCCCTCATTGGATATTTCTCTTTCTGCAACAGGAAACCAGGCACACTGTGCATGCAGAGTGTTTAAGTGAATATGCTTAATCATTGTATTGACATGCTGTTACTTCCACTCAGTAGACCTTGCTTCTGGTCGTGTAGGATGCTATCAGTTTGAGAAATGCTTGTAAAGTCTAACAAAACACATAGGACACCATAGACACTGGGGACTGTGTGATGGAGTACAGGGAAAACTCAGTCTGCTGGGAACTCAGGAGTGACTCTCCATCCCAGTCTTTACTCTTTGTTGTGTACAAAAAGATCAGAGTGAAAGATACTGCAGCCTTACTGTGAGCCTCTGCGTCCTAGGAAAGGTACAGGACAATACACACTTGCTACAGAATAAGTTAGGCCCCAGCTTTGTTCTGGATGTAATAACTTCTAGAGGTGAGCAGCAAATCTGACTCAGTCAGTCTCAACCTTGAGGGTTAGAGCAACTTCTGAGAGAGTATAGCAGGAGCTTTCTCAAGCACATATTTTATAAGTATCAAAACCAGTGGATTTGGGTACAAAAAACAGACTGGTTGCCTTTTTGTTCTGTGAAATTTCTTTCTTGTACTTTTGGTGTGTGGTGAAGTCTGCACTTTCTGCATATCCGGGCATTATTCTGAATCTCACAGGGGCTTAAAAGGGATTTCAGTACCTTGCAGCTCAGGATGGTCAGTTCTGAGTTTCAGGAAAGCAGAACTGTCTATATACATGTGCTAAACCAAACAGGGAACTCTGACAGAGCTCAAGGGTATGTTGATGCTGAACAACGATCTTCTTTCTCACGAATTTTGGGGTTAAAGGTTAGTTGTCTTTGCAAGTTCTGTGTTAGCTGCATAATTCTCAAGTTTTGGCAGGCTTTTGGTTGGTCCAAGAAGCAATCATTGTTTGAAGACAACAGGACTTCTTTGAAATACTGCTATCACCATGTATGCAAACCAAACAAAAGAAAACTCTGAACAAAAATATTACATTTCCAAAGAGAGCAGGCCATTAAGGTGTTTCCATTATTCTTAAAAGGAGAAATGTTTGTTCCAATATCAAGCCCTAATCTCCTGCGTTGCAATTCAAGCTTTTCTGTCTCAACTTTAATATACATTGTCTCATATATATATTCATATAGATGATATATAAAAAATTATGATATACTAGAAAATGTATTGTTCCAGTCTTTTGTTAGACAAAACTGTTGTGGTTTTCATTAATCTACCCTCTTAGATCATATTCTCTACAGTTTTTTTCCACCCACCTGATCATGATTTCATCTAGAAGTTAGTCCTCTGGTTTGCATACTAGAACATTTAAATTTATTCTAAATGTTAGGAAAGCCTTATTAAAGTCCAAATATATCACAGCTGTGACTTCTCCCTTATCCAGTTATGCCATCAATCAAAGGAAGAAATTATGTCCACTTGACATGATTTTTTCCTTATAAGTCCATGTTTTCTCTTTTTTATTACCATCTTACTGTTTTGTGCCTTAGAAAAGAATTTTTAGTAAAATGCCCTAGAATCTTTCAAGGAAGAACAGTTCAAGGACTGGTTTGTACCCTCCCAAACAGAGATATTTTCCCCTTTTTGAAGTAGTGACATTGTGATTGCCCTCTATTTCTCTTCAGGGAATTCTACTCTTCTTCATCAACTCTCCAAGGTAAGTGCTATGATTCAGAGATTACAGGGGTTGCTTTGTTAAGGATACTCAATTGAAAGTCATTGAACTAAGCTAAATTGAAAATCTCTTTTTCATTGTCCTCACCCATACTCAGGAAATCATGCCTATCTCCTTTAAAAATTTAATTTAATTAAGTATTGGATCATAGTTAACATCTATTTGAAAATTGAAAGAATGCATTGGATGCAATGGCCTCCCTTGAGTAATTCATTATTTCATCTCCTTAATACTTCCTTTTACTTCTTTAATGTGTCATGTATTTGTAGAATCTTTTCCTGTTGCTTGTTATGTTCTCTATTAATTGTAACTCAGTAGCCTTGCTGAATTTAACGTATCAGAGCAATTCTTTTATATCCTTAAGATACATGCCCTTGTTTTCATTCTGTACGCAGGTCCTTTTTCCATTTTCAGATCATTAAACTGTTACTAATAGAGTCAAAATGTCTTCTTCTAGAATTCTTATCTTTGAGGAAGTTTCAGTTGTATAATTGGCATAATGTTTCCAGTGACCACCAGGTCTCTCACTTTTTTTAAAAAAACCCCAAATTATCCATGCAAAAGACTTGGCAAAAAATCATTTCCACTGATGTCTGCTTTCTCAAAGTGCTGTCAATATTTTATAGCCCTTTTTTTCCTTTTCCAACAATGTCTCCTTAACCCAAATAATTTTCTGCCTCTGGTAAAATAATTTAAAAATAGCAACTCTCCTAATAATTTCCCTTCCAAAGAAAAGACTGTCCCCAGTACATGCAGCAAATATTTTGAGCCCTGCAATATAATCGTTCCAAAATACAAAGAGAAAAGTCTTGTCCCCAGTCACCAATAGTCTGCCTCCCTTGAGTTGTCTGTAAACAACCATATCCAATAGCCTCTCGTTGTTCTAAAAGTGGAGATATTGCCTTAAAAATCTCTTTTTTCTATCCCAGAAACCATTGAAACTGTCATTCCCTGTAAGTGATTTTCCCAAAGTTCAGAAAGTACTCTTGATGAATAACCCCTCTACTGCTGCATCTCAAGTGCTTCTCAACCCTCCCTAGGTGCTTCCTTGTATGCTTACTATATTCCACTATGAATTTCTGACACCAGTTATGCAAATTAGTTAAGCCTTTGAGTTATTCCTGTTTGTTTCTCACGTCCTGACCACGTACCCAGAAGGTATTTGAAATATTCCATTGCCTGTGATATTATTCTTTTATTTGCCTCATAGTTTCTCATTTCTTCATCTCACTTTCTAGATGAAGACTGGTTTCCTCTAAGAAGGAAAAATGGCCAAAGACATCTCTTCTCTTTTGTTCCTAAAGTTTTGGAAGCCAAGCATGTGTTATCACTGAGGTGCTGTCTTATTCACACTGTAGACTGCATATCCATTCCCTCTCCTCTCCTTCACATCACAAACAGACTAACTACATTTTGAGATTATTAGTGACTGCTCCAGGTGACAGTGAAATTGCCCTGGGAGTAGAGGTAGAAAAATAGGAACTGGGCCAATGGATTAAAGCATATTTGCCAGCTTGCAGTCTGATGAAGTACAAAATGTCTAGCTGCTATGTTTGGTATTTCTCCTTTGGAGTAGAGTAAGAAAAGTTACCCTAACCCTAGTACTAGAGCTGAAGTGACCACATCTAAAAGAAAAAATGACAGGCTATTATAAGCCATTATTTCTGTCTTATCTAAAATCAAAGGGAAAAAAATCAGTTTTCTCCAAATGCCTGCATTGGAGAAAGATTTGGGGTGGCTTTGAGGTGGACCTTCTTCTGCTATGAAGGAAAAGCATAACATCAATAGAAGTATTTGCAATGATCTGGGTGAATATCACGTTTCTGTCTTTAAAAGAAGAGATAGTCTGTGTGGGTAAAGCAGAGTAGTGTAATTTTGCTGTTAAAATCAGTTCATTCAGTGACTGTCTAGAAAAATCAAATAGGCATTTCAGCAGTCTGAGTTACAGCTTCTCTTGGGAAGCATGATACTGAAATATAGAGCCCTTCATTCCAAGGTCAGTGACTCAGATCTGCCCGTAGGTGAAAGAGAAAAAAAAAAAAAAAAAAGTCCCAAACCTTTATCTGATGGCTTTTTGATGATACATGTGAGGAAAACCAATGGATTGCAATCAAACAGAGAAGTGCCCACACTGCAAAACTACTGTCAGAGCCACTGGTGCCTCAGCGAAATGGCCAAGGGCAAAAGAGTCATGGAAAATCTATTTACTGCAAATTCCTTCTGGCAGCTGCTGAAGCCAGTGATGATGGACATGTATCTGTCCTGTCACTGTGCCAGCTTTTGTGGGGAGCAGTAGTGGCCAATGAGGAACTTCAACCTGTAACTTCTCTAAGATAGAGTCCATACCAGAAAGCGACGTCTCACACAGCATTAGTAATTTTTATCAGAGACGTCTGAAGCCTTCCCACCCATTCTGGAGTGAAAGGTAAAAGTGTTTGACAGGTTAAAGCAGTTCTGAAATCTGTTCTGGCAGAAGCCTTCTCCTGATGGGCTGTGCCACAATAATTTGTTTTTTTGTAGTGCCACCCAATGTATTAAGAAGAAAAGTGGGACTTGGTGCAGTCTGCTGTGTCTGAGGATTCATCCTCACAACTACATATAGAGCAGCACTCCAGGGGGTTTTAGCTTTAAGGTAGGAATAAAGCTAACAGGATATCCATGGATCACCTACTGAATTCAGTGAACCTCTAAAATGTACTCCTGTACTATGCTTCAGTTTGCACTGTGGAGCAGCCTCAGAGCTTGATTTCCTTTGTGTGGATCTTAACTGGAAGGTGCACTCCAGGAGTTCACCAGTGGTGAGCTGGCAGTCAGTCAGTCAGAGCAGAACACAGATAGTTTGATGCAGAAAAAACCCCACACAATATGAGCAGGGAGGATACCAGGTCCTCACCAGCTATTTCACTTTACAGAGCCATTTCTGTTGGTCTGTATTGCTCACTAATATGGATGTAGCTTAGATGGACTAAGGGATTTTGGCATCCTATATACATGTGAGTTATATTTTGCACTTAAGATCAAAAATTGTGTGCAGTATATGCTTAAAAATTAGATAGAAAAGTAAAATTTTTGTTGCACTTAGTTCAGTGGTTTTGATTACTCTGTCATCTATCAAAGCAAAAGAAAAAATCCTAGTGGATTTAATACTGAGCAATTTTCAACAGTATGTCAGGATAAAATGTATCCTTAAGCATGAAGTATAGCCAGTCTCATTCTTAAACTGATATAGGGAGTTCTTGAAATGACCTTGTATGCTGAGAGTGAAGAACAGACATAGTCAAAAATGTTTTTTGCCTTCTGATGTCAGTGGGCTGGATTTTACCATCAGTGTATCACAGAACTTCACAAGTTTCACACTGAATATAGTCATATTTGGTGGCTGTGGAAAGTGTTTCTACTAATCTGTAGGATTGAAATGTTAGTGACTTTCTTCCTAATCTTGTCAAACTCAGGTTTTTACATTTCTGTGCCAAACATATTTGCAAATATGCTTAATTGTAGCAGACCTGTTAATTATGGAAATAATTCAAGGATAAGATAAAAATGCCAGGACAAGACATAAAGACCTTTAGATTTTTTTCCTTTTTTGTAATACTGTGACAGTTATGTCTTATTTCATGTGAAGAAAATAACATCAGGAGGATACTAATCATCAGTTTGCTACAGCTGGAAACAGCACAGCTGGCAGATGAGTATTTGAATGTATTTCTAGATTAAGGAAGGCAGTTTAAAGAAAACATCATGCAAAAATTCAATCTGCTCTGGGTTTAAAATAAAGACCTTGTCTGTGCCATGGTAGAGTGAATAGCTACCTTATGTTTTATCATATTGCAGTGGATTATTTTCCTAATGAAGCTTGTGTCCCCCTTAAGCATTCTTCAGATATTTTGTATTCACTCTGGTCTATAATAATGCAATGATTGAGTGCAAGAGTGGATTTTCCTTTAATAAGGCTCTATCTGGACACTTTTCTTAATAAATTAAACTCTAACTGAAAACAATCTATATAGACAATCTATATAGGCAAGGAAAACAAAATTCTGCATATTAATTTAAATATTTTAAGCTATTTTATTCTTATCAAACTGGATTCTTTGCAAAATTAGTAAGGGTTTTGGAAAGGGAGAAAAATAGAAGTCTGTCTTGTTTATATTTGTTTTAATACCTCTTTTTCTCTTCCAACCCTTAAATAATAACTCCACATAGTACATTTTAGCTGGAGTAATACAGTTGGAGCTTAAGAGACTACAAATCGATATTCAACACTTCATCTATGGCCATAGATTCCTCTACTTTCAAGAAACCCAGATTGAGGGAGAACTAGATTTTAATTACTCCTGAGAATAAGCTAGAATACAGTGTATTAAACATGTGTAAGAAATGGCATCTAAGCTGCAGAACATGAAAAAAACTTGTAAAGAATGTGCGGAGAACATCTATTTTTAGTCATGTGTACCTATTGCCTGAAGTTTGGAACAGACAAGATATTTGTTCATGCCTTGTTTCACAGAGGAGTGCTCAGAGCCCAAGCTTGAATTCTGGAGCAGGAGGAGGGGGTCTCAGACCATTTGGCACTTCTTTGGATGGAGTTAGTACTGATTTCCTGCACACTCTTCCATAAATTGTACTGGTTGTCCATGCACCTTCAAATAAGTATGATTTCTCTTAGGAGAGTATCCCACAGCAAAAAGACATCACCATGCCTCTGACTAACATTTTCACATGACTTTTTCCTTGTGTGCCTCACTGGGAGAAAGGACACAGCAGAGGGCATTCACCTTTCCTTTGGCAGTAATAAACTTCTATAGCCCAAACAGCCGGTCATTTTTTTGTGCTCTCTTGCACCAGCTGATCTATTTAAACCCTGTTACCTATTTGCTTGGATTTTTTTTTCCTTTCTGATAAGAAGATGGCATACTCTCTCTCCCTTGGTGGTGGCTGCTTTCCCTGCCTTTTTTTTCCATCCCCTACCCCCCATCCTTACAGAGCATTTACTTGGACTCCTTTCGGTTGTGGCTCTGCTAAATTATTTATGTGGAGCTTTACTCCTGCATCAGTCTCAGTCTCATCCCTTTCTTCAGTGAAGACAATCTGGCATTCTCTCTCCTCACTCCAAAAGGAATATTATCAATCTCACTCAAGGACATTATCTGGGGCTAATCCTAAAAAAAAAAAAAAAANCAAGTGCATCTAGTTTACAAGACTGGATATGGCTTGTGATATCAAGAGTTTGGATCGGTGCTTTTTGGGGATAATATACTAATTAAGGCTGAATGTCTCATTAAAGCCAGTGGAAAATCCCCACGTAAATAAGCTCATGCTGAACAGCCACTTTTAATCTCATTTTGTGCCTTCTCCTTTTAAAGATAATCTTTCAAAGTTTAAGAACCTAATAGTCATCAGTGTTACCATCAGAATAGGTAAAACTATGCATGGTTACTTCAGAGGGATCTGACAGTTTTTTAAATTAGCTTCTCACCTTTTCTCCAATCCGGTCGTGACACAAGGTTAGCAGCTGAATGTCCAAGTGCTCTTCATTTGTTTAAGTTCCATATATAAGGAATATATAGGAAGAAAAAGAGATTTGCTCATTAGTCAAATCTGCAAATGACAGGTAGTTATTTAGAATAGTCAAATTCAGGGTTATAAAACATTTAGTTTATGCAAGTTATAAAACTTTTGTGTGCAAGGCCAAGGAATGCTGAACAATATTCCAGCTGCAGTAGGGGAACAGAGACCTGGTGGCTCTGATCAGTCCAGCCACACTGACCCCTTCATTTTGGTGGACAGGTCTGTACTGCCCTTGGCACAGCTGCAGAGGAGCATTTCTGAAATCTTGGTGAGACACCTTAAACTCAACCTCACTGTACCTAACCATTGTTCTTGTGAGGGGGGGCTGTGTAACAGGTACACAGAGAGGGATCTGCCTAACTTTGGGAATAGTCTAAAGAGAAAAGGTGCTCACAGTTCCTCTGCTGATAAAAGTAAACAAGAAAGGTGGATAAAGAAGAAAATTGAAATTAATATATAGTATTGTTCTCACATGAACTACTGCATAGGGCCTTATTATCCTATCTAAGGAAGAATACTGTTAAATTAAAGAGCAATCAGAAAAAGGTCATAGTGTGATTAGGTGTTTGAAAATCTCTCTAATTATGATGCTCAAATGATGGGGAATATCTATTTTAGGCTGACCTGTACAGGGTTAAGGAGAGAAAATGAAAAAACTAACAATTTAGAGATGACAGATAATGAAATTCTGCTCTCCTTACCTCATATAAAAGAGAATAAAGAAATATTTTTCTGAAATATAACAAATTAAAAGCTTGCAAAGGAAATACTTTTTCAAACTTTGTGGAATTAAGCTACAAGACTGATGTATCCCATAAGATACATAGGGTTTATTTTTGACCAATTTTGATGCAATGGAAAGGAGGTATGTAGCTGTTTTGTTTATTACTCTGTATAGAAATGCAACAATATAAAACTAGAAAGATATCACTTAGGAAAATGTATAAGGAGAAGAAAAAGATAGAAAGGATAAGAATAGAAAGATATCCCCACCTGTGGATTTAGCCAGGAGACTTGATTGTTGCAATTTCTGTGTCCGTTGTTCAAAGGCATAGTCACAGTCTTGATCCGTCCAGGGATGGCGGCAGCCCACAAAACAGAGTTCAGTGGGATAATATAGGTTCATGTTTAGCTGGGAATGCCCAGGTTCCTCCCCTGGAAGGAGGGTATATCTCACTGTCTCCTGCAGGCTGTGGATCTGTTGTGGTGTGTGTGCTCCTGGGCTGTTCCCTTGGACAGGGCACACAAGGGCGCTGGTTCCTCATCGGCCATGAATGCCTCAGGCTCCCCAGGCTGTGCCCGTGCCTGTGCCCGTACCCGTGCCTGTCCCTGTGCCTGTCCTTGTCCCTGTCCCTGTGCCTGTCCCTGTGCCTGTCCCTGTGCCCGTGCCTGTGCCCGTGCCCGGGCCTGTCCCTGGGCCCGTGCCTGCCCAGCCTGGCTCTGCAGCCCGGCCTCTAGGGGCTGCGAGAACTGAGGAACGAACTGGGACATCTTGTGGGTGGCTCCTAATCGAGAATTTCTCCTTTTTATTCCTGTTAGTCAGTGGGGACTGTGGGCATCCTCTTCTCTCTCAGAACCACCATAATGTCCTTCCTATCTCCAGTATCCTGATTTCCCTCTTGGATTAAATTAAGTTGTTTAACAGATACAGATATGAAAAATAGTCAAGATGATGAGAGTAAATTCTAACATAAAGTGCTAGAAGGAAGAGAGAAGGTTGTGACACGGGTTTTGAGACACTTTTTAACAACCTAGGCTCCTAAAGTCTCTCCTTTGTTGCTGAGGAGTTGGTATTGCCAGTCACCCTCTGCAGAATAGGCAATGGTCTGTATGACAGATCTGGGCCAGTTTAAACATTCTTAACAGTATTGCAGCACTAACTGAAAACACAGTGTGGATTAAAAATCCTCTGAACCATGTCAGTAGAATTTATTATTCAATTTGGGAGGGAGCAAACTCAGTTTGCTTGTATTTCATTCCAGCTGCAGCATCTGTTCCCAAGGAAGTGTGACTGAGTCCTTGACTGTGTCTCTCAGTAAGATTAGCAAAACTTTACTGAGTGATAACACAGAACTGGAGAGGTGAGGAGCTGGTTATGGGCCTGATTTTTTGGAGGTACTGAACAGACATGTATCACTCTGGCTTTAGCTGGATCTGTGGATATTCAAGGTTTCTGGTAGATTGGAATATTTCCCAAAAGTTCAATCAATCTTTATGGAATTACATTTTTATTAGTCATGAAATGCATTTTTTTACATTGATTATTTTTCTTCAAAAAGTGATTAAGTGATGCATGAAAGGCAGAGAAGTAACTAAATTAAATTAAAAAAGTTTAAGGAATAATAATTTGAATTATAAAGACCAATTACATTCTAAATGTAATTCAGCAGACTCAGAAATCCCTTACTCTAACTTTTACAAACTTTTACCACTTGTCTTCTTAATCCTCACATAGGAATGGGAATCCTCTGCATCTTAATACCCATGTAAAGTTTGGTCTAACTTAGTAGTTAATTTCCTTTATAGTCTCTTGAGAATTCACTATTTGCTGAAGATTGCATAAACTGAAGAAAAACATAGCATGAGAATAATCTGTAAGTGGGATTGCTAGGAAAGATTTGAGGTAAATATCAGAAAGATAAGACTTCCAATGATGAAAAAATCTTGGTTTTTACAGCAGGGCTGAATTAAAAGGCTGCATAGTGTGTTGTGGTTTTTTTTGGTTTTTTTTTTTTTTTTTTCCTTCTGCTAGCAGTGCATATGATGATCAGTAGTTTTCAAATTACTGTCTGTAGATACCAAGGAACTTGCTAAGTCTGTCCTGGTTGTCAGCAGAAAAAAAAAAAAAAAGTTAATTAACAAGTTAGTCAGGGATGGGACGAGTGGCAGAGGAAGCAGCTCCTGAGAAAGACAATTATGAAAAGTGCACAGCGAGATGGAGTTTCTCAAAACAGCTAAACCTCTGGGAAATTAAATGGTGATGGCACTTCATGAAGTGCCCCTGTTTTGGCTGTTCTTTTCACATTTATAGCAGCTGAGAGCCCTTGTCCTAGTGCTCAGGAACCCTGATATCCTGTAGAAGCCCAGAAGAGATGGTGTTGCTCCTCGGGAGCTTGTTGGGTGTTAAAGCAGCCTGGTGCATCAGGGATACGAGCTCAGGTCCTGCCCCAGGGAAAGCTGTGATACAGGTGTCTGGCCTAAAGCATCAGAGAGCAGATTAAGGATTGCTGAAACCTGACATGCCCCAAGTGTAAGACAACAGATGGATAGAATACAGCCAAGAGAAGAACAGGAACCTATGAAACAATTCTGGTCACCTTGATAAACAATTATGTCAGCACACAGACTGCCTAAATACTTTCAGATTTTATTATTTGTGCTTTGAGTACAGGTTTTACATAGATTAAGCCCAATTGCTAAACAGCAATAGCAAACTATAAAATCACAGGCTTTTTCCTAATGGTTTTCCTACAGAAAGTTTTGGGAATGTTTATTTCTCTTGCACGTAATGTGCTTAGATTTATTGACTAGTAAATAAAAAAGTGCAAGTTCTTATAATATAAAAGAAGAAAATGTGCGATTTCCCTGATTCATAGTTTGGTTGTTTTCATTTTTGCTTTAGCAGATCATAAAAGAAATGTAACATGAACGAAGGTACAAGAATAAGCATTTCTGAAGACTAGATGGAAACTTAGTGGAGATGAATCTTACAGCTTGTATATCTTTCCTAACAGCAGCAACACACAAACCTGGAGCCTAAAGGGGTAGAAATATTCTTACTGTTTAGGTAAGCAATTTTTAAAATAGCTGTTGGCAGTCTTCTTGCTCAGCTAAGATTAGTTGGTGATATACTTAGTTTAACAGCAACCTTCACATTAACAAAGACTTCTCTGAAGCTAACTGCAGTGCTCTGAAAGCCATAAATGTGCAGTGCAGAATTCTGTAGAAATATATAACAGACTGAAATTTAATACAGCTCTGCATGATATGGTATCTTATTAAACAGAAGATATTTACTTAACAAACGTCCAAGAAAACTAATAGGTTAATTTTTTTCTGTACACATACTACTTCTTTTGCCATTGTAATTGTGCATGAATATAAAGCCTGAAGCTATTTTTTCAATCAATAGCAATTTCTTTACTGACTTAAGAGAGCACAAACATATATAGATACAATGCTGTTCCTTAGCATTATACCAGAACAGCCTTGTAATTTTATCCAGACTAGCTACTTGCAGGCAATTTTCCTGTCATTTCTGCTACATCTGTTTCTGAAAAATCTGAATTTGTGTTTACTGGAGTTTTCTGTAATTCTCAGTTCATGAGTTTAAAAATGAAGCACTTTTGTTAGATTTTTGAGGTACAGGAAATGCTGGATCCTTTAACTATGCTTGCTTGTTTTGTCAGACCCTTCCATCATCTGTTATCTGTTGATCTAGTGACTAAGCTGCTGAACTGTTCACCAATTGAAGTGAATGCTGTATCTCCTGCTAATTTCTATGTTTCTGGTAACAGAAAAGAAACAGCAACTGAAGAACCAAAGAATTTTATGCAGTATAATTTAATAGGTTATAAATTTATGTCTCGGTTATCTCATTCCAGTGCCTAAATCTCTGAGGAGACAAGCTGTCTTTGTTAGAAGCTTGCCTCTGCACTGTTAGCTGATTAGTACACTGCTGCCAGATCTTGCTGCAAAAGGGGTTAGGCTGTCTTTAGTTCTCAAAAAGTGTTATTCAGTTGGGTTTGAACAAAGCTGATTCCCAGACACAATGCCAGGGAACAGTGCTGATTCCCAGACATGATATTCTGGTAATTTTGAAGTTAAAAATAGATTTTTTTGGGGGATTTTTTTTTTTAAAGTAAGTTTCTCAAGCTTATTCAGCAAAACCAGTGCAAAGTAGGGCACAGTTCCTTACTTCATAGGACACCTTAGAGCACGGATTACTCACAATTCCAATTTAAAAAATAAAGATTAAATACAACTTGTGGAAAAATGAAGGGTAGAACACCTCATAAGTGTTTTAATGATAATCCTTTTTCCAAAGTGCAAGAACATTTCAACTTGGAGCAGATACAGGCAACACTATAAATCCCCCATATTAACATAAAGATTGAATGTTAGTACACTAACTTACTTTCTAGGAAGTCTATGAATCCAAAACATGCCTAAAGGCCTATTTATATTTCCTCATTCTCTGTTGTAATGGGGTTCAGGGGTGGCTACACACATTTGGCCATGTTTCTTTTAACAGTTCAAAGTTATCTTGAAAATAGTTGCTTGTTCCTTCAATCTAAAACTAAAATTACTGAGTTATCAGTAATTACAGATACAGTGTGAGAACCAAGTGGGAAAAAGATCAAATGTGGCAAAAATGCATCATGAAGAAAGACTGAGAAGCTTAGTAAATGGTATCTAGACTGGATGAAAGAAGATAATCAAAATTGCTAATCACATGGCATTGAGAGAATCTTAAGCTTACCAGGTACTAAGAAATACATGTGAGAGTCCAATTAATGATTAAATTTGTTTTTACTAGTATTTCATTAGAGACACCAGATGGCCACTGAATTCTAGTGAGAGAACTGTACTTTTAAAACAGTTTTGTTTGGTTGCTCCCATTATGCTTCTGAAGAAGGTTAGATATGCTTCTGTTTCATTAAAAACAAGACCTCATTCTGCAACCCCTCCTTTCTTCCAAGTCCCTTTAAAATGAATAGGTTCAAATGTTTTTTCTGGGACCTGAAGACCCATGGGTCTTGTGTTTCTGGGCACTCCATATTCCCTTTGAAAGATAAGCATTACATTTGTCTTCTTTCTGTCTTTTATTCCGACCTTCCAAGACCATAGAGATAACTCTTATTACCTCTAAGCTCAAATGTCCAAGAATGCTTCACTCTAAAGCAAAACATCTGAGCTTAAAACATCTGAATGCATGGATGCAGAGATAAAGGTAATGAGCATTTGGGTTTACTCATATCAGAGAAAAAGAGGTCTTAAAAGTAAAAAAGTGTACTTACTAGATGTGTATGAAAACACTTGAACTAACTGAAAGTTTTATGGAATTACTTCACTGAAAACAATCAAAAATTATTCTAAAAATGTTTTTCTTCTTGCAGATATTAATTCCAAATCAAAATTTCCATGTATATATTTCCATTTTCTATCATCTTCTAAAATACCCCCCCTAAAATAACAAGCAAAAGTAACAACTGAATGAAGAAATGTTTTGTATTAAATTGTCCTGAGAATTACAAAATTCTTTTGCCAAACATTGTTGATTATTTTATCATATAATCATAGAATGGGCTGGATTGGAAGGGACAGAACCTCAAAGACCATTTAGTTCCAATGCCCCTGCTCCCCTGCTGTGGGCAGGCATGCCTTTCTCTAGACTTGTGGGTGGTGGTTTTTTTTTTTTNTCACCTTTCCCTCTGCCTTTCCCTTTCTCTTTCTTTTTTTCTTTTGTTTGTTTTTGAAAAAAAAAAAAAGCTAATGGGGATTTGTTTTAAAGTGTAAACCTGGATAATCTAATTGCACATGCCTGCTGGTGGTAACAGTCTCAGTGTTTTGATTAACATTTGATGTTATTATAAAATCCTATCTGGGTGGCTTCTAAAAACTAAGCACCTTAAAATATAAACCAAACATAGTATGAAAAGTAGGCATACTAATGTTTGTTGATGTAAAAGAAAAAGTTGACAGCAAAGAGCTGGGAAGGAATTTCACAGTGCTAGACAAGCACGTGGTCAAGTGACCCAGCTGCCACTAGGCAGTCACTGTGTATAGACACAAAGTGATGGAAATGAGAGACAAACAATTGTCATTTCACAGGCACGGGGATGAACTAACTCTGAAGGAGCCATCCCCACTTCAGAAAGAGAACTTGAAGGAAAGAAAAAGGAGATTTAATGACATTACTGGCCAAATCTGTATTCTAAACTGCAAATCCCACGTGTAGCAGTAGTTCATCTAATACCAGAAGGAGAACCAGAAAAAGTCCTTGAGGAGGCAAGAAAGCTGATCAATGGTATGAAATTGTGTTCAAATTAGAAAATGACTGACTAGAGGTGCCCCAGGTGGGGCTGATGACAGAACAGGTAGACCAGAGTTGATAAATTAGCTAGGAGGATTCACAGTCCTTTCTCCTGATAAAAGACTTACAAGTTATTGAAAATATTGATCAGGTCTCAGTTTTAGAACAGACATAATCTGGTAACTTTTCAAAACAGCACATATGTCATCTAGGGGGTGGTTTTCTGCACTAAAAAGTAGGTGTTAAAAGTTTTCAGATCTCTAAAAAGCAAATAAATTAATGAGAAATGTCACTTCAGGAATATTATTTTATAAGAAGAATAATTTATGGCTTCATAAATACTTGATCTATAGGTCATTGATTACCTGCAAAAATACATTAGAGTAATGCATTGTCTATTTATAGAATTTCTATACCCTCTGCTAGATAGGGTTGTTGACTTGTAAAACATAATTGGGGTCAGGCATGGTTACATGAAGTTTTTCTGTGGATGATGTTTGTTGAGCCCTTTGCAAGGCCAGAGCTAAAAAATATTAAGTTTGAAACATAAACATAAGCCATAGTCTAAAACTTACCTTGCACTATGCCTATTTTACTCTTTGATGGTAGACAAGCACTTTGGTTTTAGTAGTAGAAAAATTATATCTTGTGTTTGATCTGAGCTGAGCTATGTAATTTCCTTCTGTGAAAATTTCAGATGGACTGTGAAAATATGAAATATGCAAAATGCCAATTGTTGAACTCAGCCTAGCTGTTCTGGTGGTCATTATTAGAGATTTCTTCCAAGAAATGCTGCAATTCCTCAAGCTGTCTCAGAAACCAAAATTACAGCCACTCTCTCTTTCTCCTTGTTATGATACAATACTGGGACTGCATTTATTCTCAGCTCTATATGTAATATAACCAATAGCACATCCTGACTATTTCCATAATCATTTCTACCTGTGTCTACAGTAGTGATTTTTTTCAGTGCTCTTTCATCATTTTGATCTCAACTTCAATATTTAGTAACTAACAAACTGTCTGTTTGGCCTTACAAATGGTACTTTAAAATGATTGTTAACTTAAGCAGTGCCTGTCTGTAAAGAGGTGTGGATGCCTCTTATAAGACAGTACAGTCTAAGTACCACATACTTCAGTCTCCAACACTGTACTTAGCCTGTAATTAGCAATAGCAAATTAATTAGTGCTAAATTTCAATTAAAAATATGATAAGGACTGTGAGTCTAGGGAGGGTCTGACAATGTTCATGTCCATTTAATATATTTCTCTCTTTCCCTCCTTCCCTGTCATCAATTAAATACATAAGAAGAAATTAAGAAACATATAATTCTGTAAGTTGATAAAGTCCTATTTTGAATCTGGATGTGAATGTTGTAACTTGTGAAAAGAATAGATGGTATTAGGAAGAGGAATATTCATGGAGAAAACAAAAGCATATGGGTATCCTCAGGGTTCACATTTTGACACCATTATTTTGTAACAGAAACTGAGTTAGACTAACAGTAAAAACTGAAAATCATTGAAATTCAGTAAGCTGAGATGATTGCGACAAATTCTGATCCTCTTTATTAAAATGTGGTTAGGGTAAAGAATTGCTGTGAGTTGAAAATCCACAGGGAGACATTTCTGTAAAGTAGCTCAAAAGTCAAGCAAAGTAAATCCAACAACAGTACGGTATTTGTTGTCAAGTAAACTGATAAAAAACCTAAAAAGAAATGTTTCAACATACATATTTAT
This sequence comes from Aegithalos caudatus, assembly GCA_013389925.1. Lineage (NCBI taxonomy): Eukaryota > Metazoa > Chordata > Aves > Passeriformes > Aegithalidae > Aegithalos > Aegithalos caudatus. Next base: position 36,618 of record WEIU01004452.1, read on the forward strand.
TATAGAAATGTTGACAATTCAATTAAAAATTTAAGTCTTTATGACATCTTGGAGCTGCTAGAAGGTTTTTCTATTGTTGAGAACTAATTCATTAATTAGGGATAGTGTGGGAATCACAGCCTTTAAAAAATACCAGCAATTTCTATTTTATGAAATATAAACATATATTCAAAAATATATCTTTTCAGAAATACCTATACTGTTTTTATGGAATAAAAATAGGAGTGGGATAATTTTCTGTTAATGTCCTGTAATTGTCATGATTTTTCACAAACAATAAACACTCGGTTCGTAATCAGATCATTTAAATGCTGTTGAGTGTGTCTCATACATCACTCTGGTTTTGGTCTCATCCTGCTTATATAAGTATTATATCACCTGTTGCTCTTTCAGTGCTGGCTGTCTCTGTCCTGAAACCATGCTGGTACATGCAGAGCACTGAGTACTTTGGCCTTTTCTGCCCATCTGCCATTAGGTTGTTTCTCCAGTTCACAATGTCTGTGTGGGGAGTAGTCAGGGTGGTTGATGTACCAAACCTCCTTGGCTGGAAAACAGGTGCATGTTCCCTACAAATACTGAAGCTGACAACCAGTAACTGCTCTCATTCTGAACAGCTTGGCCATGCTGTCTGATGTCTCTCCTCTTTCCCCCCTCATTTAGCAGAGCCCTGACTCTCTCTTCTAGGTGATGGACCCAGGTGGAGCAATCCTGCTTTTGGCTGCTCCATCCTTCTTGCTCTTGCCTTGCCCACGTGTATATTTTTTAATACAATAGCTCCAGATTTTTTCACTTCATGCTCAGCATGCAGCTTTCTCATGTAAGGTCAAAAGGAATAGCAGAAAGGGCCTGATTTAAAAGAGATGGAAGGGAATGGAAGAATGGTATACTCCAGTGGAGTCCCTCCACCACTCTGCTGTTGCAGAACCCTCCAGTATCTGGAACAGCTGTATAGCAGATACCTCTGCAACCTAAAATATACACACAAGTTACAGTATTTTCTAGGCCTGCCATGCCAAGGCAACCTTGTGCCTTCTCTTCTCTCTATATTCCAGTTCAAATGCCACTACATTTCAAGTTTCTGACCTCATTAAAATGATTCTGAAAACTGATCTTCCTGAATCTCAAGACATTGCTGGGTTTTGATGTCTTCTCAGAAGCATGCCCAAGTGTTCTTCTCAAGGACTATGAAGAGGACAGATGTGTCAGCTCAGTGAAGAAAATGTAGGTTAAAATGTAGATTAGTGTTTCTATTTGATATGTATGTCACCTGACCTAACTTATTTTTCAAAAGTAGTATATATTTCTGGTATCTTGTGAAAGCACAGTGAAGAGAAATTCTTATGATGATTTTTGTATTTTTTCCAGTTTATGCAACTGGACAGTAGCTTGGAATATTTAAATTTAAAAAAAAATAATTACATGCTTATCACTTATAAGCACCATATAAAACTTTGAAGGTATTTTTCACATGGTTCTACACTATGTGGAAAATGTCTCATTGGTTGAGATTTTTTCAGGATCTTTAGTATGAAGATTTGTTTAAATGAAGAGAAAATAGTGAAAGATTAGTCTATAGATCAGGCATTCCATCATTTTCTGAAGGTATGCACTGAGAAATCATTTAGTATGTGCAGAAATGCTTTAGTCAGAATATGATACTACTATATAATTTATAAAACCCTAAATCTTGTGCAGACTGAGAAACTGCTGTAAATACTATTTCAAATTGTTTTCAGATGAGAATGTTATCTGAGAAAATTCACATGATAAGAGGCAAGAGAAGCTTTGCTGTGTGCTTGTTTTTCACAGTTGTTGTAGGACAAGATATATTGATTGCTGTGACCTTTTTTTTTTTACTGGTAACCTGAGAATTTTGATATCAACCTTCAGTATTTGCTATTTTTTTTTTTTCATAACATGTTCAGGTCTGTATTTTGATATATCTTTTTAGAAGGTTGTACAGATATAACCTGGAGAGCTGAACAGCTTTTCATGCCCACTCAGGGTCCAGTTTTCCTGATATGCATAATCTTTCTTTTCCTTTCCTTTCTAGGTTTTACCTCTATTTTAGTCCCATTCATTTTGACACTCTGAGAGGACCTTAAGGCAGGGCTTAGCAGTAAAACTAAACAAGCTGTTGGCTCTGGGCTGTAACCACAAGTTACATCAAAACAAAATCTGAGTAGGGAAAAGCTATTCACTCTGACTTCATAATGTATTTGTCAAAGAGGCAGCAAATGAACTTAACAAGCAGGTGTGTGAGAAAAAAAGGAGGGCTTTTTCAAACAACTGTTTCCTTAATCTCTTTTTGATAGATGTGGATGAGGAAAATTCAGGCAGGTTATGAGGCAGAGACCAATGGGTACAAAACGTAATTTTCCAGATGCCATTAAACACAAAGAGATGCCTCCTGTGATTCCCTCAGTCACAGAGCATGAAAGCCGTGGGGACACTTCAATGGTGTTGTTATGTCTCTCATATTCTTGACCTCTAATACTGGACATTATGGGAGGTAGGATAATGAAAAAGGTATTCCCAGACTCTTGTGCTACAGAGCACTCTTGTTCTTACAAGAAAAGCCATTGCTGCCATCTCCAGAGGAAAAAGAAAAAACAAGTAAGGCTTGGATGGGTTTAGGAATTGATGCAATGTTAAATATTCCAAGTATTTTGGCAAGTGAGATTTTTTTCTTTCCCATTACCAAATACAGGAAGAAAGGAGACAGTGCTTAATATTACTTCTTCAGATGTCCATACCCCTGAAACTGTTCCAGAATCCGAGAATTATGTTAATAGTAATGACAGAATTTTCTCTTTTCAAGACTGGCATGTAGAACACTGGCATGAGATGAGAAAAAAAGAAACCAAAACACCCGCCATACTACTCATGAATTGATATTAATCTGGAAAAATGGGAATGTTGTTGTGACCATTCCTGATTGCATAATTTCTCCTACCTTTGCAAATGTAGTTTAGGGAGGACTATTTTATCCAGCTGCTCTGCAGCTGTTAGTGTTCCAGAATTTACTCCCATGACAGAATTTTATACCCCCAAAGTTTACTGATATTACTCATATATGACAACTGGCCTGGATGTATGCCTGACCATGTGAAGATTTGAGTAATTTCATTGCAATCAAATATATAACAGGTAGAAATAGCAACAATTTAAAAAAAAACCAAAAACCCACCTGAAATACTTGGCAACACTTTTAGGTTTCTGACTAAGGTGTCGGTGTTTCGATGCTTTTTGCATTATAGCAAGGGAATTATAGAGCAAATAAGTAATTCAGTTTCTACTATATTGTTGGGAGTTACACCTGGTCCTGGGGCTTATCATAATTCTATGAAACTGTGAAGAGAATAACTCAATGTAATATTGTGTATGAACTTGTGATATAGGTGGCTTTGTTTTGCTATAAACCATTAGGATTTTATTTGATTAGCATAGCTTTGACCATTTGGGAAACTGTTAAATGATTAACTTGGCAGGTAAAAGCAAGGTCTTTGTGCAACCATAACCAAAAATCACAACATTTCTAGCTAAGAATATTGTAGAAGTGAGAGGGAGCAAGAAGGCTACTTAGATGGTGTCTTCAGCCCAGATTATTCTCCCAGAGCAGGAAAAGAACAGCCATTACTGATAGGTGTGATTCCAAGTGACAACCAAGTGTATTTTAAAACATTTTAAACTTGAAAATATAGAGCTCAGAATCTCTTAAAATTGTCAGAGCAAAACAACCAATCCCAAATGAACTACACTTCATTTAAGATAAAGGTATAAATAATTCTCTAGGGCAGATAATATCTATTTATAATTATGTTGTGATAGTGACATCACAGTCACTCAGATTTTCTGTGTTTTTGACAAGCACATTGTGTTTTGATTCTCATTTCTGGTCAGTAATGTAGCCAACAGCTGTTTCATTCCAGATGCATGACATTCACAGTTTTTCTTATTTATCCACATGTGAAAAGTCTATGGATGTTTTCTCCCCAAATGGTTAGTCACAATATTCTTACTTTAGTGATCAAATGTTCTATTTTTGTGTTCTTGCAACTTCTGCTTCCTACAATAACTCAGTTTTGATGGTGATGGGATGGAGCTTAATTAAGACTTTCTAATATTCATTGTGAATATATGAAGCTGAATAGGCAGTCTTCCACAACTTCTAATTTTTTTTGTGTGAAACTCCTATTAACAATGAAGCATCTGTTCTCTTAGAGGGAACCATTTTTCACACACGTTGGCATTGGGAGCTCTTGTGATCAATTAATAGTGCAGGTGGAAATGTTCTGCTTCGTTCAGGAACCCTAATGGCACTTTGCAAACCTGCTGTTTTTCGTCATGTAAATTATTTTATCTACACAAATCTGTTGGTTTACATGTAATCTCTAAACCAAAGCAAGCCCCTTCTTTTGGCACAAAATGCTAGTCATATATTCCACTTATTCCCTACTACAGTTATAAATGGTAAATGGCAGCCTTTTAAGAAATTCCCCTGTGGTGCAGCTAGCAGGAGATTGCTCAACTGTATAATAATCAAATCTGACCAGATGGTGATGAGGCTGGGTACTAAATGTTTTTTAAACTCTCCTGCTAGGTTTTCTCATTTAAAAGAAGAGAAATCCCACTTTAAGGCTTACATGATTTGAAAGACACCTTTCTATGAGGCATACAGCATTGCCTATTCTGTCACATAGTACAGCCCTTCACATTATCAGGCAGTGTAGAGAAGGGTCATGACTTATTTAGAAAATCAGTGTGTTGCTCAAGGACAGCCCCAGCCTCTGGAAAAGAAACTGACACTGGGTAGAATGCCATCTTTTAAGTTTCTATTTTATATGGCTGCAACTAATACTCTGAAGAATATTTTGCTTCTTCATATGGCATCTCTGTTTTGATGATAGATTTTTCATCTTTTTTAAAGAAGCTCATGCCTTGTGCTTACAAGGAGTACTACTCTTAGTTATTGAAATACATTTAGTGCAAAATATCTTCCTCTGTCTACTCATGGCAGGCTAAAGCCTGAAGGCCCCTAAACCTACACTATCCTAATTCTTTTCTCCTGGTGGTACTGTGAGTGAGGTGTGGTGTCTCTAGGTACCCTCTCTTCTGTAATTCCATCTCTTCCATGGGATGTCCCTTCTTTCCTTTCTTAGATATTATTCTATATTATTGATTTATCCATACACCACATATTTTGCTGCCTCCATGACTACCTTAAGTGTATTTGAGTTAAACACTTTATCTTAAGTCAAGGAAAAAATATCCCCTCCAATTCTCTGAGCTCATTTTAAAAAAATATTTTATATTTCCCAGATCAAACTGGAGGTTAATGATAAATAGATAAACAACCTGATTTTGAACATTGTTACTTAAGTTGCTTTCATGTGAAAGCTGTGGTACCCGTTGCTCACAGTTTATTCAGCACAATATCTAATAAGAGACACTGCTAGCAGAAGATAGTTATTGACTCAACATTAGTTTTTGAAACATAAAAGCAAATTGCTTTCTGCGGTAGTGAGACCTGAGGACACAACAAAGCAAGTGTTCCAAAAAAACAAAAGCACCTTGAAAGTGCAAAGCTTCATCTAAGATTAGGTATATACCTATACAGGAGCTCTGTTCTTCCTGCAGTAGCCCCTAACTCAGCCCCTTAACTTTGAAATGCATCACCTGAACTTTTGAAGATGGTGGAAGAAATTCTTTAGTCATGTAAGAAACTTCCCTTGCCATAAAAAAGCCACTGGCCCTTTTGTTCTCCTCTGGAGAGCATTGACAGAGGAGAACACAAGTGAGTTATTGGCTTGGTAGGTGAATAATTAATTTCCAAATCAGCACATTTTGTCTGACAGCTGCTGCCCTTCCCCAGAGGAAGAGGAGGCAGCCTGGCTGGCAGCATGTGCTGCCAAATCTCCTGGCATCCCTCTGGAGCTGGGCTGTCCGTGGGTGCATGAGCCTGGAGCTATGCCTTCATCTGCCTGTGGATGTAACCTCCTTCTCCTGGCAGGACAGCCAGCTGAACATGCAGCCAGCACCCAGGTGAAGGATGCTGAAGGATGCTGCAGCCTCACAGGCTGCCTGCAGTGCAGTGTGCCATGAGCAGGTCAGAGGGCTGGGCAGGGCTTAGGTGCAGCTCTTTCTGTGCTATTTGCCTCAGCTATTGCCATCTGAAATCAGGAAAACCATTTTTTTTTTTTTAATATATTTTATTTTTATTTTTATTTTTTATTTATTTTTTTTTTATTTTTTTTCCCTCCAGAGAATTAACTGACTGCTACAAGTGGAAGGGAAGGAAAGCAGTGTTGTGCGTGTGCCTTTCCTCCAGGGGTATGTGCAAGTCTTACCATTTGCAGTCTGTGGTGTCTTAACCCCATGCAGTGAGGCTTACACAGTGCTCCTTTTCACACAAACTCTCTTCTCCTGTCTTGTTGTGACTTTGGAAGTTCTGATATAATTTTTGTGAAATTAGAGATTTTTTTCTTGCTTCATGAATTTAATTTATTATTTGCTGTACCTGTAGCCGTCTGGCCTTTGTTAAGAACAAAACCTACAGAATCTCAACAGTTTATTCATCACAAATGTTTCACTTAAAAATAATTCTTTCTTCTCCAGAGTTGTCATTCCTGTGTTTTATTTGCATTCAGAGATGATCCTACCACAAACACAATTCCCTAGTGTCAAAACTCTGACAGTAATTTTTTTATCCTTTTCTTTAAGTTTTAAGTACTGGAAGAAAGGCCTATGACCCTTCAGTTTCTTTTATTGTATTTTTTTTTTTTTTGGTTTTTTTTTTTTTTTCTTCATTGCTTAATGTCTGCTCTCCGTTTCTTTGCTCTAATCTCATGTATTCATTTTTATATTTCATGTGTTGTGAAAATTGCACCAGCTGGTACATCTCCTGAAATGACATGTACTGATTAAAGGACTTGCTGACCTACCAGCTACTGAATAATTATATCCTCAGGTGGGGAAATTGCACCAGACTAAAGTGCTCTTCAAAGTGATATTCAGACAACTTGCTGAATACTTTTATGTCTGTGCACGTATTTGGTGTGAAAGATTTGTAACTAAGGCTTTAAGTTAAAGCAAAACCAGTTCTGTGGTCCAGGGAAGAACAGAGTGAACAAATGAGAAATGCCTTTCCTGCCAGGGAGTAGTAATAATCAAAATGAAGCTGGGCACAGTCCTGAAACTGCTCCTGATTGAAGGAAGAGGTTGTCCTAACCTGTACACCATCCAACTCTGCAATACAGAAAGAGCAGTCTGAAAAATGAACTGTTTGGAGGTTTGCATAAGTATGTTTAATTAAACTGTTTGAAGCAAGAAAAGCTACTTAAGGGCTTATTGTCAGCCAAGAAACAGAAAGACATGTTAATAGCATGCGGGTTAGGTGAGGATACTGTGGTAGTTGTCAATGTTTCATGTACTTTTGCTAAAAACTAAAATGAGCAAAGCAGAAGAGATTAACCAGAGCATTCAGTGGCAAATAGTGCCTAACAGGAGTTACCAGCTCAGCTGAGAGGAGCACGGTGAACCAGGCAGGCAGGACAGCTCTGGTTTGCCACTCAGGAGTGCAGGATCTCTTTATGTAGGAAAGGAAAGCAGCAAGCTGCCCTTACCAATTGTATCCCCAAGATAGGACTGTAAAATTGTTATAATTTTGGTGTGAAATAACGTGTTTTTCTATGCACACTGGATGAATTCCCTGGTTCCCTACCATTTTGGTGATTTTCTTTTCTCTTTTTAAAGTAATGTGGTTTGTTAAGCCAGCTGATTGGTGTTAGATGAGCTTCTTGAGCATCAGAATGTTTAGTTGAGTTTCTCCAGCACTATGGATGAGGTTTTAAATCAATGTCTCATTAGCAAGCCTTTCAAATTTGTACCCATTCCTTCCATTATGTTCCTGGCAGAAAAGTTGCAGTTACATTAATCCAGTTTTTATACTTTAAATTTTGGAATGAAACCAGCTCTAGGTATGTAAGTGATTATTTGCATAATTTCATGTCAAGGATTTTATAACAGAGCCACAAGAAATCAACTTCTAAATCAGAAACAAAAGAAAATCCTATTCCACTGTCCTCAGATAATTTTCAGTACTCTGCCAAAGTAATTCAGAACCCTGTGCAATTCTAGAGGCTTGGGGATGAGGATCTGGGTGCTGGGATGGTTTAGCCTGGAGAAAAGGAGGTTCAGGGGGAACTTTATTATCTCTACAACTACTTGAGAGATGCTGTAGCAAGGTGGAGTTGGTCTCTTCTCCCAGGTAACAAGTGATGGGATGAGAGGACATTGCCTCAAGTTGCACCAGGGGAAATTTAGTTTGGATATAAGGACAAAAGTATTCACTGAAAGGTTTGTGGAGCACTGGAATGGGCTGCTCAGGGAAGTGGTGAAATCACCATTGCTGAAGGTAGATGTAGTGTTTGGGGACATAATTTCATGGTGGACATGGCAGCGGTAGGTGAAAAGTCTTCAAGGTCTTAAAGGTCTTCTCCAACTGAAAAATTTTCATGATTCTATGAATTTATGACACATCTTAAGGTCCTGGGATTCAGCCTCATGTTCCTCAGTGGCAAAAAGCAAGGGATGGTTTTGCAGCTGGTTGTAAGCTTGGAAGGGCACTTAGGTTCCTAGTCCTACAAATAAATTTCCAGTGCTTTGCAAAACCTTTGAACAAGATTCATTTAGCTCAGTGAGGAGCTGTAGCAGAATTCAACCCCAAGGCCAACAACTGCACCAGAGGGATCCCAAGTGGGGAGTAGTGTGATTCCAGGTGAGAAATAATGCTTTGCAGCTGCTGTCTGTTAAACTTGTCATTGTGAAGATGAAAAAACCCAGTAATTTTGGGGCCATAAGAGAGGCTGAAATGCAGTGTCACCATCAACTGATGAACTCAGGGAAAAAGGAGGAGGTAAAGGCACAGCCAAGGTGGGAGAAATTGTGGGATGGGATTAGTAAGTTTTTCATATCTGTTTCTAAAAGTGAGTGCAAAAAGGGCCTTGCCTGAAGCAACTTTCTGGAAAACAGTACTTTTCAAGGGTCAGTCTGCTGCAGGAACTGGGGAGAGGCTGGAACTGTGAATACTAGGCCAATACTCTGCTTTGGGCATTGATATATCAAATGAAGGTCACTGTTTAAGTCCACTTCATGGAGACTGAGATTTTAAACACTGATGTTACTTCAGTTTTAAAAGTAGACATGTGGGGTCCTTGTCTGAAGAGAATGAGGCTGGCAATCTTAGCTATCTGTAAGCATTTTCAGATTTCAGTACCTGACATGACACTAAGCAATCTGTCAGTGGAGTCACTCAATTTTCTAAGCTTTTGCCAGGTTTCTATAAACTGAACAAGGTGCCAGGAGGCATTTGGATTTCAGCTAACTCGCCAAGTCTGATGAAGGTACATTTTAACAAGAGACCTAACCCAAGAGCTCTTGCTGTGGCTTTAGTTTTTGCATGGATTTAAGATGCAGCCTGAATAGTTTTTGGCAGTAATCTTATATATGTTTCTTGGGAAAGTTTCACCAGACAGCTCTCAAGCAGTCTTACTTTAGTAAAGTTCATGAAAATAGTAGATCATAAAACACTGAGAAATTTCAATTAACTACTAATTGTGAAACATTTCTGAGACCAAACTATAGGCCCAACTTCATTCTTATGAGATTCTTTATGCAGGAAAAAAATATTTAGTACAGTTTAGATAGCAGTCTGATTTAAATACATTTTATTTATTTAACATCATGATTGGAACCAGCCAGAAGTCAATATTTTCTGAAGGAACGTTTCCTTGAGCAAAAGCTTAGCTTTGATCAGTGAAAGCTTAGCAAGGAGGTAATCATCAGTTGAGTCTCACTTTATCCAACTTTGGAAACTGGAAAAGACTTTTTTTGCCTTGTATTAATTGCATTGCAGCTGAGAGGAGTGGAGATGGGTAAAAAAAAATTCTTTAGTTATTTTTGAGAGGGGAAAAGCTGAGGAGTTAAGGGGTTGCAGGGAAAGGCAACTGGCATAGACATGCAAGATTCAGAAGATGTGTCTGCCATGGTGTACAAAAAACACTTTAAAAAAGAAAAGGCAGAAGCTATTCTTAGGCAGAGCGTGCATTTTTGGTATCCAGGATCAAGAAAAAAAGAGGTAAATATTGCTTATATTGAAAAAGTTAAATTTGGATTACCTAAAAAAAAATAAAGTTCCTGCTCTGACAGAAGAACATCTTATAACCTGTAAATCAGCAGCTGACAATTTGCAAAAGTCCTGGTGTATCATTTGGAGACACATATAGATCTTTCAGAGAGAATATTTATTTTTTGTGACACTGATTTGGGCAAGGACCTTTAATAAGGGTCTAAAGGACACTAGAAGATCTATGTTTTTACACAGAGGTATTTATTATCATAGTGCTCTGATAGTAGCTGAAAGCCTCTGTGTCTATGCCCTGGTCCATCTCTACATCCTTATTTTTGTCTGCAGTACCCTATAATAAGAATATATATTGTAATACAATTATGTGTTATAGGCAGAGCAAACCCATAATGACCAGTAGTTTAAATAGTTTTCTGTGCCTGCAAATAAGAGTAGGAATTTCATCACCCCCTATGTCTTTTACGAACATGCAAATAGTGTTCTCTGTTGGTTTAGGTCAACTTGGGTTCAGCATGAGGCCTCTCTGAGGGGAAATTTTGACTGTTCTAATGCTGAAGATGTGGTTAAAGTTATGTAGTAATCTTCATGAGGCTACAATTCATGCATTTAAACAAAGTAATCTCTTTACAGCTATAAGAAAAAGCAATATGAATTTGAAAACACATTAATCATTGGAGTTTGTAGTGAATAATACATTTGCTTCTGCACGTTCTCTGATAATATATGGCAAACCATATTTTACTGCTTTTGTTTACACGTTGCAGCTTTTATGAAATGTTATGTGTGGAACTTAGTTGGGATTCTTTGTTTGCTTTGCCTTTTTTCTTTTGAGTGCACTTTTCATGTCTGGGAGTATAACTAGCACCTTTCCCTTTCCTCCAGCTTTCCCACCCTCTAACAGCTGTCTTCAAATATTTTTTAGCCAAACTTTGCAAACACATAGAAGCCTGAAATGTAATTAAACTCTCAAAGCTTTATGAAAATGTGTAGTCAGTGAAGGAGGAAGTCTGTACAAGTGGCTCAGTTGAGGGATCTGTTACATTATGAATACTCAGGTCACAGGATTCCAGGAAATTCTGGGTGGAAAGATCTGACAAGGGGCATAGAGAAAGAATGCACACTGCTTTGGGTAGCAAGAGCAGTGATGCATAACTGTATCTGCAATCCCTGCTGTATCCAAGCCATGCTATGAGCTCATGTCACATCCTATCACAAAGCTAAGATGTGCTCAGTGTATGCCCTAAGGGACCAAGTTTGCCGAGTAAAACTTGGAACTTACTTTTCTTCCAGCATAGATAGCCTCTGAGATATAAAATTATGCAACATCTAAATCCACAGGAAACTGGGCTCCTTCAGTGTCAGTACCTGTGTAAATACAGGCTTTCCTTCTCTCTCCTTTTCTTATTTTTTAAAAATTGCATTTGAAGAAAAGATAAAAACGTGATCTGGAATGGAAAATTTATCTTCTAGACAGACACAGCCATCTGCAGAATTCTGCTCTGCCACTAATTGAAATGAATGTAAAATTCTCTTATGCTGTGTTTCTTTGTATTTCACCAGTGGTCTTCCAGTAAATCAAAATAGTCCTGTTAAAGAGGAAAAAAAGTATCACATTTATGCTGCTCTTTTGCTGCAGCAATAAAATAGAGTTGGATAAAGAGGGTCTGAGGATAGAAAGTGTTAGAGAAACATTCTGTCACATTCCCCAGGTTTCTTGCTAGTCCTGATCCTCAGCTGTGAGCCATTCTGGTATGTAACAGCTGAGGTGTGGGCTGTTCGTGCTGTCAGGTAGGTCTCTGAGTAATTTCCATCAAGGGAGTTATTTATAAGATGGACTTGAAAAGTCCAAGCTGATGAAGGTGGACCTTTTCTAAAATATGTAATTAAAATACAAAAAAAATCAAATCTCTGCTTGCCAAGTACTCTATTTTTGTTGTATGACAAGCATTTTTTGTGTTGACAGTGTGCTTACAGGAGAAAATAATATTTCCTATAACTTCAAGAAGAGATAAATTATAGCCTGCTCTTTGTCACATTAAATAAAAACTAATAAACTAATAAGCTAGTAGGCTTTTCTATTAATACTTGGCTAAATAAAGCACCAGCAAAGAAATATTTGTCCTTTGAGTATAAAACCCAATTATAAAATTCTGATAGGCCGAATGATACAACTTTATAACAAATAATTCCTTTTCACAAATAAGTGTGCATTTTCCTCAAAAATGCCTGTATTTAAGCCAATTATCTTTAAGTAATCTGATTCTTCTCCTCTTCCCCCTCACCCACTGCATCAGAAGGAAAACAGCTCTTCCAGACTTGGGGACTTTATTACATAGATAAATGAGTAGTATATCAAAGAAGACAAATAGTAGCTTGTTTCAGTTAGACAGCTGAAATATTTAGATTCAGGAAAACCTAAAAGAAATATGTTTGCTTTTTTCCCTTCTGACTGAAACAGAGGAGAAAAAAAAATAATTAAAAGTTTTCCTGTATATAAAAACAACTATTTTTTTTTCCTGTAAAGGAAATTATGGTTTTATATTCTTGACCAACTGAACTTTTC
>WEIU01004453.1:2702-23839 GCA_013389925.1 Aegithalos caudatus
CGGCATCAGAAATCCCAGTGAAAACAGGAGAGAACTACACACAGCCACTCCACTGAGGCTGCCACCTCCCACTGCTGAAGGATTAACTAATAAAAAATTAAGTGTGGAAAGGCCCTGCTTCTGGTCTGATCTGAGGAGGCACCATGCTTTTCATGAGCAATGAGTTAAACCTCTCAAACCATTAAGGTCTGAGCAGCCTTCATTTCTGGTTAAAAACAGCTCTAAAATTTCCATCAAGACCTAAATATGTTTACTTTCCACATAGTGAATATGGAAGTCCAGTCTCAAACCTGGCTGTTGGAGACTGTGCCCATTGCACTGCTGTCTCCTACCAGCCAGGCTGAGATTAGCTACCAGGCAGCCACTCATTCACATGGGGGATGGATACAGGCAGATGGAATTTGGGGTAGATACTTCACAGACACCCATCCTTTCCTAAGAAACGAGCAGGAGAAAGTCTTATAATTTTAGCCACACATACTTTGTGAGTAGTGAATGCAAATGTTCAAAGTGACAAGCACTGAATCTTGAAGAGAGCTCATTGACCATGCCTTTCCAGATATGATAGAACTATCACCATCTTACGTGGAAGTCAGGTATTTGAATGACAGCCAGATGTAGCAATCCCTGAGCTAGAGGTAATTTTGGAAGATGCCCATATTTTTCATTTTTTTTTTCAGTACAGAAAACTCAGAAAACTGATGATTTGAAATTGATAATGAAAAACCATTGAGAGAGCTAAAGTCTTGTGTAAGATTTTAATTTTACAGTTTATACAGGCACACATTTCAGAACAACTTCATATACCGTTCATGTTTCTAGTATTGTATTACATTCGTTCACATTTCAAGGTTTGAGAAGTATTTGCAAAAGACATGCTTATAAATATTGTTTTATCTTCCTAGACTTGCAAAAACCTCTAGTAAAGTAAACCTCTCACCATAAAAATGCTTAATGCCATGCTGCCTTACATGACTAGAAGGAGAGAGAGAGAAAGAGGCTGTCAACAGATCTTGATCTTGTCTCATGTGTTCAAACCTGAATCCAAATTCATATCTCAAGTGTTGCAGAGACATGTAGAGAAGAGATCTTAGTGAAGGAGATATATTTCTGTCTTTTACAATACTTTTAAAAATAGTGGAAAATCCACAGCTTCACAGAAAAATCAAAGCTTAGCAAAGTATAACAGAGACACTGATAATAAACCTTCAACATTCCTAATATGCAGCACAACTCCTTTATTGGCAGTTTTGTGAGGAAAAATGATTACTTCTGCTTTGACAGGATAAGAACCAAAGCTCAGTATTATATATTGTCATCATACTAATTGTTATTTGTTTATTATAGCAGGAGTATTTTTCCTATTTAAAGTCCTCAAAATGAAAGTTATTTTATTCATTTATTCACATATGCAGTGGGGTTTCTAAAGAAGATTTATTCTTTAGAATTCTTTCAGATTCATATGAGTATTATTATTATCTTAATCTAATATTTTATACTGATAGAAATGAACTGCAAACTATTTAATGACATTCTTTAACTAGTGTCTTATCAAGTTTGTCATTGCCACCTGACACGAGCAATTTTAGAAGTCAACAGTCTTGTTAGTTAATTTTAATGAATTTGGCAGACACGCATAATTGACTTTTGCCCTGGTTTTCATGTATTTTTATGGGATTCCACAGGGGTTTTTTGAGAGTATAGACTTCACATTTATTGGTTGTGCAACTTTAAAATATTTTCTTGTAACTGATTTCTGCCTGGATTTTCTATCACGTGAAATAATCTAGGTAACTACCAAATCTGGCAAGCTGAAATAGCTCTGTATAAAATGCAAACTTCATACAATAGTTTTGTTCAGATAGAAAAAGAGACTTGGACAGTCTCCAGTCCAATCTTCTGCTCCACAGCAGGTCAGCTCCAAGGAAGTCAGGCCAGGCTGCTTAGGTCTTCATTCAGCTGGGTCTTGAAATCACCCAAGGATGGAAAGTGAACAACCTCTCTCAGCTTGTGCCTCTGCCTCTCTCTCCTAATGGTGGAGAACTTCTCCTTATATTCAGATGAACCTCTCATTTCAATTGATACTTCTTGTTGCTCATCCTTCCAGCTTGTATTGCTTTGCAGAGCCTGGCTATGTCTCTTCAAGGACTTCCCATAACACTGGGGTCTTCTGGTAGATCCCTCCAAGGCCAGCTCTCTTCCAAACTAAACAAGCCCAGCTCCCTCAGACTCTTGTTAAAGAGCAAGTGCTTCAGTCCCACCATCTCAGTGACCTCCTTGTATTCTCTTCAGGTGATCACTGTCTTTCTTTTACAGTGGCCCAAAACTGGATATAGTATTCTAAATATGAAAGTTCTCAGAAAAGTGGGAAATTAGGCAGTCTTTATCTTCATAAGACAATATTTAGAAACATGATTGAATTCGTACTTTTCAGTTGACGAACTTTAATTTATGGGAGCGTGGATCAGATTCTTGTTCATGTACCAAAAGCAGAATTTGATCTTCAGACATATGCATCCAAAGGGATGCAAATTTTCTTGAAAGAGGATATTATGTAACTCCCCTTAAAATTCCTGAATTCAGATACATCAGAGCAAGATAAAAGTTAAGGTAAGAGCAGTATTGGTATGATTTATTTTCATAGGAGAATTCTGTGGTTGCTTTTTTTGGTGATGTTTTCATAGCTACAGTTTTGTGCAAATATTGCATTCTCTATTAGAGTGAAAGAATACAAACAACTTCTAACTGATGCAAGAGACTTCCCTGTTTACTTGCTTTAAAATTAGTTTGAACTGTCCCAATTTGTGCTCTGAAATTCTATATCTCAATGGGACTTCTCCACACACACTGTTTCTCACACATGCCTCTGTTTTCACAGGAAACCAAGCTAAGAACAGGACGGTCATCAAAGCAGCAGCTTTCAAGGCAGGGAACATATTGAAGAAGTCCTTAAGAAATTATTAGAAATTAACTTTCTATCAGTGATTTGGCAAAAAGAAGACCTAGCTTTACATATCACTCCCAAGTTTATTATCCTTTATTTTCCTTTTATACTTTCTGGTTTCATCCATTTTGTCTCTAGTGAGACACAGTTATTAGTGAATAATCATTTTTTGTTGTTGTACAACTTTCCCTGTTATTTAGTGGCTTTATCTCCTGCTTGCTCATTGCATGTGGTGGGGGTGTTCTCTCCTGGTTTGCGATCCCAAAATGGATAGAAGTGGGGGCTGCTCACTGTGTTCCTTCTAGAGAGGCAAGAATAAAAATATTGCATATTTAGAAGAAAAATGTGTATCATCCTAATGCAAATATCTGAGAAGGGAAAATATTTATAGAGTGATTTCTTTCAGGTTTATTTCTAGCCAGAAAGGGAAAAGAGTGGTACTATATGAGACAAAAGAGTTAGAGTCAATAGATCTTCTGACAGCACTATTTTTTATTATTTTCTAGAGAAGTTTAAAAGCTTGAACTGTCCCTTCTATGTTAAAAAACATAATGTGTAGTCTTTGTGATTTACAGTTGAAAGTTGTATTTCAATATTTTAAATGAAAGTTGTAGTTCACCATTTATTGTAGAACAAAAGAGGAAACAGTTTTTTAGTGCTTCTTTTCAGTTAAATCTTATTGTAAAATGAAAGACGGCCACAGCTTTCTTAAAATGCCATTAGATAATCAGGGGTTTGAGTTCTTGAAACACAAAAATGAAAATTTAATTTTAATCCTATTACTTCAAATTTATTGTAATTGGATATTCATTTAAATATCATCCCTGTTCAGACACTACATTTAGAGATTTGCATCTGTATTTGTAAATGGCAAGTGAAATTTCAAGTCTACATTTATTTAAGAAAAAAACAAAAAATTAGTTATTACTGAAAATAGTCTGTCATAACTATGTAATAAAAAAGTCACACCCATGTGGATGAAAAAAAATGGTTTGACTACAAGATCTCAACATTACTGGTGAAAGAAATAACTAATTTATTTACAAAATAATAAGATGTGGAAGGAAGCATATCTGTTGATAATAGCCTGGATAGAAATGTTACCTGGTAGGCTGAATTGACTTCAAGGAAGAGTTTCTGCCATTTTACACAATAAAGAAAGTGGTGTTCCTGAATATTGTAAAACAAGGCTTTTGATATTCTATTCCCATTTTTGCCAGACCTTGAAAGCCTCTTGTTGAAGAAAAGTCTTTCGTGAATGGAAAATGAAAATAAACATCAGCATAACTTTTTCATACAATAAGCTAACAAAAGTGATATGTTAACTTGTTTAAGTGCAAAGAATCTTATACAGAATTTATGCTTGAATTGTTTATGAGGACTAGGCAGTATAAAACAAATTTAGGTAAACAACTATTTCTACAGAGTAAAATGCAACATCTAAATTTTGTAACAGTAATCCTAGTTCGTGTTCCAAAAGTTTTATGCAGCAAAGTTCCACTTCTAAAATTTCATATAAAAATCCTTCAATCCAAATTAATTAGTTAAAAACTGAATTCCTTGGTTTGGAGAAACACATTAGATTTCAAGGCATCCTAAGAACAAGTGGAAGAGAAACAGAAAGGTACTGGCAAGTGTCAGCCATTCCATAACAAAACACACTCCAGAGAAAACTTTGTTTAGCTTTCCATGGTGAATGTGAGGTAAATACTTGTTTCATTTTTTTAAAGGGGAAGATTTTTTTTTTTCTAAATTTTCAAATTTAGGAAAAGAAAGGCAATGGGATATCACAGATTCTGTATGCTAGCTGGATGCATCATCAATAGCATGAATGGCTGGACTCTGCAGCATAGGAAAATACATCCTTTTCATCCAAACTCCCTTACCTACTTCCCTATAGAGATAATATCTTATAGTGAAGGAGTTGCTAGAGATATAATGTGGTGGATAAAACTCTTTCTTCTTTAAGTAAATCTTCCCATTTTGCTGGTAGTTATTCTGAAATTTCAGCAAAGTTGGCATTGGCTATTGGTCTCTGAGCTCACGTTCAAGGCTACCCTCTGAGTGTTTTTGTTGTATCTGAAGAACTTTGATGTATCCATACTTGTCCCACCCATCAAGAACTCATATGTATTTCTATAGAAGGTCATTCACAAAAATCAATTGCTGCTCTCCTTCTCTTTTAACATATCACAATTTTCATAATTAACATGTACTTAAACAGATGTGTTCAGTTTTCAAGACATACTGATCCATAGATCTTATTTAAGTATTTTTGTTATGCAAATTTTCAAGTAGAGCTTTCTCTTTTTATCTGTAGATTAGTAAAAAAAGAATTGCCTTATTGCCTTTTTGAGTTCAAGATTGAAAAGTAAGTTGATATATGGGGTAGAGAACCTTCAATGCTGTTTATTTGATTCAGTTTGTCCCTCACTGAACATTGCTATTTTTACTATATGCAGGAATTGTTTATTTCACAGACCTATGAAAACTAATTCATAGTATTTATTAAGATAAATGCAACAAGTCATAAAATAAAAATGAAATGTATTTTAGTTCATTAAAAATCTCCTTTACTCTGTAAATCATGAGCTAACGAAAATTAGATTGAAGAGAGGTGGGAAATGAACTCCCCTTGATCAGGAAAATAATCCCTGTACAGAAAATATGGATTTAAAAAAGCCATTCTCTGTAATTTAGGGACTCAGAAACATTTCCAGCTGGGTTCAAGTCCCAGGCAACATATGCAGTTGTATGAAAATCTGTTTGCTATGTCCCGTGAGTAATACTGCTTACAGGAAATACATAGCTACTGCTGAGAAGGAACTCAAGAGATTGTAAGTAATATAGTAAAGTGGCAGTGTGCTTTTCTCATTATTTTGTAGCTACAAACCACAGTCTTCCAATTTCTCTGTTACTCTTTTGGTTGATAAATCAACTTATCTAACTCTCCCGTTTCAATGACCCATCTAATAAAAATACTTATGAAGAATCCTAAATATTTTACAGGGTAATTATATAATTATTTGTAGGAACAGAATCTTTGGTCTAAATTGTTAGAATAAGAGGAAAAGTGGAACAATAGGCAATTTAGCTGAAAATCTGAATTACTAGTTTTCATGTTATAAAAGACCTTGAAAGTAGAAAGTCAATAAAACCACCAACTGAAAACCTAGTTTAAATTCCACTGTAGTTAATAGCAAAGCTTTCAGTAGTGCCAAGGGTTGCATATGTCCATGACATTTATAGAAATTTGAAGAACAGCATACAATCTGTCTGAGAAGTAGAATCCTATAAAAATTCTATATGTGTATTCTTTTCAAAGACAAAATGTCTATTGCTACTACAGGGAATTTGGAGTGAGCACATTAACTTTCAGTTAAGCAAAAATTTCTTCAAAGTTAATTTGAACCGAGTAGAGATATGGATTAAAGAAAAGCCAGAAAATGTGAGATAGCATGGAAATAGAAGGTGCCTAATATCCCTTCTTGTGTTTCTATAGAAAATACACTATGAAAAAAACCCCCACTGAATCCAAACCAAACAAACAAACCAATGAAAAAACAGAGCACAACAAACAAGCAAACTAACCTCTAAAACTCCAGAGTGACTAATCAGTTTGCTAGCTCTTGGGAAATATTCATGGTATGCCTTCAGGTGAATTAAACACATTTGTGCTCAAATATATATACAATTTTAAAAAGTAAGAATTCAGTGTTCATACTACAGTATGCAACTCTACATGGAGTCTGCAAAGATGCATCATCAGCAGGATCCTTATATACCTTTATTCCAGCACCAGTCCCAAGAATAGTGGCCTGGGGCACTCCAGACCAACCTTGAGTCATTCCTTCAGTCCAGATCTGCTGTGAAACATGGTTCCATAGTGCTCTCATTCCAGGATGGCTGCAGGATAATGCTGAGGCTGTTCCTTATCTCAGCACTTAGAAATGCTTCACTCCCTTGCAAAGTAGCCTTCTGTCTCTGGCATCCCTATTTTCAGACAGCTTAACTCCTTGTAGTTGAGCCTTGTCCACCATGAGAGTTCATTCATCAGTCAAAAATTACCACTGAAGTTCGAATTTTTCCTTCATAACTAAAATCCATTTTAGGATCTGGGAGTGGAGTAGGAAAGGAAGAGTGGCAGAAAACCCTCAGAAAAGGATCTAATTAAAGCAGCATCAGTTGATAAATGAACATTCATTATCTGTAGACAAATTCAAGAGAGTTCACAGAATGACTGAGAACATCATGTTAATTGAGAAACAAGTGACTCACTATAAGTTGTGAAAATAAACTGAAAAAATATGCACAGCAGTGCCAGTCAATCCCCCAAACCATGAAGCAAATAGAAGTCATGCCACACATTGCAACCTTTTAACTTGCTAGAATGATGTGGGTAACAGAGCACAAAAGATAAATAGGAAAAAAAAAAAAAAAAAAAAAAAAAAAAAAAAAAAAAAAAAAAAAAAAAAAAAAAAAAAAAAAAGTTAACTTCTTAAAAATTCATATATCTATCAACCCACAAAGCAACAATAAAATGACATGTATTGTAGCTGAACAACTCTAAGAGGACAACATTGTCCACTTCTCTTCTTTTAAGAGCTAAGTAAAATCCATAGCATAGAGATGATGGCATGTGTAACTGCTGACCAAATAACCATCTATGTGGTACAGGAAACCTAAGGGATTGTGTGTGAATTATATTGTATTGGTAGGAACTAGACTTGAACTGTTTCCTTTGTTTTTCCTGTGAAATATATATTTAAACAAAAGAATAATAAGAGAATTTTGAACATTGGTTTTATTGCTTATTTTTATTTTTTCCTTTTGTAAAAGAAAAATGAGCATATACCATTATCCTACTGAGTTTGTGATAAGTCATCAGTATTATTAAAACTCCCATATGTAGATCATAATTTGTACAAGAAGCTTCGTTGTGAACACAGCAAAAGAATAATAATTCAACTGGGGTTGAAGAATTGCTCCATTTTAAACCCAAATATTTGTCTTTAATATTTTTGTACTTGTATGAAATCTATCAGTATATATTCTTTTTGTCTGTATAGATTTTCCTGATAAAAACAAATTAAATATTAATATTTCTTAAGACCTCAGTATAAGTAACAATAAAATGACCCTATTTTAAAACATGGTAATTGTCATACATAAGTAATCAGTCATGTTGCTAAATTTAAAAATAATTTGGCTTATATGGAAGAAATGTGTGTTTTTCTTGCATAGTGCATTCATTATCCATAACAAATTAGTGCCCACATAAATTCAGTCTTCCAGACAAATGAATGTTCAGCTACATGAGAATCTGGAATTTTCACATTTAAATAAATACAACTGTACCAATCTTAGCAATGAAATTAACAGATTCATATGCAGTAGTGTCTGTTTAGCTGATAACATATACATTTTACATGGTATAAAAATACACTTTTCACTAAAAATGAGTTTGCATTTTTCAAATCTAGTTGTACAAGGTTAGAAATTCATGCATGAATTAGAGAGTATGATTTATTTATTTTAACTTTGCTTATAAAAACTTGTCATTTGTGAAACAGCAGCCCAAGATAGTAGTTTTTTTAAAGAAAATCTCGAAAAAGCAGTCGTTCTTCTTCCATACACTTCACTGCATGCCTAAGGCATTTGGCTTTGAGCTTCATCACTGAGTCTCTGTTTATAATGAATAAAAAAATAGCAGAAGTTAATTCAGTTCAACCAACATCTAAATCATCCTCAGGGTATCTGTCAATAACAGGAACCTGGAATTCCTAGTTGGGATGAACTGGCCAAGTATTACACATTAAACTTCATTTGGCAACATCACAGTTTCATGTTGACTAAGTCATCTTGTTAAGGTTTTGAAAAATGGGGTATTGCAGAGATTGTATAACAGTATTTTGTGTTGTACCTCTGTCAAACTTAATAAATATAACCTGGGTTTAGTGTGAAATAGTATTATTTAGAGTATGTGCTGTTTGTATTTAATTTGCATTTAATCCTTATCATGTAAGTCTTTTAATATGACATACTGAAGAAATTGCATCTTTATACTTAGCAAAACAGGGCTTCACTGCTCTCATTATAAAAATCAATCTCCCATCACTTGGATTTTCTTCAAAGAGCAGTTACTCCAAACTAACACACCTGAGTCCTGTTTAACTGTTAGAGCCTTCATCAACTATACCTGTATAGTCAAGTCTGTAGTCACCTTCTGACCCAGCCATATGATATATCCATCAATACATTGTTATATTTGTCACTTCTATTGCATTATTCTGATTTCAACAACCTTTGCTCTCTTCCCACAATTCAGTCCACTGTTGAAAGCATCTGTTTAACATTGGGTTATAAAATGCTCTCCCTTTTCCAACACCTTAATGTTCCTTATCTGCTGTATGTTTAGAGCTTGTTAAAAGACACATTTTTTGAGCATGAAGTCAATGACAATGTCAGACATAAGAACTGCTCAGCTCACAGTGGTTTATATCAAATCTGATTCCAAGTGGTTTATTGAATTGTTAGTGACTTCTAATTAACCATCAATCGATCATCAATATATTCAGGATCACTAATCCACAATACAGAAGATAAACCATAATGCTGGATATACATAAAATTGTAAGAAACTCCAAATTTCTGATCAGCCTTTTATAGTTAATTCTCAGGAGTGGGACTTTAGCATATTGAGACATCTGCCGGCATGCTCTAGCTTTGTCCACACCTGTGTCAGCCCATCCACTGGTGAGACAGCTTCCATGGGTGCATACGTGAGGTGTGGGTCCAGTGTTGCAGTCTGTATCACCAGTGCCCTGACTGCATCCCTGTGACCCCAATGTTGACAATGCTCAGCCAACCCTAGACAGAGATTGCAATGGTGGCAGAATGATTCCAGAATTCTTAAAATTGCCATGATCCTTTTGTCCTTCTTTTCAAGCACACCTCTTTGGTAATTCCCTTATTTACAATTTATTCTAGAAGTTGCCGGCATCTTCCCCTCTAGGGCTGCCAGCATTTGGAAAAACAAGCTCTTGGACTGTGCTGGGTAATCCTCATGACAATCAGTCCCATTGCCACTTTCCCAGCTACTGTTTTCTCTGCTAAGTGGAACACTTGAGCACCCTGACAGAGAGCAATCTCACTTGCCTGTTATTCTCTTCTGCTGTTTCTGTACTGGATTTTAGTGTCTTCCCTGCAAGGGAGAGAAGAGCCCAGAAAGTCAATAAGCTGGAGGGTGTAGGCAGTTTTTTTGGAGGGCTCTGAACCTGCTGGAAGCGAGTGTGGGGGTAACTGCAACACTGTAGACAAGAAAGAAGAAGCAGTGCATGTTGATTTGGGTGCCATAGAGTCTCTTAGGGTCTCCACAGGAGACGTTTAAGTCTGTTCTGCAAATGTTTTGACCTAAAGTCAGTCTTAAGCATCTATGTGATTATATTCACTGGTTTAAGATCAAAGTAGAGTGATGGGGATAATGTTGCTTACATAGGATAGAGAATTCATTAGAGTCTGTTTACCTTGTGATAACCAATTTGCATTTGTTTGTCTTTCCACTAATTTCTGTGTTCTTTAGGCAATTCAGCCCGAGTGATTACTAATATGTGAATAAATGGCAGATTTACTGCATCTTGTAAAACAAATCATTCCTTTAAATACCAGTTCCATTCCAGAGTAAATATATTTGATTAGAGCAATGACTTAATGCCATTTGTTCTTTGAGATGTGAGAAAGCATTTATTTATTTTTTTGTTTCACTGTCAGCAATTTTTTTTCCTGTCAAATATTGAAACAAGCCATACATCATAAATAATTGGTTTTATCTCAAGAATAGAGTAATAAATATTTAGCCAATATTTTCCTATTAATTATAATAATATTAATAATAATAATTTCTGAATTCAGTTTAGTGCATTCTTTCTTTAATAAATATGAATATCTTGTCTGAAATTTGTAGATTTGGACCCAACAAGAAATGAAATAAAGCTCCTGACATAGATTTTAAAATTTAAATTCTTATGTTTTCAAAGGAAGATTTTAATTTATTAAAAAATTACAACACCAACAGCAACAAAACAACAGACACTATATAGATAGTCAACCCAAATGACTGCACTAAACTGAAACCCAATATTTGTACATTTATTCATTTTTCAGTTTCTGAAATTTAGTTTTTTAATTCTTTAGCAGTGACAGACTTACAGCACCTTTAAAACACTGTAGGCTACTTTAAAATTACTGTATGTAATTAATATCAACCTAATTATGTCTAAAAATGCATTTTTAAAATGAATAAAGTCTTAATTAGGTTAATCTAATCTAATTCTGTTTTGAACTGAAAATTAAAATTGTAATAGTTTAATGTCACTAAGAGCACTCCAGAGCAGGTAGTGTGTCCAGATTTTTCTGTATTAGTAGAGTTATTTAAGAGCTTTTAATTTGACAGCTTTTGAAAAAGCAAATGCTTATAAACTTAGTTTTAACAGTCTTTTCCCTTTAGGAAATTTAGCATCTACTTAGACTTGTGAAAAATATCTTCATTACATTTCACTTTAGTGATACACTCCTATTGCACACTCCCTTGGCTATATCAGAGTAAAACAATAGCAATTCAAATGTAATAATGGCCAAGTAACATTAATAAAGCAACATTGGATTAAGTTGAACAACCCCAATTATCTCAGCCTATCTTCACAGGAGAGGTACTTCAGCCCTCCTCTGGACCTACTATAACAGGTCCACATCTTTTCTGTGCTCAGGGTCCCAGAGCAGGACACAGTACATCAGGAGGGTCTCATCAGACCAGAATGTCAGAACCACCTCCCCTGACCTGCTGGCCACATTGCTTTGGATGTAGCCCAAGATGTGGCTGGCTTCTTGGACTGCAAGTGCACATTGCTGGGTCATGTCTGTTTTCTCATCCACCAACACCCTCAAGTCCTTCATAGGGCTGCTCTCTCTTCAGTTCTCCTTTCCACTACCACTTAATCATGAAGCTATTTTCACTAGGTTTCATTAACATTCCTTTTTTTTTTTTTTTTTTTTTTTTTTTTTTTTTTTTTTTTTTTTTTTTTTTTTTTTTTTTCCTAGCATTCTATATTTAGACAAACACACAGCTGTTGCTTCACTCCTCTTCACGTCAAAACCCACTCAGAATTTGGAAGTTTGGAATTTTTGGAAGTCCAGTAGGGAAGACAAATTTAGATCAAAATAGTTAGATAAAAGATTTAGATAAAAAGAGTTACAACCTGGTGTAATGCAGTTGTACCTCCTTTAGGACCCTAACATTAGGGGCAAAATTTGACATTTCCACAGGCTATTTGAATGCCTTTTCTATTAAACAAAAAGCTAATTCTCTTTACCATGATTGCATGAGTTAAGGTAACCCTTCAAGAGCCTTTCTTTTGGCCAGACACTGCTAAAGATGTGGCTGTTTTCTTCTTATGCAGCACACAAAAGTTCCTGGCTTCAGAGCTTTAACACTATGAAAAGTCTGGGTAAGCGTCATTCATTTTAGTTACACTGATTGCTGCTTTAGTGCAAAAAATAAAATATATGCCTGAGTTCATGAGAGGCTGCTCTCAGGAATGGTTCCTGAAGTCCCTTTCTCTTCCTAAAGTAATCCATACCCTTATTTCACCTCCTAGAGTAACATGTATCTTGATTTATAATTCATCTTAGAAGAGTTTAAAAGGTAAAAGTTACCAGGTGTCAATTTATGGAGGTGGAAAAGGCAATTCACTGTCTGACATTAGTTCTGGTTGATAGGTTTCCTTTTCCTGTATTACTATCTGTGCTGAACAGCTTTGTAACCCCTGCAACAAGAGATTGTCTACCCTGGAATTCGTGACCACTATTGATTATGCTGGGTGAGAAATAAAATTGATCTGTATGTCTTGGCACTTGTCACCAAAGCTGAGTTAGAGATGCAATAGGCATTTCTTATGGAAGCCAGCTTTTTAATAAAACTAATTAAAAAATCATGATACTTTTATTTAAGAAGTTCTAGTACTTAGTGCCTTTGGGGCATTTGTTAAAAGTTTAAATTGAAAGAAGTCTGTTTGAAATAGCTTTCCAATTGGTTAGCATTGGGAAAATAGAAGGTCTTGGGATAGCTTAAGATTTTAATAATGTAATAACTGTGTTTATTTTGAAAATGAAAAAACCTGTAACTCGGTTGAGTTGCTTGTTTGCAAAGACTAGAAAAATCAATGCAATGCATTTCTGTTCACAAACCAGAATAAGTGGTGTGAGATAATAAAACTGTATTTTTACTCCGAAGTTATTTCACCGGTGCTGTTTGCATCATTCATGGTTACATGTTTGTTCCTACTGCTACAGTTTGTGTGAATGTCAGCAAAGGTTTTTATATATGTATCAGATATATGTCATATCAGTAGACTGATCGGTATTTCTGAAATCTTCTTTCTAGTACTAGGAAACTCCCTGCACTGATTTAGCACTCTGACTATTACCAAATTCTGGTTGTCCAGGTCAGTAGTGACAAGGCTGAGAAGTCCTAGGGCAATCAAAATAATTTCATGACACTGGGAGGACTGGTTGAAGAGACAGGAGCACAGGCGGTGTTTTCTTCAATCACTTCAATAGCAAGGAAGAATGTCGAGGAGAAGACATTCAATCAACACATGGCTTCAAGACAGGTCCGTTGGTGGAATTTTGGCTTTTTGAATCATGGGGATGTTTACATAGCACCAGGCCTGCTGGAGACAAATAGGATTCACCTATTAAAAGAGACAGAAAGACTCTAGATCATGAGTTCAGAGGGATGATTGAGAGGCCTTTAAACTAGGTTTGCAGGGGAAAGGGGATAAGATCAGGCTGGCTAGAGATGAGCCATGAGCAACAGGTCAGTGTTGGGAGTGAAATCAATGGCTGAGCAGAAATTCATCTGCACACAAAGTGAGTAATGAAGAGGAGAAGCTGGAAGCCATTGTGCAGTAGGAAAGCTATGACATAGTTGCCATCACACAAATATGGTGGAATGACTCTTGTGCTTGGAGTGCTGCTTTGGATGGCTACAAGATCTTCCAACAGGACAGATGAGGAAGGAGAGGCAGTGAGGTAGCTCTGTGCACTAGGCTGTGAGTGTTGTCTACCTGGACTTCAGTAAAACCTTTGATACTGTCTCCCACAGCATTCTCCTGGGAAAGGTGGCAGGCCATATCTTGGACAAGTCCACTCTTCACTGGGTTCAAAACTGGCTGGATGGCTGGATGCAGAGAATGGTGGTGAATGATGCTACACCAGCTACTGGCAGGTCAGCAGTGGGGTTCCCCACTGTACTGCTGCCAGTTGTGTTTAATATCTTTATTAATGACATGGACAAGAGGATTGAGTCCCCCCTCAAACAGTTCCCAGCTGACAATAAACTGAGTGGGACTGTTGATCTGCTCAACCACTCTATAGGTGACTGTTCAACAAGGACAGACCTACAGAGCAGAACATCAAATCTTTCTTTACCCTTTGCCTAAGGAATAGTCTGTGGAAGGAATGTAATAAAACTGCAGAATACTAATATTAAAAAAAAACAAAACAAAACCACCACCACAACACTTGGATTACAAGAGTTGTCTCCAATATGCAAGTTGGCAGTAATAACTAAATAGCCAAGATGTTGTTCCATGGCACTCATATATATATGATATAGTGAGTCTGATATCCATTTGATAAGTGAGGTTTATATGATAAGTCAGATATTTGAGAGTATTTATGCATATATATATTTATTAAAAACATCCCATTAAAATTATATGATTTCTTTATAATAAAATGGGCTTCAGTCAGTGCCATTTCCAAAGAGATCATCATCCATGTAATAGATTCAGTATGTTTTGAGCATTTTAGTTTGATTTTCTTGTTAGAGCAAGAATATTTAGATAGAGGTAGGAATCAAAGGGATTGAAAATGTGATTCTTCAATAGATGTTTGATTTTTCCCCACTTTATATTTTTATTTCAAGGTTATGCCTTCATAGCCTTTGGAACAGGTTTACCCAAGGGAAGGGACCTGTAAGAATCATTGAACCTAAGTTCAAATCCTTCAGGGATTCTGTTACTGCCATAAATTTTTCAGCAGAAGTATATATTAATTTGTGTGATGTACAGGAAATCGCACTGTTTAGTGAAAAAAATCCAAAACCAATAAGACAACAAAAAACCACAAAGCTCGACAATCTATTAGAAATTATTATTAACCTTGAGTTTTGATACAATTGAGGGGAAAAAAAAAAGAAAAAAAGAAAAAAAAATACAGTAGAATTAAGATAGAAACTTTAATATTACTACTTTGGTGAAAAACTCCTTTTAGCCCTTTTTATTAAATCCCATTTAAAAAACACTGATGCTCTTGATTTTTGAAAGCAAAGTATTCACATGGGTATATGTATACTCTAGAATAAAGTGTTAATACCTCCTGCCCTCCTTGGGAAAAGCCCCTAATATTAAAGATGACCATCTCCTGAGGAGTTGCCAACTGGACACAAGAAGAACAATTTTTAAAAACAAGAACAGTAAGCTGTTCCTAGAGAAGTGATGGATTCCCAGCACTGAATAATTTTAAGATTCAGCTGGACAGAGTTTCGGGGCATCTTGTGTAGAACATGATTTTTCCAAGAAAGGTTAGACCAGATGATCCTTGATGTCCATTCTAACAGGTATTCTATGATTCTAGGTTCTGTGAAAAAATTATAAACCATAAGTCACTTAATCATGTTTCATATCTGTGCTGAGTTAATTAATAACTTCGAGATCCTACAATGATTTCATAGCTGGATTTCTTAATTACAAGTTCTTGAAATAAACAAGAATGCTTATTGGACAATTATGTGAAGAGCAAAAAAGTTCTTGTTGCTGAGCTATCTTGACAGCTATAAATAATTCCTAATAAGACGTAAAATAAACCTCCAGTTTAAACTCATACAAGTATTTTCTATTACTTTCAGAAAATTAATAAGAGACTTTACGTTAAGTAAAACTAATCAGGGGGATTTATTTATCTCTTTTTCTGATTTATGCTAATATGGCTTCATCATTAGTCTGAATTAGACTCTCTAATGCTGTTTTGGCCAGGATTAGAATTTCTCTGAGGCTTTACATTCTCACATGGTTGCCACTTCCATTCTGGTATTTCCCCACTGGTAGTTTTAGCCTGGATGTTAACACTAATTGCAGAACATTAAATAGTTCATTTTAATCTTTAATAAGTTTACATCTATTCAAATTAATTCTTGGAGTGTGAAATCTCTGTTGTCATTGCAGTTTAGTGCCTTAGCATCTCAGAATAGGAATATAAAATGAAGTTTTCTCCATTGTTTTAGATGATTCGGCAGCTATTAATATCAGAAAGCATAATCCAGTTTCCTTGACTTTAAACACAATTAACACTCATAATTTTAAATTCCCTTTCTCAGTTCTGACACTGACTGATTTTGGCAAAGACCAAGAGGAGACAAAGTCCAATGTAGTTTTGTAAGTGTCAGTGTATGACATCACCATGGGGAGTTCGTGTCTTTCTGTACTGACAGAACTGAGGCTGTAATTAGAAATGAATGACAAGGTGCTTTTCATCTTTGATGAAAAAAGATTTTTCTGTCAAAATATCTCAGTGCAGGAACAATTTTTCTCCAAGCGTTTCTTGTCCTGCACATATTTTGCATAATAATGAAGGGGGGAGCAGAGAGGGCAAAATTATTGCGTAATGTTGTTGCTAAGTGACAAAATAGCAGATGTTCTTCATTTGCAGATAACAAATGTTTGAACTCTATCAAATTGTGATATTGACAGAATCCACTCCTTAGGAGGCAATATAGTCAATACTTGAAAAAAAATTAAAAAATCAAAGGTATTAAAATTTTTAAGGCTTTCTGCAGAAGGCATTTTAAAATTTACTTGACAAAAGTAAAACACCAACTTCAAAAATGTGTTTTAAGGTTTTAATCCCATGATACATTACAATTTAGGAAGATAAGTGGCTTATGTTTTCCTGTTCTTTTAAATAGCTTGACCTGATTGGTCAGTGGAAGTGGTATCAGATGTAATCTGAATTTATAATATTTAATAATTCATTCTGGAAATGGATTTACAGTGATTACATTAAAATTAGTATCTAAAGAAATTACTTTTTTTTTTTTTCTTCATTTTTCTGAGCTAAATATGATCTTTGAAGCACTATAGAAACACTGCAGAATGGCATATGATGGTTTCACAGAAGTATATAAATTCCACTGTGGCATGATCTGAAATTATGATGTGTAGGATAGTAAACTTAACTTAGATAGATTATAAATTCCATAAATCTACATTAAGTCCTGCAGATTTGGAAGACAACTAGATTGGTTTCCCAAAACTTAGAAAACCTTTTCACTCTTGTCAGCAAATATATATGTTGTAAATTATATAACATGCAGGTTAAAACTTGATCTTTTGGGGTTGTAGCTTATTTCTTCTGATATTTACTTAAAATTTGCAATTAGACAAATGAACAGCCATTAATAGTCCTGCCCTCTCTACTTCAATTCTTCACAATTCCTAAAAATATGAAAAAAAATTCCAGTTCAAGGTATAACCTCTATGCAATTAAAATACTTTTTTCTTCGTATTGAGAATTATCCAAATTTAACACTTAAATTGACTCCTAAAATCAACAAAAAATATTTTTAAAATACGGAAAAATTAAAACAAGAGCTACTTACACATAGTTAAGTCTGTTTAGAGAGCAAGACTGAAGTGAATATGTATGCAAATAAACATATGATTTACCAGAAATAAGAAGAATTAATTGGTTCTTCCCCACACCTTTAAACTTTAGTGTGCTGCAATTTTTGCCATCTTGAATGAAAAAATGTGAATTTGCAATGTGAAAAAAATTTCCAGATGATTGTCACCAAACTTCTCCTTTTAGAGACAGAACATATTTTTGCCTTTTCTCTGAAATGGCTAAAATTTCAGAAAAATGCATGGAAGTTCATGGAACTGCATCGACATATTGATGATGTAAATGCAATTTGAAATTAGGTTATCTCCTATATAGATACATTCTGAAGAGATAATTTATTTGATTCACTTTCACTATTAGAATTTAAATAGATGGTCTTTAATTTATGCTTATAAAGAATAAGAAGGTTAATGCAAAGAGTTTAGAATTCTAAGACCCTTTTCAAAGTTTTTATTACCCTGGTAGAAAGATGGAGTACATAGTTATGATCTATAGTGTAAAATCTGAACTATCATTTAAGATCTTCAAATGATTTTAAAATCTGTGCTAAACATTCATCTGACATGAATAAATGCAATTTATTGCCATTGTTAGAAAAATACTTGAACTGGTTTTGGCTGCATAAGCAATATCTGCCTGGAAGCTGCAGGGAGGTTGTTGATCAGCTGTTATCACCATTCTGCCCATTTTAACAGATGGTGGGAATGACCAAGTTACAGACAGAGAAGGGTGAGAAAAGGAGAGAAAATCAAGGGGCTATCACTCCATAGCATGGAGTCTTTCTGTCTCTGTTGCCAGATGGAGAAAGATACCTGCTCTGTACATTCACCTTCCTTCTCCAATATAATGTTTGCCAAAATCTTTGCAGAGTTTATTGTCACTAACTCATCCTCCCTCCCTCTAGTGCATTTGTAGGTGTTTTGGGAAGTACTAAAAGTCAGACCAGCAGCTTTAGTATCATGAAATTATTTATTGTTCCTTTTTGGGCCCAAACTGTCAGATGACTGGAGGAATGTTTTGCTATTTTTTCATCTTAGACCATCAAAGAGTTAAACTTAATTTGAGAAGAAGTTGAACAATGAATATTAATGTTCAGGAGTGTAAGGAAATTTTTAGCTTATTTGAAGTTAGTGTTGCCCTTCCTGTGTATAGAAAAAAATAAATAAACATATGTTATGCTTTATAGAATAGACACCCTGCAGCCCTTGCATTAGATACCAGGAAGAAAATGATAAGCTGTGGTTTACCTTTTCAAATCAGTCTGATGTCTGTTCTATTGCCTATTCTAAACAAAACTAGAGATTTCTCTTTGTATGTATTTGCATAGATCTCCTTTGCAAAAATGATGCTGAGAAAAGTCTTTAACACCTTTAGAATTCTTGCTGGCTTTGTTGTAAAATTGGATGATATATTTTGTATTTAGAGCACATGCAAGTTGAAAACAATTCTCATTTCCCCAGAAACAACACAGACATTTGAATTTCATATTAGTGTCAATGGATGACTGTGCGTGTACAAGATTAGAAATAGAAGGATTGTACTTTAATGCTTTTATCTCTGTATCTGGGCTACTAATTGGTACTGACAGGAAAATTTGGTACATTGATTTTTTAATTTCCAAGTTAAAACTTACAGATGTAGTCCCAAAGGCAAAAAGCAATGTCTGCTATAGGTAGTGG
This sequence comes from Aegithalos caudatus, assembly GCA_013389925.1. NCBI lineage: Eukaryota > Metazoa > Chordata > Aves > Passeriformes > Aegithalidae > Aegithalos > Aegithalos caudatus. The sequence continues at coordinate 22,065 of WEIU01004453.1, forward strand.
CACACTGGTAAACAACAATCCAGAAGACTGACTCAGTTCAGACTACAAGGATGATAAGGCAGAAGATCAGCATGGCAGAGAAAGAACCTCTGGGACCAATTGAAATATAAGATGGAAATGTTTATGATGTGGAAGCAGGGATATGCATGCTGGGAAGAACATAGCAAAACTGCCTGAAAGTGTAGGGATGGGATCAGGAAAGCTATGTCAGAGCTGGAAATAAATGAAAGAAGTGAGGAATAGTAAGAATACAATCTACAGTTATATCAGTCAGAAAAGAAAAAGAAAATAAATTGTACCTCCTCAACAAATGAGAGCATCTGGTGGTATTATATGGAGAAGTGATATGGAGAAGAATGAGGCACCTCATTTTTATTTTTTCCTCAGAAATTATTCTTCCTCACTCTCCTGGATTCCTGAATCTAAAGGCAGGGAATGGAAAAACTCCTCCCTTGACCTGCTTGTCACACTTTATTCAAATGAATGGGCTTTCTGGGCTACAAGCACACATTGTTGGCTCATATTCAATTTTATATCCACCAGTATCCCCACGTTCTTCTCCAGAGACTCACCATCCATTCATTCATCACCCAATCTGTATCGATCCTGTGTACTGCCCTGATCAAGATGCAGGATATTGAATGTAGCCTTGTTGAACTCCATGGAGTTCATATGGATGCGCTTCTCAAGCCTGCCAAGGCCTCTCTGGATGCCACCTCTACCCTGAAGCTTGTCAACTGCACCACTCAGCTTTGTGCCACTTGAAAACCTGCTGAGGGTGCACCCATTCCCAAGGTCTGTGTCATTAATTCAGATATGGAACAATATCAGTCCCAGTATATGAAGTGGAAGGTGTGCCGGGCCATGACAGAGGCATTGGACAAGAAAGTCTTTAAAAGTCTCTTCCAGCACAAATCAAGCCTACAATTCTATTAAATTTTTGTCAAGTACCCAAACAGTCGAAATTATATCTATGGAGAAAAATTCCTACTGTGAGGGACAAATGCTTAGCACTAAAAGCATTGTAGCTATGCATCATAAACAGAAAGCAGCAAATGAAATTTCTTATACTGAGGCATATCCATTAAACATTTTTGTGGCTTTTTTGTTTCTTATTTTTTCAATTATTGTAATTTATTTTCATTATTTGTGGAGTCTTATCTAGATCTATCTGTTCTATATCTGTCCTATCTACTCCTGTCTGTTCTGCATCAAGCAAATTTTTAGCAAGCAAAGAATTGCTAATTTTCATAAGAGTTTGACTTTGGAGTCTTCATTCAGAGTATTTTCTCTCTTCCCAAATCTTGAGAATGATTTTCTGAGATGATGTTATGTTATCGCCACTTTACTAGGGAACTTGGACACCGATGTTAAGCAGCATGTCCAAGAGTGCTGACCAGTTTTTATGTCTTATGTAAGAAGCTAAAAAGATGACTTTTTTTTTTCCCCCCAGTTTTCTTAGCACTTTCCCAGAAGTTTAATTCAAAGTAAAGCTCCCACTGATTTCAGTTTTGACTATCAACACTTTGGAGCACTGCGAATTGAACTTTAGCTGTCTGAAACATACAATCCTGTCTTTTTCAAGTACACAAAATGAGGTAGGGATCTTGTGGGCAATACTACACAATCATATAAATGAAAACTGTCTCTGAACAACTACATATGCCAGGGTGATTTCAGGTTACATATTGTCTGGTACAGTTTACTTTTTTTTTTTTTTTTTTTTTTTTTTTTTTTTTTTTTTTTTTAAAACCCCTTCTTTTTTTTTGTTTTTT
>WEIU01004453.1:23844-41793 GCA_013389925.1 Aegithalos caudatus
TGTATGCATTTTTGTTTTATTAGATGTGGGCAAGGTCTGAAGTAGGGTGGAGGGTGCTGTTATTATTTGGAGATTTTTTTTTTTTTTTTTACAGTAATTTTCTGTTATCTTTTAATTTTGTGATCATCTTCTGAGTGGGATTTTCAAAAATATTTATGCAAGAAATGCATATAAGTGATAGACACTGGAAAGTAGTCATTTGTTTGCTGCTTCCTTCTAGGAAAGCTTTGTAATTCACTCTGCTTTCCAGGAGATTATGACAGGCTGAAAGACACATTTATTTTTCTTTTTTCTGCTGTTCATATTTGCCACTTTGCTTTGTCCTCTGGAATGAGGGCTTTTTCTGTTTGTTTTTTTTCTTGTTCTTTCCACATTTCAGAAAAATTGTTTCTTTCCTTTCCTATTGACTGTAGGAAAATACAGAGGCTTTTGCTTCATGCAAAGTTCTTTGATGGTACTTTGCCCTGGAAGAAGCATTTGGAGAAAAAATATCTTGCTCTCTCCACAAAGACAATATTCAATAAGAGTAGTGGATATAGGTTGTGCTAAGTGAAACATGTTGAATTCCTAGAGTATTTGTCTGATGATACCTAAGATATCTATGTGTGAACTTAAAAAGCAGAGTTTATATATGTTTTAATGTTTACAAAAGGCAGAGTTTATAGATGTTTTCAGAAGTATGAGCAAAAAGTACATATGGTATCTGGACATCACACTTTTTAAAAATGATGTCTAAGATATATGAGATAGATGTAATAATTAATTTTTTTTATGACTGCAACTGTTTGAGCTTCAGCACAAGCAAAAAAATAATTTCTTTAATTTCAAAAATAATGCCTCACAAGTTACTTGAGATAAACTTAAAAAAAAAACCAAAATCATAACAATATCACAAAAATTAAATAGTAGAGTGAATGGTCACTGTGAGCAACTGCAACAGAATGTTTATTCAAAATAATCAGACATTTTAATAGGAAGTGGCACATGAGATATCTATACAGTAATTCCAATTCTCACAAGGGGAAATAGTTTCTTCTGAATAGAATTCTATTCATTAGAAAAAAGGGGTGATTTTTTCCATACAAAAATAACATTTTGGAAATCAGTAGGATTTTCTTTTTTCTTTCATTGACGTGGTCAATAGAGACGCCAAATTTAATTTATCTCATAATTTGTGTTCCACCCAGGTTTAACAGAATTCAATCAAGAAAAGTGGAAGAGTTAGTGAAGGTGAAGGTTATCTTATGATATCAAAAAAATTCCAAACAGTTATATTTCAGAGAAAGGATGTGAAATCATCACTTTTTTTTTTTTTTTTTTTTTTTTTTTTTTAAATAAACCATAGAAACAGAGAGAGGATCTGCACAGATGCTTAATTAAGATTGGTCTGAAATAGTCTAGAAATTGATCATCACCTCAGTCATAGAGGACTGCTCTGGAAGACATATTCTGTGCACTTTGGAGGACTAAATCACTGAGGTTTATTTCCTGCAGAGTCAAAGAGCCTTGTATTGATTGCCTGGGACTCCCATTGCTGCTATAAGAAAATAGAAATCAAATCTTTTGTATAAACCAAATTGGCATTGATATTGAACTTCATTTAAATTTTTAATGTGGTACAGAATAGGCAACATTACTGTTCTGATGATGCTGGTTTGACCATTTAGAAATAACATAGCTTTGAAGAGACCTGGATACATTGCCAAGAAAATATCAGAAAGAAAAGGAGTATTTTCTCTATTCTCTGATCATTAATAGAGGAACTGAGTGAATTTCAGCAAATTCTGATACACCCACGATTTTATGAATTCAAAACCTGTCCTTGTCTTCTGATTAAAAAAAAAACAAAAAAAAACAGGTGAAGCATTTGCAGTTTGCCTAAATTAAGAGCCAGGAGAAATCATTGGAGTCTCTAGATTTCATATAGGTTTCATTTTGATACTCTTACAAGGAAGCTAACATCTATTTAGGGCAAAATAATTTTTCTATGTGTATGTTCCAGAGATAGAGTAAAACAAGGCTGCATTACCCAACCATCATGCTACTCCTAAGACTTGGTAACATTTAATTTAAAAGAAAAAAATATTTTGAAGTTAATATATTAATTTTTCACAAGAGAAATAATTAAAAATAACACTTTTTATCTGATTCTTTTGTCCAGAATAACTCTGGTTTTAAGAGAAAAAAAATCTGAATTTTTTTGGGGAATTAGAACTTCAGGGTCTAGTTCAAAGAAAATAAAAATCCATAAAAACCTTCACATTTTAAACAGATTTGTAGTTAATAATAATTAGATTGAGTAGAATAAATATTAAAAGGCTTATAATTCATAACATCAATGTACTTCAGAATTTTCCAATGTGATAGGAAAGAACATTTTTTTCTTCCCAGTCAAAAATATCTACATCCGTAATTCCAAAACTTACTGGCCTCGAATTCATCTCATCCCATCTCATCTCATCTCTGACAGGAGGCCTTGAAAAGCTGTATTCTACCACATTTCATTAGCCTGTTGTTTCTTTTTTTTTCCCCACAGAATTATGTGCACTCATGTCACTGGGCCAATTGAGTCAATGATCTCAATTGACTAAGTGAAAACGTGGTATAAATATGGTTAATTGCTAAGTAATTACAGCATTATGAATAATTGTAGCTATTTTGTGAAGATGAAAATACAGATTTCCAGAGATCATCCTGCAGTGCAGGTAAGGAGAAATAGAAAAAAAAAAATGATGACTGTGGCTCAGGGGATATCAGCAAAATATGCTAGCCCTTAAAGGGTTATGAAAGTAGAAATCAGGTCAAGAAGTTGAAGCCTGCTGCGAAGGTTCCTGTAGCTTTCTCTTAAGACATACTCAGAAATGATCTTGAACTGTTCCATACTATTTTAAAAATAATTTCTTAGTGTAACTGGCAATTTAATGTTTTCTTTAAGAAACTCTAGCAATTCAAACCCTCCAGATAGGAGTCTGCATGGCTTTTATTTCCATGTTAGCAATTTTGGAGATGGCAAACATATATCATGGATCAGATCATAAAATATATGTCTGATTGAAGTAACTGTCTTCCTGGAGCAGCAGAACTGCAGACAAAACTTAGTGCTGCCTGTAAATTGAATGACTGGAATACGCTGGCCATGTACAATGTGTTGCTAAACAAAATATTTTCTTGGATCTTTGTATTCTCTCAATAATGGTGTTTCCATAATATAAAAAAAAAAAAAATACAGATTACATTCCAACATGTGTATAGTCCACAGGTTTTTTTTTCAACTTGGATATTTTTAAAAAGAGAAAGAATTATAAAGGGCTCTTAAGTGTTTGCAATTTCTTAAACTTGCACTTCTTCCTGATGCCTATGGATGAGCTGCTGTAACAAAACCTAAAGGCAGTTGGTTGTGGAGTTTCCTTAACAGAATTTATTACTTAAGCAGAATTGATAAGATTTTTTTTGTCTCAGTACAATGAATGATAAGAACAGCTGAAATTTTGATAAGAAAGTAAACTGAAGACAGAATTAATGTTGCCTGCAGATAGGTTGTTCTGTTTAGCTCTCCAAATGTTAGTATTCCATATTGAAGAATATCATCAGGGGCATATGTGACTTTTATGTGCACCTTTCACCCTTTCAGAGAAATGATCAATAAGAACGGCATTTGAATAACAGAGTGAACTAGTATTCTTAACAACAAAGAAACTATTGTGATTACTTGGATGATCTCTCTGAATTGGGTAATAGATGTTATAAAATCTACGTCAATACAGAAAATATTAAAGGACTAAGAAATAAAAATTTAAAATGTTTGTTGACATAGATACTGCAAAAGATTGTCATAAAGCTGATCTTGATTGACCCTGTGCTTAGTCTCTTAAATGTGTATTAAATGTGTACTTATTTCAGCCTAAAAATTCATTAAATATGATTTTGTGACATCATGCTCTTAATATATAAGATGCTCCATTGGCTATTCTATATTCTACGTATAGTTTACTTGTGTCCAAGCCAGTTTTGTTTCCATTATTATAAGGGCTTGAATTTTTCACTGGAAGGTGTAATTTCCTCACTTTTAAATCAATAAGAATATTTCTCTGAACCACCTCCAGCTCCTTGACAACCTCTATGAATTACAGACACAGTATTTGAGTAGGAGTTCTGTAGAAGAACTGATACGTACACACAATATTTATTATTTTAACCACCAGAGCTTATTATTATTATTATTGTTATTTGTAACATTGGCTTGTACTGATTAGATTTTGAAGTTACTCAGATAATTTCATTCAAAAATTTGGTCCATGTTTTTGGTACTTGACAACACTGTTTTGACTTTAGTGATACTGAAAATCAAACTGAGGGTGTTGCATTTTCTTCTGACTCCTCAGGTAATCAAGGATTAGTGGTCGGATTATTATATCATTTAAACATCTTATTTTCTATGACTAGAATTTTTAAAGTCACTTTTAGATAGTGTGAAATAGGTATTTGTCATGACTAAGAACCTGGGACCCAAAGACCTAACCATCAGAGTAATAAACAATACTTATTCTTAATCACACTGTCAATTAACCACTCTTTCACTGATATCAGTGTTCACAATGCATTTTGAAAAAGAAATAAATGTTATTTAATGTTAATAGTGTTGTCTTTTTAAATTTTAAGTATACTGTATCAGCATTATTGTTTTCATCAACCAATCTTATGGCTGCATTGAAAAAAATCCTTTTAATATTTCTAAATTAAGATCTACTTTCCATAATTCCATGCTGATTTGGATTAATTTTCTTCCTTTAATTATTAAGCACACTATCAGCACTTTTGGATAATTCATGCCAGTTAACATGGCCTCATCTTTTTTTAGTACTTGAGTCATACCTGTTATTTTTCAAAAGATTGATATGTGGTTGATAGATTGGTAATTACTTCCTTGAAACTTTTACTTTTCATTGACACAACATCAACTTTGTTCCCTTGAATTTCTAGTACTTCAAGGCTTGAAGCAGAACATCAGTAGACCAGACTTTGCATCCTGATTACTTTTGTTTATCAAAAGTAGTTTATGGCTTATATCTTCTATGGTTATCCCTTCCATAGCAAATATTTCTTCATAATCTAAGAAAAGTGAAATTTTCATCTATATTCTGGGAACTAAATTAAAATACTTTAAATCTTTCGAGTTTCTGACATCACAATTATTTGAAAGAAATTTGCCTTCCTAAGAAATCTATGCATAATCTCTCCATAGATAACTTGGTCTGGAAAGCCATCCATAACTCTTCCTAGGATTTTCTTTTAATATTATGTCTGTTGTTACAGGAAATGTACTTCTGATTTTTTCCCTAGACATTACTCTCTGATATCTTGGTAACCAACATGGTATTTAAGCTTGATCAAGATATAAATATTGGATAATTTACTTAAAAATGTACAGGTAAAACACCCGTGTTCATTAGGTGGAAGTATTTTATTTCCTGATTCCTGTCTGTTCATTTTTTAGGGGTTTTCTTTTGCCAGTCTGGGTTTGCCTATACATTGCCTTTGCAGCTTAATGTTACTCATACTAATAGTAACCTGTACTGGGGTTCTCAATTCAGAAATAATAGTCCACTTACAAGATTATGAAAGAAGAGAAGTCATCATAGTGTCATTGCACATGACTTCATAGGTGTAGAGGACTGTGAAGAGCCACAGGAAACAAATTAAAAATCTGCAAAGTAATGACAATGTTCCTACTCTGCTCACTGCTGAGTACTATGTAAGACAATACAAAGATCCTGCTGAAAAAATTGTAACGTACTTATGTCATCCTCCTCTGAAACACAAAAGTAAAAAGCTCACATGCCGCTTTTTGAGTGGGTGTATCCTTATTCTGTCACAACTGGTGTGACACTTAATGGAATTTTTTTTCACAGAAAAACTTCCTTTAAAAAGATTTCAGCCTCTGCTGCCAAAGGAGGTGAATTTTATTTTCTGAATCTGCTCTTGAACAAGACTGTCAGGCAGTTTGGAAGGTGATCTGACTCTCCCTCTACTTCTTCCATGGCTTCCACTCAAATAGAAACATCTTCAGCAGCATCTTTTGACAGATCATTTTCCTAGCCTTAAGAGAGTATTCAATGGAACTTTTTCCAAAAGGGAAGCTGTTCCTATGGAGGTCTCCTGAAATTACTGTGCTCACAAATTATCAGTTCAGTCCAACAAGCTAAAAATGCACTGATTTTTTTTTTTTTTTTTTTTTTTTTTTGTTTTTTTTTTTTTTTTTTTAGGTATTTCTTAAACATTAATGGAATTGTTAGGCTACAAAATCAATAAAAAGTGTTCATTCTTGAAACTATGATGTTTCTCAGCAGTATAAATTAATTGGATTATATAGTCCATTTCTAAACTTGGAGGAATTGCACAACCAGAAATATAAAATTTTATTTGAGTTAGATATTCTTCTGTGTCATATCTAATATGTTTAAGAAGTAACCCTTCCATCCTGTTATTGTCATATCAGTCAATCCATCATGGACTGGAATTGGTAATGATGATCCTTTAAAAGAGCATGGAACACTGCTAATCCCAAATCGACTGTAAATACACCAATGGCAATGAAATAATTACAAGGAAGTACAGTTAGCCGAGCCAGGAAATCACTGAACATGAGTCTTTCTTAAAGGAAAAAAGAGTCTTTTAGAGCACTGTGTTTAATGTTGTACACTTGTAAGGTGATATTTTCTTCAAACATTACTTTAATTCTCTTTAATTGCTCAAATATTTAAGTCAGGTTGTTTTAAACCCTAATTTTATTCAGGCAGGGGTTTTTTTGAAGAATTTCTTGGCTTCAAGGCTGTATCTCCAGAGGTGGCAAGTATGATTCTAGAGACCCTGGAGACTGGCCTAAGTAACAGAGTTCCCAAGTGCTGGCACTGACCCTTTATCATATATGTTAATTTCTTACATTAAAAAGTGAAATACTTAAATAAGATATTCAGGGAACAATATTAAAAGAATGAGGGAGAACTTGGCTTTTTTCTACCAAATTAATAGGTATTACTGGATCAATGATCCAGTCATTCTTTCAGTTCCCATGGCTGAAAAAAACAAAACAAAACAAAAAAAAAACCACCCCTATATATAGATTAAATTGAGATTTCTTACTCCTTCTTGGAACATTTTTGGTTTATTTTCTTTTTTATTCTGACATTGTTAGGCAAAATTAGAGTGGAGATATTTTGTGCTGAGGCTGAAACCATTCACAACACAGTGTTGTAACCTACATGGGTTAGTTTTGGCTGAGTTTAGAACCAGGATGTAGAGAAACATGTTCTGCCTCTCAATAGCAACTTCAGTTTGAGATATTTCAAGAAGAGTTTCAAGATCTGATTGTCATGCATCTTTCTTAAGAGGTATTTTTTGTGTGTTCAACTATTTTGGAACTGTTGAAAATCAGAAAAGGAGTTTTACTAAGTGGGAGTAAGGAAGACGGCATTACTAGAGAATTCCACTTCAAATCATTCCATTGTTGATATCACCTTGACCTAGAGATTCACAGAAATTGCAGAAAATGGAAGAGTGTCGCTCCTTGAACATACCCTGGACTTCAATCAAACATCAAAGAATGCCTGAAGTTAGGGGTGGGCTATATAGAGATAAATCTGAAAAGGTATTTAAGCACTCATTTATGCAGAGATGAAAGTCTTATGAAGAACTTGAGTGTCATAACCTTAAATTTAAGTGGTAAAAGACAGAGAAAACATAAACAAAAACCTATAATGGTGGTTTTCTGTGAGTTTGTTTTTTTTGGTTTTTTGGTTTTTTTTTTTTTTTTTTTTTTTTTTTTTTTTTTTTTTTTTTTTTTTTTTTTTTTTTTTTTTGGTGTTTTTTTTTGTGGTTTTTTTTTTTTTTTTTGTTTTTTTTTTTTTTTTTTTTTTTTTTTTTTTTTTTTTTTTTTTGGTTTGTTTTGTTTTGTTTTTTATTTTGGGGGTATTTTTTTGGTGGTAATTTCTTGTGTTTCAGGTTTACTATTATTATTTTGGTTTGGTTTGGTTTTTTTCCTGCAGAATATTGGTTTGTTCTATCACTCGGACATAAATTGAATGAAACTAGGTGAAGAGGTGGTGATGATTGTAAGGCATGGTGATACAAACACATGTCAATATTTGTAGAACAGCTGGTGGAAACTAAAGGCTATTTTGCTGAGTTTCTACCTTCTACACTGTGATAAGTTTAGTAAAAGAAAGTTGAAAACCCATAAGCAAATACTATTATTTTAAAATTATTTCATCACATTAACATTCTCTTTACACCTCAGGATTGTCTATCATTGCTCATTATTTTTGTGTTATGGGTTTAGGCCAGCCAGTAACAGTTCACCTCTAAGTATGATTCTTTTTAAACCAGGAATACTTAAATCACAGACTGAAAACGATAACACAAGATCACCGCAAATTCCAGTCAACAGACTGAAAGCTTAGTTGAGGGGATCTATTTAAAACTTAATGATTGATTAATTAATTCGTAAATAGTAATGGATTAAATATAAAGTTGTATAAAGAATAGGGAGATAAAGATCATGTGTTATGTGACAGCAGAAAATTTGTTATATGAATTTGCATATTGCATCTCTGTGAAAGCAATGAAAGTTGTCTCAAACAATCCAACATAAAATGCTCACAGAAATATTCTATTTTAATTTTTGGGTTTCTTGCCTGAGTAGTGGAGCCAACATCATCAGCAATTTACCAACCATACATTGGTCAGAAAAATGTAAGGAAGTAAGCTGAAAAAACCAGTGTTTTGAGATCTTGCCAGCCTTAAACTGAAATTAGTTTATTTTATTCTTGCCAGTCTTTTCTAATTTGAAATTTATGGCTATGTAATTTTCTTGCTGCTTTTTGTGATATTAATACTCAATGAAAACAAAAATATTTGTATACATCCATGACTACTTCTTTGTTTAAATTTTATCTTCTTTTTCCTTTTGCAAGAAACAAGCATAACTGTTTCTGTGGAACACTTGGAAATATATCTAAGTAAAAAATTATCTCTCTGTCAATCAAACAAGGATGTGCCATAAATCACCTGCTTGTGAAAAAGAACAATATGTTTTCAAATCACTTCATTCATTATGTATTTAACAAAAAAAAATCAGCTAAAATGGATTCTCAAATAAAAAAAAAGTTATTTGTTTAAACATTTTTCTAAGTATTTTAGTATTTTTGGGTAACTCTATTGCTGATATAGATTAAATAATATTTCTGAAGAACTGTACATCCTCATATAATTTTCAGTAGTTAGATACAGTGTACAATAATCCTTTATGAACCTAGGTAAATTTGGTAGATCTACTCAGGAATTTCCCTAACCTGCACTGCTTATTTTCTGCCTATAATCATAAAAACCTGTTGAATTATGTATCCAATTTAATAACAACTTTGGCTACTCCCTTAAAAAACCCTCAAATACTTCAGAAGGATAAATTTAGTAATAATAATTATTAAACAGAGCCATCCGTCATGATTGAAATTAAATTAATATTCTCCTGGAAAGATCTGAAAAAATCAGAAAGAGAACATATTTAAATGAAGCTTGCAGAAAAGGAACGTTCTTCAATGATGTTAAAGTGCAAGAAAATTTAAATCACAAACTGCATTTTGCCCCTAGGAATTTTAAAATATTATGATTAGAAACTGCAATGACTTTTCCACTCAGGGTTCCATTTGGAGATTCTTTCCTGATTGCTTAATTAATAAAATAACATTTATAAGAACAGTGCAACTCCTTAATCCAGTCCAAAAGTCTGATTACTTTTTAAATCAAATTGCAGTTTAATCTCAGAAATAGTTAGTATAATGCTGCTTAACCCCTACTGAGTCAAGTTCAATTGATTATTTTTAATTTCAAAAGGCCTCTGAGCAAAGCTCTCTCTCAATAATTTAGCAGGTGGGGAAAAAAATGCAGCCAGTAATGGCAAGGATATATGACAATCATGACAAAAGGCAAGTAACAAATTTGGTACATTCTGATAATTATTTTTACAAAATAAGAATCTTTATAATTATAAATTTTCATTATACTTGCAAAAGTTCAAATCCACCCTCAAGTCTTGACCTGAGATAACACCCATTCATAAAAATTTCAGTACACTGCTTTATTTAACTTTTGTCAGGATACATTTTGAGCACTGCAAAAATCTCAAAAAAAAAGTTTATTTTTAGGCTCATGATTACATTTGGCTAAGTGTTGAATAGTCCACCAAACTGCTCAAAACCGTAGAATTTCCCAGAAAATTTTTCAAAACTAGTACGAGCGTTAGAGTTTTTTTCCAGTACCAGAGAGCTCCCATGAAGAGGTGGCAATACATTGATTTTTCACAGGATCTCAAAATTCTTTGAATTTACAGGAAGAAAATAAAACAAAATCCAGAGAATTCTCACAGAAAAGCTAAACTAGTTATTCTGCAGGCCTTCTTGAGTTGTAATTCCTGCTTTACAATATGTAATAGAGACAGAAGATTTGTACCTAGTAAAAGTGGCTGAACTTTTTCACAGCTGTATGATCAATAGGTGTAAATTCTCAACACACTGTGAAATAAAGAAATGGGAAAAGCAATTTTGTGACCAGTGTTTCTGAGTTATGGTTACCTTTCAGTAAGTTACCCAGAAATTACTTTATGTCACACACTTTTTACCATATATCTATCATTGATGTGTTTGTTTTTCTTTCATTTTTGTTGATCTACTGCATAATCTAAAGATGTTTCTTAAGCTAGGAATGTCAAATATCAAGTCAACAAGCAGATCACTGAGAAATTCTATAGGTTTAACTTTTGAACACATTCTGATGACAATTAGATGATATAAACCATTGTTTGCATCACTTCTGTCTGAATACCTATGCTGAAAGACAGGACAACTGAAAGGGAGCATTTTAGATGAATCATTTCAATTGAGAAGTTATTTCTGAAGCACAGGATCTAAATGGAACATTTGGGATTATTTTTACTTTATTAGATAGGACTGGTGTTAATAAAGAGCTACTAAAAAGAACTGAACATGTTTAAAATTATCTAAAATGATATTTTCAATATCATAAGAAATAAAATTATTTTATTTTCCAATTTATAACAACCCATTAATTCTTATTTTATTATTTTTTAAGTACTTGTTCTGGTTATAGTTTTTAGTTCTGGAGAAACTAAGTAGATAGAGAATAAATCGTACCTTGCGGTGACTTTGGTTTGGTTATGAATTTGCATTTTATTTCATTTGGATTCCTTTAATTGGACATATTCAACTGACCTTGGAAACAGAGGAACTTTATTTCTTTGTTTATTTTCTTGTTTGTTTTCTTCATAAATTTTTACAGAAAAATATTTAAGAGATTTGTTGTTAGGCATTTTATTTCCCAGAATGAGCTTCACCACCTATAAACACACAAAGATGTGGAATATGTGAAGAAACCTAAAGAATGATAGAAAGATGAAAAATATTGTAATTGAAAAAAGAGGATCTGATTGTACAATAATTCATGATACTTTCTGTAAGCTCTTTAACTGAATTTGCAATTAAGTGCCAAGGAACATATAAAAACCCCAAAACAAATTCCAGGATGTACATCTTGAAGATTAGAGCACCTTTTGAATAGGTTTTCCTCTCAGAATGACCTCTTGTAACAGCATCACCTAGGCTTCTCCATCTATTATTCTTCCCATCTTTACTCTTGATTTTGATAGCCTTTCCTCTTTCCCACCTCTACAATTTTCTACAAAAACTTAATATCTCTTTATTTTTATTTATTCAGTTTAAGAACACAAGCAATTTTTCCCCTTATTTCACTTTGGGATGTCATATCCTGTAAAATTCAAAATGATGGAAGTGTAGACTGGTGATGCCTTGTAGTCAAACAGTTCAGACATCATATTTATTTAGCCATTTTAATATCTGAAATATTCAAAGATGATAATGGACAGAAACCTGCCCCAAGTGCTCTGTGTCTTTGGGGTAGAATATTGCAACAAGCACTCTCTCTTTAGTGCTGTCCTTGAAAACCCTCAAAGAATTTGTTTGGTGAGGAGTGATGAGGCATAACTCCTCGAGGGCACATCACTAAAAGGGCTGGAGACATCCATAATCCTCAGGCTTTGCTTGTTGTTCAGAATGACTAAACTTGAATGTAAGTAAGAGAAGTAGGATTTTGTCTTATAGAACGTGTAATCAAATATTCTGGTTCTGGTTTGGCTTTTATTTTTTTTTTTAATTATATTGTGAACTTTTTGAATGATGGTGAAAGATTTTCTTTACAGACAACAAGAATTCTGTACTGCATTGAAATCTCAGGCTGTTATTTATTTGTTTTCTTTATATTGGTGTGAGGGATAACGTTTTTTGCATTCTAACAGAAAATATTGTAAAATCATTAATTTCTGAATCTCTACTGTGCAATACAAACAAAAATAAAAACACAGAACCCTGTGAAAACCTTGACATTTTTCTAAGATGTTCTATATGGTTCTGCCAGAAAAAAAGGAAAGTGGCATTTTCATAATCCTTGAAGTCTATTATTTGTTTTGTAGTGACCTGGTGGAGATTAAATCCTTCTATACAAGAGAGAGTAAGAGAAGGTCTCTACCCGAGGGGCCTTAATACAGGAAATTGAAGTGATGAAATTAAGTAGGGCAGCAGATTAGTAGAGCAGTATCAGAAAGGCCAAAGGCCAAGGTTGCAGAGAGAAGTTCAACTATCCTCTGTAGCCATGTTATTTAATACTGGGGTGCTTTTTTTTGGTTTAGCTTAATTTCTCTTGCTGAGGCAGTAGCAGGTCATAGACCAGGACTCCACTATACCAGGTACTTAACAAGTGAAGGAAAATATTGTTTTTGTAATTTTTCATTACAATTAATAAGCCATAATAATAATAAAAGGTTGAAAACAAGGAAAGATTGTTCCTATTCTTTGGTGTAATGAACAATATCGGTAAGAAAATATTTTAATTGTCAAGAAGAGTCTAAAAGAGAGTGTTTAATTTATCCCATGTTTAAATATTTAGGATGGTTTTGAAGGGTGGCTCTTTGTAAATTTGAAAATAATCCAGACATTAAGGTTGCAACCCTGCACAACAAGGCTGTAGTTTTGAGACTGCAAAATGGCAATTGTCATAAACCCTTAATTAAGACACCTCTATGTTTAGAAAAAAAAAAGTATTATAAGGATGGTAAAAAGGTATGTGGACACCTGAAATATAAATACATCTGAGTTGTGATGATATCTGGTTAATGGCAATTCAACTTTAAAAACAATTATATGAATCAGGAGAAGTAAAGACTTAAATATTTAGATTAAAAAAAAAACAAACCTAAGTGATAAGGAAGTTACAGAAACACTACCGTAGATCAAGACCTCATAGAATACCAAAAGGATCGGTGGAGCAAAGTCTTGGAGAGATTTACCCAGAGCTTCATAATAAAAAAGAATGGAGGAAACACTGTCAGCATGGATCTCAAGGGTAAGAGCAAATTTACAATGGGATATTTAAGAGGTTTGTCAGATGGGTAAGTCTAGTTATGGGATGTTTTAAGGAGGTTGTAAAGAGGGGGATAAACAGGTTTGGCAAACTTGAGAGGAGTGGGGTAAAACTGGCCAGTCCAATGTAAGCCTACTGCTGGACCTTACTCTGACCATGTGTGCTGGTTTGAAAGTAAAACCAGTGAGAGATTCCAAGTCAGAAAATACAATTTAATAGGAGGAATAAAAGTGAAATAAAATAAATTAAAAATATACAACCTGACACCCTGTTAGTTGGGGTGGTGGTAGCAGTCCAGATCAAGTGCTCTTGTTGGAGCAGTGATCCTGTAGAAAATGGTCTGGTAGTTCTGGTCCTCCAGGAGTCCAGCAGGCCAGTGCCCTCTGTGCTGTCCCAGATTATATCCAGGTGGGAATGCTTGGCTCCTCCCCCTGGGTGGAGCATCTCACAATGGGCTGATATCATTCTATGAGTCATACAATGGGTCCTTGATTGTCCATTAAACAGAGACAACTCCCAGAGGGAGTTACCTGTGAGTCATGTGGCAAGGCATTGATGGCCCATTAACAGAAGATAGCCCAGAGGGAGGGGGCAAGGGAAAACACTGCCCCACCTGGTTCCAACAGCTCCTGAGGGTGGTGATAGAATACATACTTTGGGCACATCTTACATTGTAACCTAGGACACCATGCCAGGAGAAATCCTTTCCGTTTGAAGTCCTTCACATATTCTCTAGATATATAAATATAATTTAAATGTTTCACTTAAAAAGGTTCTCTCCTTTCTCTCTCATCTTAATGCATTCTTATTTATGACAAACAGGCTTAGTGTAGATAGAGGATGTTGGTTTTCTTCTCTTTGTTTTCTCTCCAATAGGAAGAGAAACAATCTCATATTTGTCTTCCTAAATGTAATTGAAGGATGGGAACCACAAATAAACTTCATTATAGGGCAGAAAGTTATGACAGTAATATAGAATACATGGGATAATATGTAGAAAGGCAAAATGAATATTGAGTTTTGACAGCATTGTTTGGAGAATTTGAACAGGACATATGGTTTATGCAATTCAGTCATTTGTCTATGAGGAAATTCTTTCTCTTCCACACCAGTAATAACAGGACTCATTATCCAGCTCCAGAGAACATTGAAGGAATACTCAGTGTTGCTATTCAACAAAATTTAGTGAAAAATTTAAGCAGAGAAAAAAATTATCTCCAAATGCTTTACTGGGATAAATTTAGGTAGAACGTGGATGTTCTGCATTCTGCTCAGTACATCTGGTGAGAAAACTACTATGTAGAGTGATAATTTGAGCACAGAATATGCTTTCTCTTAACCCACACCAATATGGTTTGGGATGATGCAAGAAGTTGATGGTACTATATCTATGGACAGATAATTTTAAAGACAAAGAGCCTTATAAATAGGTTTTATTCCATTTCCTTTTTGCAGGAAAAAAATGTTATTTAGAGACGGTTTTCCTGGTTGCTTTTTTTTTTTTTTTTTTTTTTTTTTTTTTTTTTTTTTTTTACCAGAATAATTAAGTGTGCTGTTCACAAGTACTCTTTTGGTAATGCAGCCTAATTGATTTTATAATTGAATTCAATCTAGAAAATATTTGTTTATTTTTCTGTGTTGTTATGACTACAACCGACACTCTTTAAGCTACTTGTTATACAAGAAATGGGTGTGATATAAGTATTTTTGAGTTTGCACACAATTCTGCAGTTACACCACTCTCTTTTTTAATGCTTCCTGATGGAATATTTAATTCATTTGCTTTATCAAATAAGCAGATATTTGAGAGAGTGTACATGATGTTTATTCTCAATGCAGTTTTCATGCATGTGGATTCAAATATGATATGGATATTTTGTTAATTTTTACAAGTTTGTTTCATCACTGTATTGTAGATCATACAGTTTTCCTAAATAACAATATCTGTCTGCAGAAATCACACAATGATTAAGGAGAAATTGTACTTCAAAACTTTGAAATGTACACAGTGATGTATCAGAAGTTGTTTACTTATCGTTGATCTCTACTGACTTCTCCATGAAGAAATTCAAATTAAAATATGTGAGTGAAACCTTTATGATGGGAGATGACATCCAGGCATTTGTCTTAAGGGCATTATATATATTTTCTCCATCTTACTGTAAAATGTAAGAACTATCATGCCCTGATGCTGCATTTTCTGAGGTTGAGTGTCCCTCAGTGTGGGTCACCCTGTGCTCCAGGCATGCTGAGTTTTCTAATATAATAACCCAGCTGCCTCTGCTGCTGACATCTAGCATACCCTGTATCCATACTTTCAGTGACTACTGTGGTTACACTAAGGTTATGTGGCAGGAAGTAGTTTTGGGATCATTGTATATTTATCATTTCTTTTTGCCAGAGACAAGATCCAAGAGAAAAAGCATTTGGGTGTTCTCAGTGAGAGAAGAAATCCTAGACATTATTAGCATGCATGAGACTCATCAGTTCATTACTCATCCTGGTCTCTTTAGCCACCTCAGCCTTGAGATCATCTTCAGCATGATTGAAAAAACAAAAGTAAAATCCATTATGTGTCCTGTGTCCTCTCCTCTGCAGAAATGCAGCAATGGAGCCTGCATTTCCCCTACAGCCTAAACTCAGCTTCAAGCTACCTGTGACCCCTCCTCCTTCCAGATTGTTTGTAGTCCTGACGCCTCCCTTTCAACTCCTCAGCCCATATTCCAAGGAATTGTAGCTCACTAACCAGGCAGAAAACTGTGCAGTTTCAGGTGTCTTCTCTCAAAGGTTATCACAAGGAATGAGACGGGAAAAATCACATCAATACCAGAATTAATACAACTGGGAAGGGCTCAAACTGTGTTAAGTCATTCTGGAAACATAATTTGTGCAGGAATGAGCCTTTTTTTTTCTTAATCATCACATAAATTTGAGGTTATGTAATTTTTCAGTAGCATTCAGCAAAAGCTTTGCTTTGTATATTGGATCAAAAAGTAGGTGTTTGGAGACAGGTAGAGGACCATACACATGATGAAGAAAAGGCAAGAGAGGAGCTTGCCAGGTCAAGGTCAGGGGGGCTGCAGGCTACAGACTGCTCTGTAGCTAAAGCCAGGATTCTCTAGCTTTCTTAGCTGGCTTCGGAGAAAATGAAAACAGATTAGTGTAAACCATTATTGCTATAAACCAGTGAATCATGCCTGGTAGTCAAGTTCTGACTCCCTCCTTCCATTTAGCACTTGCTGCCTGTATTAGCCTCTTCAGATTTAAGCTCAGACTGAATTTGAAGATTAATCTTCTGCTACAGATGGTCTCGCTAGCAAGGAATTAGTCTATTTCTAAGAAGCATGGTTTTTGCACTGTGTTTCTCAATAATTTTATAAGGGCTATCAGTTTCTCATGTAGGAAATAAAGCTCAAAAATTTTTGTTGCTCTTTTGTTTTTCGAAAAACGACTGCTTGAAATTTCTTCCCTGGGTAACAATCAGGAAAGTTTTTATTACAAGGAACTTTAAAATGTCTGTTCATCTGCAAAAAAGAGTATGGGTGATGTAAACATTACTTGTATCATTGGTTTTGTGCATACTTACAATATTGAAATACTTAAAATATATTCCCTTGGTTTGTTCATTATATCTATCTCTCATCCACTTCTGCAATAGACATTTGCAGTCATTCATTATTGTTTATTATTAGGAAAGCAATAAAGAGGTAGCAGCATCATGACTCACATTACAATCCCAAAAGAACATACATGTAAGTATATAAAGTGTGGTAGAAAGTTCACATTTGTCCTATAATCAGATTGGCTTCTATAAACTCAATACATCGAAAGTTGAAAGTTTTCTTTGGTTTGTTTGTTTCCTTTCAATTTCTCTCTGCTTAGTTAGTAAAAGTCAGAAAAAAAAAAAACAGGACTCAAAATGTTCATTTAGGCTTTGCCTACTTTTAAGGTGATTAATTACTAATTTTTGCTTGTTCTCATTTTAAACTATCTTGAGGTTTGATAATTTCCAAGTCCATGTCTTTTAAAGCAATTAACATTTTGTATAGGTCTTTAAAGGAATATTTAAATGTATAAGCCTTTAAAGATTGAGATAAATCTCTTGTAAGACATATGCAGTGCCAGTGGCAGCTCTGTAATTTAGAGCTGTATATCACAGTATGCCAAAAAAAAATTCTTATCAGAAGTTCTTGGCAATATAAAGTTGATATGTTTGGTGCTACTAGGTCATGTACTCTTTCCTGGAAATCCCCTTGTTCTGATTTACTCTTAAACTAGTTTCTCCATGGAGGGTGTTCGGCCCTGAATTTGTTAATATATGTATTGGTGAATCAAAACCAGCTCATCCAGAAGTGTAACTAGTTGAGGATGACCATTTAGTTGTTTAGGCTACCCGAGACACTTGATTACTGTTTGGCAGCAACAAACTGAATATTCAGCTTTGCA
>WEIU01004453.1:51605-68445 GCA_013389925.1 Aegithalos caudatus
AGGAGTGGCACAAAATGTTGTTATCCTTTCTCTTGAACTCAGAATGTAATTAGGTAAAAATTTTAACACTGGACATCTAACTCTTCATCCTGACTGCTTTCTAACAAGATGCTAGTCTTAACTGAGAGGAAAGAAATCTCAGAAATGTGAAAAGAAATNACACTGCGTATTTGTGACGTTTATGGTTATCTCAATAGAATCATTGAACCATCAAATACTTTCAACTTTCTTTTGTGCAAATATTTGGCTTCAGTTAAAGCTTGAAATATGTTCTTTTTTTTCCTTATTTGGAACATGTGGTAAAATTGGATACAAACAGCAGAGAACATAGGCATCCTTAAAATAACTCTCTTAATGAGAAATGTAAAGTGATTCCTTATATGTTTTCATCAAACAGGATACATACCAGAGTACCTAATGGAAAAAATTTGATTTTTTTCTTAATTGATCATAAAAATAATCAGGGAGTTGTATTTTTAAAGGCTGTTCTAGTTCTATTAGACACAATAAATTCTCTCATTGATGTTTTCTGGTAAGAACTATATTAGGACAGAACTTGCTAATATTTCTCATCCGTAACTTTTCTTATCCCAAGGACAGGATACTGAAAGAAGCCCAGGGTTTGTGTTATTCCATCTGAGCCTGGGAGGATGGACATAGGATGGGAAGAGAACTTAAAGCAAATGCTACTCTGAAAGAAGGGTTCTATTTCTCCCTCATAGTCTAGCATGGCCAGAGATGTTCTGTGCACCTTTCATGTTCTTGAATGGAGCCACTGATCAGCTACATCCTTAGGCTGAGTAGAGTGCAGCTCATTAAGCTAAATTCTGCAATATGGGGCAAAATGTGGAGACTCTACTGTTCTTTATACATAATGGCTTTTGAAAGTTCAACACATCAGCATCAAATTCTACAGTTCAGGATTTTTTTTCCACCAGAAACAGTTGTAAGAAAAAAAAAAAACAAAAACAAAAACAAAAACCTAAGTTGAACTTCCATTCTTTGTTAGAATACTTTTGTGTCTCTTAGAAGACATGTAACAGTAAAATCAGAGAGGGTACTGGAGTGATAGAAGTGTAAAACAAAGAAACCTACTATGCTTCCTAGAGTGATATTTGGGAAAACACACTTGAACTAGCTCTAGTGAGTCACAGTTGGATATCTAAACCTTTGAACTCCAGAGGTGTCAAATTTTAGTTCTGTAAAAGGTGCTCTTTAATCTAGCTTGATTTGGGAGATATTTTTAGAAACTACAAACTCTTCAGGACTCTAAATCAGCTTCCTGTTGAGATACAGGTCTCCAAGAGGGTTATGTCTCTTAACCTTACATGAAGCTGACACACAGCTGGCCCAGACTGTACTGGGAGGAAATGTCATTTGAATTTGTATGAAATTAGGTATTGACAAAAAATTCAACATCCAGACAAAGTTTTTGAGGATTACAAAATGATCAAGAGTCTGTTTCATTTTAATGCTTCCTGCAGAAATATAATTTCTGTATATTCCTCACTAAACCAGAGTATTCCTGTGTGGGGATTTTTGTTTGAATGGTAGACTATAATCCAGTGGTCTGCATCAGTTCAAAAATGCTCTTTGCCATGTTACAGTTGGAAAGGCCAGTAACAGTATTTGATCTACTTAGGATCTCCAGTAGTGAACCACTTTGCTAAGGAGCTAACAAACTCCCTTAATTGAGACAACTCTTGCAGATTTACCAAAACCTCAGACAATTCCCTCTGCCAATCTCTATTACCTCCCACTTTGTCTAGCTTGCACACATGCCAACTGCCTTTCAGGCACGTCTGAAGTCTTGCTAGACATTCAGAAATCAGGGGAAAAACTATATAGCTGTGCTGAAAAGCATATGTACAGTAAAAAAAAAAATAAACTATTTATTTGTTTGTTACTTCAGAAGGCTTTCCTCCACCAATATGTCAAGAACACAGGGTGTTCTGAAATCTAGGATTGCCATGGTGCAAGTCTCATGATTCCTTACTAACACTGGTCTTTAATCATGGAGAGCTTTGCAATCGCTGTGACAGTGTTATGGGACATTATGTTGACATGAATAGTACCAAAGGCTACTGAGGGGAAAAAACTCATTGCTAGAACTTTGAGTTAGTTTGTTGATTTTGTTTTTTTCACTGATTTTCATTTGCATGTAATAGAAGTCTTTTTCTCCTTTGAGTAAACAAGTATAAAGAACTGTTCTTATTTAATAAGCAACAAAAAGTTCCTAAATCCAGTGTTTGACAAAAACTAATAATCCACTAAATGACTTAACATTTCTTCAAAAGCATGTATGTCCTTATCTTCACTTCTAGCAGTGGTTCATGATTTTATTAGAGTGAGAAAATACCAAGCACGGACCATACCTAGAGATAGACTGGGACATTTTTCCCAAAGCTCTTTCAGCGAGAAATCACTTTCAGCACAGGAACTACATTTATCTCCAGAACTTNCTGCTCTCAAATATCTGCAGTAGCCTCATATAAGCTCAGATCAACAAAATCATGTGGATGCACACTGCCTGGATAAAATACTTCCTTTATTTTCTATTTTAACCTTGCTTCTGCTGGTTATATTTTATAACTTCTGGCTAGTGTTTTTATACATTTTTCATGTCATTAACAATTTTACGTCACATTCTCTAACCCTTCCCTTTCTCAGACTAAATAGTCCTAGTTTACTAAGTCATTGCTCACACTAAAGATTTTTCATAACATTTTTGATGATTTCCTTCAGACTGTTATCCAATACAACATATTCTTTTTGAGTAAAGAATCCATTCACTGAATGAATCTTAGGTGTTGGAAAACAATGGGTTTCTGTGTAGCTTAGTGGTGTTCTTGGTTTTCTTCTCACAGTTTCTATTATCCAATGTTTGTTTTCCCTTTAGTATGGAGCAAATATTTTCAGTGATCAATCTTGACCCCAAGAATTTATTCCTGAGTGATAATATTATTCTACCAGGATTTATTTTGTTGCTGTGGATTTATTTTTTTTAATTATGTATGGAAAAATTCTATCCTAAAATATGGAAATTGTTTGTTGATTCAGATCCTGTGTCTATTGATGGCAACAGAAAGTACAGTCTGGGAAAAGCAGAGGAGGCTGTCCATTTTGTGGAATACACTGTAGTCCTATATAGTAGGTAATTTCTGTAATCCTTTTTTTTCTGCTTCAACATCTACAGTCATTGCTTTAGAAGTATTGAAGCATACATGTCTAAACAAACATTTTAGTACCTATTGCTGAAGATATTGTCTATTATTTTTTCTAATTGCTACTTGAACCTGCTAGGCATTTTCAGCTCTGGGGGATTCCCCTACTGACTCTTTTCCCCACTGAGAATTGAACACTAATCTTTGCTTTCATCATACCTTTTAATGAGATTTCAGTAGGAAAAAATAGAACCTTCTGCCTAATTCTGTCACAAATCAGATTCTTGAATAGCCTCAATTTTCAAATGGCCCAATAGACTGAGGATTAAGTAATACTTTATTTGTCAATATATTTAAAGTAAAGAACCCCCTAGATTTATTTTACCCAGGCTGTAAAATCTTTGGAATAAAGGAAATAGTGTATGAAGAATGAAATTAGAAAAAGTGAATCTTCATGACAAGAAAATACTCTGGAATAAGTACTCATATTATTTTAATCCCCTGATAGGTAAGAAGGCGATGAATGGCTGCCAGTGGGATCAGCATGAACAAGTTTTGTCATACAAATCTGACTGTGAATTTTATACTCTTTATACAGCATGGTTAAATGGATAGAGAGGGTGTATATAGTACTGGTTTTGATTTTCTGCTTTGGTCTGGACTTCCTAAAGAATCTAAAAAATATCTAGATAGGACTAAATGGTAAATGTAAAAAATAGCTAGGAAACTACATTCCAAGAAGACCTACTGCAATTATTCATTAGGTAGGAAGAGTGCACTGACCCTATATAGTTAAACTCTAAAATGTTTATTCTTGGCCTATTTCTAATTGCTACTTTCAGTAAGAATCTGTGTAGTGGGTTGACCCTGGCTGGATGTCAGGCACCCACCAAAGCTGCTCTCACTCCCCTCAGCAGCTGGACAGGGGAGAGAAAACATAATGAAGGGTTCATGAGTTAAGGACCGGGAGAGACCATTCATCAAATACGATTGCAGGCAAAACAGGCTCAAATTAGAAATATTGATTTAATTTATTTCTACAATATCAGAGCAGGATAATAAGAAGTAAAATAAGACCTTAAAAAATGCCTTTCCCCGCACCCCTCCCTCCTTTCCAGATCTACCTTCTCTCCCAGTGGTGCAAGGAGACAGGGTCTATGGTCAGTTCATCACCTGAGGTTTTCTCCCACTGCTCCTGGAGAGGACTCCTTCTCCTGCTCCAGCATGGGGTCCCTCCCATGGGAGATAGTTCTCCATGAACTCCAATGTGAGTCCATCCCCAAACTGCCACAGTGTGGGTCACTCTTTCACGGGCTGCAGACCTTCAAGGAAAGGCTGTTCTAGCATGGGCTTCTCTGTCGATCTCAGTTCTGGAGCCTGGATCACCTCCTCCCTCTCCTCCACTGACCTTGGTGTCTGCAGAGTAATTCCTCTCACACGTTCTCACACCGATCTTCTCCGGCCACAATTACACCTGTACAATAACTTTTCCTTCTTAAATCTGTTATCACAGAGGCTTTACTACCATTTCTAATTGGGTCAGCCTTGACCAGCAGTACATCCAGGGATTGGCTCTGCCGGACATGGAAGAAGCTTCTGGAAGTTTCTCACAGAAACAATTCACTGTAGCCCCCACTACTAAAGCTTGACCATCCAAACCCAATGATTGATGGAATAGAGAGCTTCATAATAAATTGCATATCACAGTGGCCTCACTGAGAATGAAGCATATTTGAAAAGTTCAGATTTTGGAAGTATCATGACTAACTGAAGCAATCATGTAGGGGAGAAAAAGATGTAAACCAACATGTATAACCTGAAAATACTATCTTACATAAGAACAAACTGCACTGGTAAGAGACGCCAAGAAAGAGCTCATGAGATCACAAGGTAAAAATGAAATGTAAAAGCCATGTTGCTGCCCAAAGAGGAATATCCGTAGATGTACAATCAAAAAGCTTTAGGCAGGGCAAACATACAGAAAACAAAATATTTTTAAGCAAGCTATACAATAGTAGCTCTTGGTTGAAAAAAATACCTAACATTTCATGTGTGACTGATTTAGAAATATATGCAGCTACTGGCAAGTCCAGAATCAGCAATGAGAACAATCAGAGGTTAGCGAATTTATTTGTGAAAACAGATTGACCTACTTAAGACTGTCTACCTTGAAGAATATGGAATTCATATGGAATACAAAAAACCTTCTAAACCATAAAAAGCTATAGCAGACATGTAACTACCATTTTTTTAATATAGAAACCCTCTAGAACATAAAAAGCAGATAACTTACCATCACTTTTTCAATATGCAAAGTGAATGAGCTGAGAAGTGGCAGCTCAGATTCCAGATAAAGATGCATATAGGCTGATAGGGAACAATATATAAGTGCAGATTGAGTAAAATGCCTAATGCAATTGAAACTTTCTATTACCAATGAGAGTGATAACAAAAGATTGGAAAAATTATTTTCAGAAATTATGTAGGTGAAACTGATGCTTTATAGGGGTAGGGTAGTATGCTCTAGGGAATCACTCAATATTTTTGATATTTTGACCAGAATCTTTTGCTCTTAACACAAGCTAGATAGATATTATTAGTAAGTAGATAATAATAAACTGATTAGATAATTGAAAAAGAAATACTAAGTGGGTTTCCTGAGGAAAAAAGAGATATTAACTTTAGACTATGAGAGAAATTTTTCAATTTTCTCTCTCTTAGTCCAAGTTTAGACAACTTAAAACCATCTTTCTTCTAAAATAGAAGGCAAAGGAACAGAAATGCATATGCAATATTCCTGATAATCTTGCTGCCTCACTGCAACAGCTACAAATCAGCTAAAATGTTAGGTAATTACTTCTTATGATTATTTATCTTATTAAACAGCAATTCAGATTGAAGTTGAAACAGTACTTAATGTACCAGGAATGAAAATGAACCTACTTAAGGATGAGAAATGATCTATGACAATCAAAACCTAATGGTTGCAACAGGAACAGTCATAGAACAGCACAAAAAAACCCCCAGACTACCTTAGGAGTCATGCTTGGTCTAAGGTGTTTGCTCTCTACAGAGACATTTTTGCAATACAGAACTGAATTATTTAAAGGGTGCCTCAGTTGAATTAACATGCAGTCTCCTTTCAACAATTTTAAATATTCTTGATGAGTTTTCTGATGATCTGGAGAGTTTTGACTAGACAATGCAATATTTTCTTCTTCAGGATGATAAGAAATTATGGGTGCAGCAGAAAAATACATCTTTTCTAAAAAATTAGTGTTGTTTATTAACCTGCTTATCTTTGGTCATGGTCTCTGTTTGGTTTTAATCATGAAACACCATAGCTTTCAAGTCAGTATGATTTCTACAGAAGTAAGAGTTAGAGTAGTGTAATTTTATATAAAAACAGGTATTTCTGCATTTAAATAATTGAAGTTGGTTTCTTTAGCTTTTTAGGGCTTAGTCCCGAATTTCACTAGGGTAAATATTGCATTCATCCACTCAAGCTCTACTGACCTTGGAGATTTTTTTCTGCCTGCTTATAATTTTTAAACTTTAACCTGAATTTATGACTATCAGTGTACTTTATATGGATCTCTACAGGCCTCCTGAAGGAATTTTATTGCATTCTTTTTGTTTAAAAAACCCATTTTCATCTGTAAAGCAAATTATTCTAAATCTTCAGAGAATTTTTGCTTTTTGGGGACTTTTATAATTTTCAGTCTGTATTTTTTTTAAATAATTATTTGATATAAAACTGACAGGTTCCTACAAGCATTCTTAAATGTTTAATTGTTACTGTTTTAGAAGCATTTTGATGACTATTTCTACTTTAAAGCTACATAAAATAAACTAATGAGATAGAAAATTTCAAAAATTAAGTATTTAATCTGGTTCAAAATACATTGCTCAATTACCACTCAAAACTCATATGTTTGTAGCTGCTAACTATGAAGTGTATCAGGATTTTGACATGAAACAGCTTTATTCTAATTTTTACTTATATCTTTGTTTTAGTAATTACAGCATTTTGAGTCAAATAATTAGTGCAAAATAATATTGCTATGATTTAAACTAAGGAATATTTTTACAACCTTTTAAGAAACTGTACTGGTCTTGCTTTCTGCTGTCTTATCCCATTTTTGGAAAAGTTTGACTTGCAGCAGATGAGGAGGTGTGTCAATTGACATCCATATGTCAGTCTTATTTTAAAGTTAGAAGTGAGCATTCTGTACTTTTCTGTTCATTGCAAATCAAAAATATTACTGAAAATCTTCTGAACCAGCCAATTCCTTGAGCACAGAAAATCTAAAGAGTACATAACATAGTAAATCTGTTACTTAATGAGGGTTTGTACTTATCTTATATTTTCATATTCCAAAGACTCTGTAAAGAATGCATTTCAATAATAAAACTCATTTTCTAAATTCTTGCTGGTGATGTGATAATGGAATTGTTCACTTTTGTCATGTTCTGTTGTTTGAAAGTCTTTCATACCAATATCCTCTATTTTTGTAAGTATCTATTTCAAAGCTCTAGTCCTCTGAAGCAAGTAGTTGGCAATTTGGGTTACATGATGCAAAATCTGAATATTGGCTATTCACAGGCTGAGATGACTCAGAAATGATTCATAGTTGTTTTATTGGTGGAGATTTTGGGTTGTTTTTTAGTATTTGCTTTTCTTGATTTTTCCAGGAAGTGCAAAAGTTTCAATGCTCTAATGTTTGAAATAGGATCTCTGCTGGTTTAAAACCTACAAAGTGCTTTAAATTGAACTGAAAAGAGATTTTGTAATATGGGCTAGTAAAATCAGAAGGATCTGAAATATATTTTAAAACAATGAAATTTCTTATAAAATGTTTACGTTCTAGGATTTTTGAATGGTCATCAAAACGACGACCATTGTTGTGCTTTGAACATCAGGGAAAATTTTATTTCAGTAAATCACATTGACTTTCAAGTGCCTATTATCTTATTTCAGAAAAAAGAAAACACTCAAGGAAAAGACTAAAAATAAGTGAATCATAGAAAAGCTTGGGTTGGAAGGGACCTCAAAGTTCATTCAGTTACAACCCTGCCACAGGCAGGACACCTTCCACTGGACCATGTTGCTCCAAGCCCCATCCAACCTGGCCTTGAACACTTCCAGGTATGGGGCAGCTACAGCATTTCTAGGCAACCCATGCCAGTGCCTCACCACCCTCACAGTAAGGAATTACTTTGTAATATCTAATATTAAACTTTTAAAACCATTTTAAAACCATTCACCTTTGCCCTGTCACTACATGCTCATGTAAACAGTGCTCTTGGAGCTCCCTTCAGGTAATGGAAGGCAGCAATTAGGTCCCCCTGAAGCCACCTCTTTTCCAGTTTGAAAAAGTCCAACTCTCTCAGCCTTTCCTAATAGGAGAGGTGCTCCATCCTCTAATTATCCTGGTAGTTCCTCTCTGGACTCACTCCAACAGATATGATTCCTGTGCTCTTCTAAATTTGGATCTCAGCTCTTGGGAGCCAAAGACAAAATAATCTGTGATCACTGACTGGCAGTGACCTGCATAATTTTACGTATTAGGCAAAATATTTTCTGAAGTAATCATGAAACGATGAATTGTCAGATACTGTTGAAAACTTTGTGTGGAATTCTGTGTATGAGTGGATTTTTCTGTTCAGTAAAGGAAGCGCTTACGAAGAGCACTCACAGAGAAGGAAATATTAATGTCTCAAAAAAAAAAAAAAAAAAAATTGTAAAGCAACAAATGAAATGCAATTGTCTTTAACCATTAAGGAATGGCAAATCGTTCCAATAAGAAAAGTGTGAACAAAAGATCATATTTGAAAACTGGGCATGTAACGTTCATGCAGGAAAATGATAACTACATACGCTTCCCTATATTATTGGTGTATTTAAATAGAATTCCTTTTTACTCTCACACATCATGCTTTCTACACGGAAGATATAATTAATTCACTGAAAATGGAAATTAAATTGAAATTGCTTTCTTAAGAACTATTTAAAGAACAGATGGGTAATAAGGCAGTTCTAACAAGAAGAAAAATCTTCTAAAAAAAGGTACCTGCCAAAGTCTTTAAATAATCTGATGAAGACAGGATGAATTCAGAAAGCATGAATACCCCTGAATTTATGACATCTGAAGTGCTGCATTTGGTGCAGCATATGTATGCTTAAAGTATTAATATTTGTATTGAATCTTAACTGTCAATAATAAAAATCCATTTTACATGGTATAATTGTCTTTTAGGGGTTAAAGGAGAAAATAAGATTATTATATCAACAGATTACTTATTCACAGGATTGTTGCAATTTATGTTGTCTGAAATCTTTTCTGTAATCATTCTAAGCATGGGTTTCAAGATACTTAGAATGACACATTTCATTTAACATTGTGACAAATATCCTCTCTCAGAAATGCAGCCAGTTGCTATCCTTATAATTGACCAAATTTATTCTGCCCTTTTATGAATTTCCACGGAGGAATACAGAGAAAATTGGAGGACCAAGAACTATAATTTAAATATTCTGATGTAAGGAGTTTTGTTTGTGGTTTCATAAGATATAGTGATTTTCATATTAGCTCTTCTCTACAGTCAGAGTTTAACAAGCATGGCTAGTTTTGGTCAGAACAGAGACAATTTAGGTTACTGAAGCAATCCATCAGGATGACTGTATGTGGTGTGCCCTGAATCAACTCTTTTGGTCAAAAGTGTGACAATGCAATGTCTTTAGTTTCTGTTTCTTTATTCCCCTGAGAATTCTAATAGTGATATTATTTGCTATTCTTGATAGTGGACTGTCATTTTTTCCTAAGTTTTCCTAAATGTCACTTTTTTTCATAAATTACTTTCCTAAAGCTTCTGTGTTCTGACTTGAAAAAGATTTAATCTAGCCATTGAAGGAGTAAAAACAATCCTCACACAAGAATGCTTATGCTAACCCAGACCTCTGAATGCCTGTGAGATGAAGCATCAGACAGTATTTCAGTTCTAGTGCTAAATACAACATTTCTAGACACAAAAGATATTTTTTCCAAATTAACTATTCCCCAGGCAACATCTTCTCTTCTGTTACATCTAGTCAGTCCTTTCTGGGTTAAAAACAATCAAACAACTTCAAAAGTTGTTTAATTTCAGTCACTTGACCTTAGAAAGCAACCACTTTTAAAATTTTTTGAAAAAAATGTGTGGATTTCATAAAAATTGTGAAATGAATTTTAAAATCACATGGTATTCCAAAGCTAAAGAATTGAAGTTTCTATTAGACTAAAAGGAATATTTATCACAAGGGGTTTTGGAGAACAACCACCATAAAGGTCACTCAATGCAAAACCACTTTTTTTTTTTTCATTATTAATTGTACTGAAAAACTTGTTACTTTATTTTTCAGGAGTTTCAATTCTGATGTCTGATTATGCATTTTTCTTAGTGAACTGAATTAATTACTTTTGTTTTGAATCTCTGTTTATTCTTCATGTCATCTCTGTGTGTATTGAACCATGTACTTTAGTCATTCAAATGTATTTATATATGTCGTTTATACCAGAATCTTTCACATTAATGACAATAATATTCTCTCAATCTTCTGTAAAAGGGTAGTTTCAAGATAATACCATAAAATTATGATTTCTTATTATTATCAATAAATTTTATTTAGGTTACAGTAATTTGGTAAAATGTGCTAGTCCTGTTTCTTATGAAAGGACAAAACATTCAGAAAAAATTTTCAGCTTGAAGAGAGGGATTTATAAAATATTTGATTATCTGCTTGATCCAGACGACAAACATACATGCCAAAAGTTAAGGGGCACATTTAACTTATTCATTTCACTTCAATGCAGCTGGGATTTATTCTGGAGTTTCTTTTGTAAGATTTATTTGGCAAAATTGTTCAGTCTACATATTTCTCTGCAAGGATGATAAAAGAAGAAATTAATTATGTTCTTTTTTATGAGAAAAAATAGTAATCTAGAAATTATAACTAACTTGCAGCAGGACTAACTTAATAGAAAATAAACAAGTGTTATGGAATACACAGAAATTGTTATAGTTCAATATCCTCAGAATTAGATCAATATTAGGGAAAATTACATGATGAATGCTTAAATTAGCAAATCATTTAAATGGTTTTCGTAATTAAATTATTGAAAGCTTAGTACATGAATATATATGCAGAGATGTGATGTACATTTCAGAAGTAGTGCCAGAGTAGACACTACCTATAAGGACAAAAAGTTTTCTATGGTAAATGTCTTTCATGAAAGTAAAATGTAGTAATTCCTCAGACTCCAAAGAGACTTTTGGTTTGGGCTTTTTTTTCAGATGTACTAGCACATTGGTCTGTATCTTCATCATCCAGAAAACAGTGTGCATGTTTTCCATCTTTGCTAAGCAGATTAAAAAATTATTTCCTTTCTTTCTCCTTATCAGTGCTGGCCACCCTTGTAATACTGAATGCTTTGGGTTTTGATGCATGTCCTCTAGTGAATCTTGCTAGGCTGATGTGACACATCTATCTCCAACTCTCCCTGCCTTTTTTGAAGCAAAGTTTACTGCCCTTGTGGAGGAGGTGATGAAAAGGAAATATGTTCTAGCATTTTTAGTTTGCATTCTGAAGTAATAATTTAAAAGGCTAATGAAAAGATGGGGTTTGTGTGGTTTGGCTAGACCAGAAAATGCAGTTCTCTCTTAGAAAGCTGAAAGCTTCTGGCATCAAGCAAGACATTGGCTTTGGTGCAGTAATTTGCTAAAACACCCTTACAAGAGGACATTGATCAGAGCTCTTTGATTTTGCCCTGCATCCTTTCTTATACATTTGCATAGGTTCTGCATCTTGGCTAAGCTTGACAAGGTGTGACAGTGCTTCTACCATGGAAATAGAACTTCATTATTCAAGTTATATTCAGGCACAATCCTCAGTCCTCCTAAGCCATGTTCCCCTCCTACCAAGCTATTTTAAGGTTTAGCCTATTTACTTTTTCAATTTCAGAAGTGCCAAAAATGATATAATATTGAAAAAACCATTGCATGAAATCAGTGGAAATTAAACCTTTTTGTGCCCACTTCCAAGTATGTGGAATCTGAACATTTATTTTATGGGATTCCACAGTTCATTTGAAGTGATGATGCATGTCATTGATAGACCTCTAATTTCCCACAAGCCTCTAAAAAATGCTATCTCAGCAGCAGTTTTGCTTAGAATATGCCTTTCAAATTCCAGCTATAAGGCTAAAGTATTCTGAGCAGCAGATGCCATTTATATTTGCTTTGTAGAAATTATTTTTTTACAGGTGCTGGTCATTTGCAGGTTTTTATAACACTGTGGAAGCATGGTGAGGCTATCTTCATGTTGATCAAAGTGCTGAGACTAGGCGGTGCTAACATTTCTAAGTGCTGTATCATCATATATTTAACTATAAGAGAAAAGCTTCTGTTGGCAGATGTAATAGCTTTTTGCTATGTCATCAATGTGAGGATAGATAGTAATTCAATTTTTCTTCTATATTCTGGGTTGATTTCATGTAAAATATATTCAAAACTAAAGGAAAAAATACTATTAGCATAATATTTCCGAGTCATTCTCATTTTTGGGGAACTCAACATGCTAGGAAGATAAATAGGTCATATCCAAGTAAGACTTTTACTTTTTGTTGGCAATATAATTTGATTAATCAATGAACCTATTTTAAAAGTTTTAATAAAGCCATCTGTGAAATATTATGCTCCCAGTGCATTGATCTGTTTTGTGTAAGAAGTGTAAGCTTAGAACAGCTGAATGGATGCTGTTGCCTGCTTGCCATGACTCTTCTGCATTTCACCACAATAAAGAAGGATTTTCTCTTTTTATCTCTCTCACACACACACTTATGTATGTCCAAACACACACACACATATTTACTGTCTCTGCTTCATACACTGTGTATGACAAAGAGCTGTCGTGTGTCTCCTTCATGCATTTAGCTGTGGTATTGGCCAAAAACTTTTAGAATACAAAAAAATCTAGAGAAGTAGACTTCTAATTATAACAAGACTATAAAGTATTCAAAACCTATCTCAATATCTAATCTTATATGTCATGAGCAAAAAAAAAAAAATTGAAAGAATTTAAGACATTTTATTAACAAATCATACCTTTAATTATATATGACCTGCTCTGGTACAAAAAAAAAAAAAAAAATTAAAAAATATGTCTTTAATGTTAGAGCTCACTTGCTGTTTCCAGCTAAGATTACTATACAATAGTCAAGAGATTTCAGCTATGTTCTTAGTTACGATGGACATCTGATTCTTTGATATTGGCTCTCTTCTCTGGAAATGTATGCAATGGGACAGCTCAGATTTTTTTGGAAGAAAAATTCAGCCTTGAATATTCATGTATATGGTTATAGGAGGTTTGTTTGTTTGTTTTTGAATGAAATGCTGATTAAAAAAAAAAAATTCAAAAATTAATTTGATACTATTAAAATCTTTGTTGGCCTACCAACAGCATAAGGCTCACCCTGGTAAAATTGCTACATGGAGATGGCATCCCAATTACACAAATGCATGTCATAAAATATCACTATCAGATATGGTTAGTAAATCATGACCATGGGCAGAACAGATGACTTGACAGTTCATTAGGAAAGACAGGAAGCAGGAAGCAAGACATTTTAATAGCCAAAATGTCTGATATCCTAGACAACTAGAGTTAATATACCAAGGAGGAGAGAGGAAAATCAGAGTTTCTTGAAATTACTTTCAGTCTGACCCCCTTGCAAAAGTTCCTGCTCCAGAAGATTATTTGGGTACAAAGATAGCTATTGGAAAACTTAAATTTATCAGATTTTGTGTTTTCACAGAGGGGAATAACTGTCTATATTCAAACTGCTAGCATTTAGCAGTACTAATGACAATAAGTGTAAGAAGTCAGAATAATAAGATTATTTTATTCTGAGAAAGTTGAGAATAAGACAAGACACACCAGAGGAATGGATGAAATGGATGAGTTCTTTCAGCCCCACAAAAACCTAACAGCTGCCATGTTTTCAGTAACAATGATTATTTAAGAATTTTGAGGAGCATTTGGAAAAAAAAAGGAGCTATGGGGTTGTTGTCCATCTGCCAGGCCTTTCTCTGAAGAATGAGAAACAACATATGATAAGGATACATGTGATGCTTGCTAAAATTGTGAGCCATAGATTTACTCTTGTACAGGCTGCTGCTGAGGCCACACCTTGAATCCTGTATTCAGTTCTGTGCCCTCCCTGCAAGAGAGACATTGAGGGGCTGGAGAGTGTCCAGAGAAGGGCAGTGGAGCTGGGGAAGGGTCTGGAGCACAAGTGCTGTGAGGAGCAGCTGAGGGAGCTGGGGGTGTTCATCCTGGAGAAAAGGAGGCTCAGGGGGGACCTCATCACTCTCTACAACTGAAAGGAGGGTGCAGCCAGGTGGGGGTCACTCCTTCTCCCAAGTAATAAGTGACAGGACAGGAGTAGACAGCCCAGCCTCAAGCTCTGCCAAGGAGGTTTTAGATTGGATGTTAGGAAAAAATTGTTCACTGTCAGGGTAGTCAGGCACTGGAACAGGTTTCCCAATGAGGTGAATTAATCAGCATCCCTGAAACTGGTCTGAAAATGTGTGTGTGTGGCACTTGGAGATACATTTGAACAGTGAATAGGGTGGTCCTTAGTCAAGGGTTCCTCCTTATGATCTCAAAAGCTTTTCCAACCTAAAATACTCAAAGATTCTATGATTGTACTGTGGATCAGGAATGGATGATTTCATAATTGAGACATGATGCATGGAATGTCACTTGATACCTGTATTAAAAAGGGAGACACAGTAAGGAATGAAAATGCAACTTCAAGCTTGGAAAGGAAAAAAAAATGTATTAATATTACCTAATCATTAAAAAACCATAACACACAAATAAAGAATAAACCAGCAAACAAACAACCCCAGGTAGTACAGGGCTGGAAATACCTAGTCATTTTCAGAAAATAAACTTCAGGTCCTTTTTGAGACACTTACTATACACAGAGTTTTTCTTGATTCTGACAAATTACCTTCAGGTCTGTTTCTTTAATTTCTTATTTAGGAACTGGCATTCCATATGAGTAAGTGAAGTTGCACTTCTAAAGCAGGCATTATCTAGCAGTTGTAATCAGTATATCTCATCTGCTTTTGTCAGTTGAAAATTAGATTATGAAAATAGCTTTTGTCTAAAATTTAGTTTCCAATCAATACACAAACAGTGGGTGACATAGATATAGATAATCTGTTTATCATTAAGCCTTCTAGTCTATTGGTAACTCTGAACAGTGAAAAACAAATGGAGAGCTTTTGATCTTTCTGCAGAACCTTAACATGAGTATTACAAAGCCTGTTGTTTTTTGTGTGGGCTTCTCAGTACATTGCAACAAGTCTTTCTCATTTTTGTTTTGGAGACTATGAAGCTTTAATCTAGGCTGTGAAATTCCAAATCAGATTTGAAAGGTGAGCTTGAGGGAAATCATGACATTTTGTGCAATTTCTGACCTTCTTTTTTTTAAATAAATAATTCTTTCCAATTTAAATAGATGTTCTCTTGTTGACAACTCAGGTTTAACTGAAAATACATAAATTTGCATTCAGTGCATACTGCAAGTCTTATGTTAGTTAACATATTCATAAAAATTTAGGGATTAAGGAAAAAATATTCACTGGATACTACAGTTGTGCTTATTTTAGTAGCAAGACTCTTTCATATAAGCTGAAGCCTTCATCATCTCTTGAATGGAAAGGACTAGCCCCTGCTGTGTAGTGTCCTTAGACTGAGCACAGGGACATCTTCACTTTAATGGAAAATTTTTCTTTTTATTAATACTTGTAGTTATTTTATAATTGTATTAATGACGAGATGTCTGATTTCTAAAGAAGGTTAATGAGATATTTTCTTTCAAGGATATATGTGGATGACATCTTAATAACTTTTACTAGCCTTCACATCTCTCAGCAAGATGATTTTTTTTGTCCAAATTTGGTAGGTGTCTATCTCACTAACATATCCCACAGCAGAAGAAAGACTCTGAAGCCTCATCTTTGTGGCTTCACTTTGATAAAGGGTCTCCCTGTTTGTCTATCCTGACAGACTGAACCACCAAGAGTAAGAGAGCAGTCCTTTTCTTCAGTCCTTCAGGATTAGCATTCCTGGTACGTGCAAGACTAGTCTGAGTGAAATGTAATGGGATAGTAAACCTCTCTTTATTCTAACAAGATAAAAACTGGAAAAGATACAAGGTATTGAAATTATTCAGGAAGCATTTGTTTCAGAATTACTAGCAGTGTTTATTACCAACAGACTTGATAATAAACATTGTCTCCTGGGCAGTCTCCTCCCCTCATTGCCAGTCACTGTTATTCCCATGGACTGCTACTGCTCACCAGGAGGTTCCTAAAATTCTCAGCCTTCATAATTAATCAAATCAAATTATCATTTTGGAAGAACTTGCTAATGAAATGCTGTCAGTGACAATGTTGACTTTGAATATGCAAGAGTACATTATAAACCTTCTCACAAGGCATCCACAAACAGTTTTGGCAACTTGTTGATGAGTAAACAAGTGCCAATGAATGCCTGTAAGTGGAAGTCAGGGTTTTCTATTAAGTATAGCTGAAATGCATCTAAGAAAGCAAACCTTTTTTTT
>WEIU01004453.1:76785-89906 GCA_013389925.1 Aegithalos caudatus
TTTTTTTAATCTACCATTTCTATTTCATGGTTTTATTAACATTAATATTTTATTTCCTTTGTTAACTGTGCTTATCTCAACCTATGGAGTTTACATTTTTTCCCATTCTCTCTCCATACCATCTGGGTGAATGGGGAAGTGAGCAAGAAGCTGGGTGATACTTTGCTTCTGTTTGGAGTTAAAACATGATAGTTCTCATATTTAGTCCTGTAATACATATATTTTTGAGGTGTTCATGGTCTAACAGACAGAAATAAGTCATCTTAAATATTTCTTCATTTGTAATTCATAAAAATGCTTTGTTTTATTCTTTTTAGGAGAATGTCTACTAGATGATTTGAAGGTTTTATTCATATGCAGAGTGTAAAATTTCTGTGTTGCATGAACCAAACTTTATCTTAGAAGGTTCTTCAACACTGAAAATCCTGTAGTAATGGAACCAAAACATTTATTTAACAGTTTAGTAGTCATTTGTTTTAACATTAGTTTTCATGTATGTAATTGAAAATGTTGTGTTATTGTGGCTATAAAAAAAATACACATTTCCTCATGTTCCTCCTATAGTACTGATCTATGTTTGCGGCTCAAAGAAATGCTGAATGTCCTTTATAGAGAATGTATACCTTATCTTCTAGAGTGGTCATTTATATTTAAGAAAAGATTTATTCTCTGAAGCACTGTTCTTCAAGAGTAAGGAGAGGAAATTAATTTTAAGTACTTAAATAATAAGCTGTCAGGTAGGTGGGTAGCTCTTTTTGGCAGGTACTTGATTCCAAAAACTGTCAAGATTGATGTCATCTTTGTAGTCTTAACAGTAATTTTCTTTTCCCACAAAGCAAGAATGTAAATCCTAAAACACTGCATATAACATGAGTTTTGCATTATATTTTATTTTTTTCATTTATGAAAGAAATGCAAGGTAATTCTTTCAGCTAACTGAAAATGTTAATATTGGTTTTCTTTCAGGTGCTTATTATAAAAATTGCTGTGAGTGATTGTTCTGTACTAGTAATTAAATGTTTTGGTGAGGTTGTCTATCAGTCTATATTTTATGAAAGGAAATCAGTTCAATTTTCAGGAAGATGCTTTGGAAAAAATATCAAACACAAAACCATAAAGATTTTTCATTTCCCAGTTGAATTGTGTTTGTTCATCATGAGAAAACACATTAGGTTCTTTTCAAAAATAAGTTTTGATTAGTAGGAAAATTTTCAAAACACTGTCAACTTCTTAGAAAACGTAAAGATATTTAAGGACCAAAGTCACACTTAGAAGAGCAACATTATGCATACATTAGTGTACTTGTAAATTTAGCACTGTCAACTATCATTTCAGCTTGTAAAAATAAAACTGAAGTCTGCAGGAGACAGATGTGTAAGAGTAGCAGTTCTTTTATCTTTAGAGATGAAAGAAGTAGCATAGTAGTATTAACTTTTCTGGGGTTTGGTTAATTATTTTTGTTCTTGGAAATGTTGATATATTCAGTGATATACTCTTTAGCTTTAATATTACAAAGACTTGATATATATAGCATTAACCCATTTTCCAAGGCTGTTAATTTCAGCAGGTCAGTACCTACAACTGACTTAGCAAAAGAGACAGTAAACTTATAGGATAACTAAGCAAGTGAAGTAATTTACTTCCCTTTTTGCAATTGTTGTCCAGATTGTAAAGTACAACTGAAGAGTAAGTATTTGTAACTTGTAATCATATCAATTTGCATAGATCATGTAATCAAGATGGAATATACTCTGAACTGTTAACCCTTTTGCTTGATGGAAAGAAAAAAAATTACTTAAATATAAACCCTGAGTCCTAGGTTCTAGTATTGTAAAGTCACTTAAAGAAATACTAGGTTGAGAGACACTGGCAGTTTAGAACTTGAAACAGAAGCTTTTAGATGTGCAGAAGTTGCAGGGAGCTGTATTGCTGAAAAATATTGCTGCTTTTGCTAATGTGATCACTAAAATGATCTTGAAAAAAAGGCTTCTCCATGCTAAATTCAAGGATTTGAAGAACTGAAAGTCATAGAAAATTTAGGTACTCAAGACAAAAACATTGAGAATTTAGCGTTTCCTAAGTTTCTGATGTGGAAAAATTTTTAAAATGAGTCCTCGGTCAATTTTACTGTTATCGCTATAGAGTAGCTTTGCAAAAGCACAATCTCCATCTTCTACCCACAGTTTTGTATCTAACAGGCAAGTTACCCAAGTACATGATTGACAGAGCAATCTCAAATGTTAGCCACTCATCCCTGTGAAGTGCAGATGCTGGACATGTACATGACTCCTTAAGACCATTGCAAAAATTCTCACCTAACATGGATAAAAAAAGGGAGAAGTCAAGCAAAGAGCAATGGAAAATAGTTCAATAAAACTACTTTATTAAACATATAAGCATCATACTAAAAGGTGAAAAGTTTGGGGGATTTATGATCTCTAGCTTAAAGGCATTAACTAGCTCAGTTTAATGTGTATGTATCTCTGTGTCTGTAAAAACTACATTCTTCATTTTGACTGAACAGTGTTGGGTTTAGTGATTTCCTGTGACAGCAAGTTTCACTTCATGTTTGATAGATTGTTCAATATTGGCTTAGGAAGAAATAGCAAGCATCATAAGTGATTATGCTCTCAATTCATCTTAAGACACAAGAAAGGGTAGTGTTAAAATTGGCAGTGTAGTTTAATTATATAAGATTTCTTTTTTTTATGTGCAAGATAAAGTGACAAGATTTGGGGAATGGATAGCAATAAATATTGTATACATGCTTAAAAAGAGATTCCCAACTCTAGGAACAGAATGGAATAAGAATGAGTTTCTGTATCTCTTTCACTAATTTTTATCCCACTATCCCTCTAGCTCCCAAAATCGTCAACTGCAAGAAGGGTTTTATGTATTGAACCTATCACAAGCATGAAGTTGTTCTCTGGAAGTGATAAGTGAGGAGGAATACTATTTTCCATGCCCTCCCATGTAGAAGAAAGGAATATGTGCTCACACTTTGTAAGGCCACTTGCTAACCATGTGCAACTCCAAAAAACCTCTTGATACAGCAGTGCCAGTTTAATTTAGGCATAGTTCTTATCAATGCTTTTGCAGATGTTGTAGGCAACAAGCCATGTAAGTCACTTACAGAACTTTCCAAATTGCTTTCCATGTCTCAGTGATGAGAGTGAAAGCATTGTTCATGGCCATGGCCCCTCCAAAACCTTTGCTAAGTACAGTTTATCTTTAAAGCAGACCTACAATACCAATGTTAATAAACCCCCCAAAAAGTGATCGAAGACTTAAAGTAATTTGTTTCACACTGCAGTCTGAGGGATGTGTAAGGACAAATCTTCATCGCGAGACTAAGATACAGAAATTTCACCTCTGTTCCAATGCACAGATTCAGGAAAAAGCAATGAGTGAAACCGGATCACTCACTGTGTTGCAGACTGGATTTTGCCTGAAGAAAGGAAGCATCAGTGAATGCTACTTCCTAGTCACTGGACTTTCCTTGAATTAGCTATTGCCACACCATTTTGCTGCAACTGGTCTGTGTCACTGCCACTGGTGTCCCTTTGCAAGAAGAGGGTGTTTCTGCACAACCTCATATTAGCTAGCATTCACCTCCATTCTTTTGGCCCAGCTCACCTCCAGCCCTCCCTGAGCTACTGCAGAAAGGCAATTGAAAATTGATAACCCTAAATTGTAGAGAGATCTGAAAACTACAGGAAGAAATCTCTCACAACCATTTTTTTGACTTTTGTCTGGTCTAAGCAACTTCATTGGGAGGTCTGACTTTGGACAGTAAATTACAAGTAAAGAATACAATTTCACATAGTTTGATGAAAGTTAGTGCAATACTGGGTCTTATTTAAGAATTGGATCAATTTAATCTCTGAAACTTTTACAGTGTAGACAGAAGGGGAGTATTTTTAACACAGCACAAAGGTCTTCATACTTCTCTGGTACTTGCTGAAAAATGGAAAGGTAGAAAAAAGGAATTCTTACTGGAAAAAAAAAAGAAAAAAAGAATAGTGTAACCTTAAAAAAGGTTACTGTTTGAAGTGTTAGAAATTATTATAGAAACTTAAAGGTGTGTTGGCAACTAGACACTCAAACAAACCATGAAACAGTAGCAAGAAATAAAAGGAGATACCAGCACCACCATAGAGGTCAGGCTGGATGGCTGCTTTAACCTAGGGGCATTTATTCAAGATCCAGCCTAGTTATGAAGTCCTTGCTGTAATGTTATGCAGCTATCAGGGGTACAGTTTGCTAGTGTGTATCAATAGATCACAGAGCAAAAACAAAATTATGGGGAGGCTATGCAACCATCCATAAGAGAAGCAATTAAAAGTTTGAAATATCAAGACAGAAGTAGTAATTTCTGTAATTTTTTGAAAATAATCAGTTTCTTCATTAATTCCTCATGATATTTTCCTACATCCTGTAATAAATACCATAGAAATCTTTCTTTATAGGAAGATTGGGTTATAATATGAAAGCAAAATTGGTTTAGATTTTTACAGTTTTTACAATTTTGTTGTTTGATTAGACAAAAGACCTGCAGCTCAGACTCTATAATATAGTCATTTTATTCTGAATTTCAACTCATCATCTTCTTTATTTTTTCACCATACCATTGCCTGAATTTTCTGCATTTATAGGAAATATCAAGAACACCTGCTTTTCCTAGATTCTTAACAATTTGGAATTCTCTCTTCTTTGAAACCTGAAATGCAAAACATATATACACCTAGTAATGTGTTTCTACATGATGTTCATTCCCTTAAAGTAGAACATATAGTTTTAGAAATAAGCACCATACCTTACTCTCTTTAAAATGAATACACATTTTTCTTTTTCCAAATAGATTAACAGAGGAGAGGATCTGATGACAGTAACATGGAAGGACAAGACTTACCTCATTTTCAAATTCACCTATTTTGAGTTTTAGAAAATTGATTAAGAATTAAAGAAGAATCAGCTAGGGAGTTTTTTTCCCACAATTTTACTATCCATATATTAAACTGAGAACCCATGAGACTATACTGGAACTCTGAAACCATTTATGAAACAAATAAAGACAAAAATGCCATTCAGTTTCAACCTGTCTGGTTGGTCATAAGATTAGGTGTCAAGGTGTCTCATCAAATTAATTCAGTACTCTAAAAGTATTGCTATACTTTCAGTGAAATCTTATCTTTTCCACCTTTATTCCTCTGAGTCAAAACATATTATAGCTTAATCTGAATGCCTGCCCACAGAGATAGGGAAAAATAAAAATGTTGAAAAGCAGTAGTACTTTTTATTTACTTTACAGAGCTGTCTTTACTGCTATTCACAATCACTCTGTAGATGTCTTCTGAAAAATATTAATACGTATGTATCAGAATGCACCTTCCACTTGAAAACCTGATACATCATTCTTGGCAAGAAAAGAGAAAATGAAAGGGGCATGAGGTTATTTATATTTTATTTCAGCATTTTCTTAATGCATACAAAATTTTTCAGAACACCTTTAAGGTCTGCATGGAGCAGAACACGGGTAAAATATCAGCCAATATCACACAGCTTCCCTAAAAACATTTGTTTCGGGGATTTTTTTGGTTTTCTTAAGAAATATATANGGGTTCCAGAGACAGTAGCTTATGAGTTTTATTATAGAAATCAGTTATATAGAGCGTACTTGTGACTTCAAATAATCATAGAATGGCTTGAGTTGGAAGGTATCTTAAAGATCAGCTATATCCAACCCCTGACAATTGTGGTGACATTTCCATGGAAGGACAAGCATGCAGTTAAACCACAACTGGGACTACAACCTTGAGTACCCAGCACTGGCATTTAGAAAAAGAAGTTCTCAGAACCTGGCTGCCTCAAATTAACCTGGAACCTTCCACTTCTTTCAAAGGCTGACTTCATCTAGATCCAGAGGTTGTCTCCACAGTTCCTGTTATTCAAAGTGATACAACACAGCAGCAAATTAAATTCTCTAGTGAGGTGATAGGTAACACACAGTGGGACCTCACCTTGTAGCAGTTGGAATCCATGGGCACAGATTATGATTTGTGTTTATGCTCTTTGTATCCTTTAATACTTACACATCTTATGTTCCTTAGAATGTGACAAATCATATCATGCATTAAAAATTAGATTATCGTGTTATTCCTTTGCCAAGCACACATGCAAGCCCTGATCATGGGCTGCAATCCACTTAGTACATGTTACACACGGTGATATGCCATGTCTGAAAAATTTCTACACCCCAGGGATATAACACAGCTGTTGGTCCATCTTTTACTGCACACCAGGATCCTGCTCATTCTTGTAACATAAAGTGCTTGCTAGTTGCACTCTACAGATTTCTGTGCTTCCAACTCCTTCATGGCTTCAGTACTTAGATTTGATGTCCCCTCGTCTGTGAAGCACCATAACTGCCTGTAGCTGAAATAATCTTGAATGACATAAAATTTATGATTCAGACAATTCATTTTGTCGCTTGAAATGTCTTTCATATCAGTCTACCTGAAATTTTAAATTCACTCCTTTTTCAGGGAACAATACGACTTCTTTGCCACATAAAAACAGTGTGAAGAAACATAAATTAAATGTCTTTGTGAAATTATCTTATATTAAAAAGTTAAAATAATTTAGTAGCAATTAAAAATAATAATCAAAATTGGTTTAGAATGAAGTAGAAAAATACTTAGTTTTACTCCAAACAAGTTTTTTTGTTTTAATTTTAGTAGTTTGCAGATAAATTTAAAAGACTAATTTTAATTTTCTGTTCAACTGATCTTTGTAGCTGCCAGT
This sequence comes from Aegithalos caudatus, assembly GCA_013389925.1. Taxonomy (NCBI): domain Eukaryota; kingdom Metazoa; phylum Chordata; class Aves; order Passeriformes; family Aegithalidae; genus Aegithalos; species Aegithalos caudatus. The sequence goes on from WEIU01004453.1 coordinate 83,590, forward strand.
CACTCCAAAACTAAGTTCTCCACTGTCAAACTCTCTTTTGGAAACTCAGAGTCTTAACATTTGCTGCTGATAATTGTTGGCAAGGAATATTTATATTAGTAATATGAAAGAAGTATTTCTTTTCTATAACATTTAACTCTCAGCAACAACAAAATAGCTATTTAGCACTCTCTCTGGGGATTTCCGCATTTCAAATAATACTGAAAAGCTCATGTTAGAGTGAATCCACATGAGAATTACAAAAATAATGTGGATTACAGATAAAGAGGCTGCAGCACCTCTTCTATGAAGACAGGCTGAGGGACCTGGGTTTGTTAATCCTGGAGAAGGCTCTGGGGAGACTTTAAGACACCTTCCAACACCTAAAGAGGTCTAAGACTGAAGAGGGACTATTTACCAGTGATAGAACATGAGGCAAGGGCTATAAACTGAAAGGCACTAGTTCTAGGCTAGATGTAAGGAAGAAATTCCCTCCTGAGAGAGTGGAGAAGCACTGGGACAGGTGGCCCGGACAGGATGCTCCATCCCTGGAAGTGTTCAAGGCCAGGTTGGATGGAATTCTGACAACCTGGCATAGTGGAAGGTGTCCATGTCCACGGCAGGAGGGTTGGAATGAGATGACCTTAAATGTCCTTTCCTAAACCAAGCTATGCTCCTATTGATGATTAATTGGCAGAAGACATATAAAGCCCCAAACTTTTCTTATTATAACATCCTTACAATAAGCTTCAACAATGACATTGTGAAGTGTTTTAACTGTAAAAAGTTTTTGATTTTATTTCAAACTGTCAGTAATTGTGAATTCATTTTCTTTAAGGAAAAGCAATATGAAAGCACCATTGACCTAAATGTTAATGTAAATAAAAATAATTGCAATGAAAATAAAAAAAAAAATTCCTTTTCTAGATGACTCTTCACTGCATCAACCTATTTTATATACCTTTTTTTTTAACCTCCAGTGGGTTTTTGCTGTTTGTAGTGTAGAAGATCTCCTACAACCTTTCAAGTTGCAGGGTTTTTTGCGTTTTTTAGTTGGAGTTTTTCAATTAGATCTACAAACCTTTAGTACCATTTTGCTGTTTTGCTATTGTCAGTGATATATCCATGTCAACTGTATTCATAACGAAAGTTGCTTTGCAAATGTCTTCATAAAACTCTCATACTCTATTGTATAAATGCAGGGCTGGCAGTGCATTTTCTGAGACTGGACAGAACTGCAGTGATCTGAGTTTGCATCACAGTCTGGGTGTTTCCTATGGCTGATAGAAATTTCCTTGGTGTATTGCTTGACTCCTTAATGGCTCAGAAACTACAAGAAAAATTCTATTTGCACTGTCATTCATATAAATTCTTTATCTCTTAGTAATGAAAATAGTGCCCTCCAAGACAATCTAGAATTTTGGTTTAGAAACTCTATAATTAACATATTCTAAAATTGACATATTATCTTTCTTTTTGTATTTTACATACTCATCTTATTCAAAGAATATGTTGATATTTTAAAATGAAAATATATATTCTTTATGCAAACTGACTATTGCATGGTTTGCCTTTTTATCTGAATCCTGAATAGCGACTTATCTTGTTATCTGATAACATAATCCATTCCTTTGGAAAAACTATAACATATTTATAACATATTTTATCTTCACCCTCTTTTGTTTTAGTGGTACAGGGATAGTTCTGTGTGCAGTCTTGTCCTGTACATTCACTTTTCCAACAGCTTTAATATTTGCTCTTATTTGTTTAAAAATAATTTTAACCCTTTTAGCACATTTTACTTTGAAAAACTGGACTATCTTAATTTTAGGACAGCAGATTCATGTATGTGAAATCTGATGTACAAATCTGTTTACAAATATTACAATGTTAAGTTACTAAAGCTTCCTTGATTGATAAAAAAAGTTCATGAAAATGCACTATGAACTTAAACTTTTTTCTACTCCCCAAATGGCACTTTCATGCCTTTACCTCACACAGTGTACATGTATTCATATTGATCATGAAATGGTAAATACTCTCTCCTATAAAGTGCAGATACATTTTTAACACCTAGGACAAGAGAAAAAAATTGTCTTGGTCTCCCTAGCATCTCTCTGCAGAAAAATGCTGGTACGTGAAAAGTTAATCCATCTGTTCCTGTTTCTTTGAAGAGCAACTAATTTCTGAAATGTATGAAGATGGCTGTTCAGTTCTCTCTCCTCATAATCAGAGTGAAGGCAATTAAATTCCTCCAGAATGCCCTAATAACAGCTTATTTCTCTCAGACTGAGCTGTTGACTGGTCTGGCTTCCTACCTTCTCTGTTGTTCATTCATAGATCAAATAGAAACTAACTGCAGAGGCTGTTACAAATTGGAGGCAATAATTTGTCATATATCTTAGTTATTTAATAGGTCTTTTGAATAGATCTTCAATTAAATAATCCTATGAAACACGTATTTATCTATTTAATCTTGTATTAATAAATAAAAGAACAAAAATGAGTGTCACATCCATTAACATAGTCCTTTTTGCAAAACTAAAGGATTCAGCTTTTTTAGCTTAAAAAGTTCTCCATTTAAGACAGCTTTCTAAGTGGTGTTTTCCAATATGTTATCTGTACCAAGTTATGATTACAGTAAATATCTAGTCCTGTTTACAGCTTGTGTTTTTAGTTGCAACAGACATTTTGGCTCTTGGAAACTACCCTTGTCTGGTAATCTGCATTCAGAGCAAAATTTAATTTCTATGGATGGATACATCAATGAAGGATTAAATACCATGTTTAGGCTCTGGATCTGTGCTTTGTATCTCCTACTATAACAAAGATGCAATTTTCTCTGGATTTTCTCTAGAAAATCTCCCTCTCCAAGGCTGCTGAGAAATATTTTTTGTTCCATGTCATGTTTTTCAGCAGATTTTAATTTCCCCTTAAATTGATGTTGGACTGCAGCTTCTCAGTCTTGCTATCAGAGAAATATATGTATAGCTTTTTGAAAATCCATACAGCTATTTTCAGTTCTTCAAGAAGAAAAGAATGTGACTAATGAGTAAAGATATGTTAGATATGTCTAGTTAAAGTATAGCCCTGTAAGATGTTCCTGAGCGCACTTCTCAAATGGTAATTATGCTAGTCAGGTCCATTTAGAGAGGTGTTTGCTCAGTGTTTGTTCCCAGAAATGATTTGTGAAATCCAGAATATTGATGCTGTCATGCATTAAATAAATAGTTCTTCTTTCCTCTCTAATGTATGATAAGTCCTTTTGAGATAAAGCCCCGCACGTAGAGGATTTTCTCAAATTAAATATCAGTGCCTCCCCTGCCAGAGGTTGTGTGAACCAAAGACAAAATTGTCTGCAGTTCTGGCAAAAAGCAGTTAATGTGGCAGGATCAGAAGGTTTCCCAGAGCACGTGTCCAGCTCATGCCTGCTGCTGTTGTGGGTGTTTGAAGTGGTGCAGTGGAAGGTGTGCAGGAGTGTCTATTCACAGATGGTGCTGTGTCTGCAGCAATGTCAACCCTTGCTGTCTGTGACTAAACACTGGTAGACAAAATAGCTCAAGAGTCATCATGTTAGGGTTTGTTTCTTCCTAGAGGCTGTGTTTGCAGCTGGTCTGCTTATGATTTTTGGTGACAAAAGCTCATACAAAACTGTAGTCCAAACCAGCATTTAAAGGTGCGTAATTTTCTCTTAATATAGTGTTTTCAGTTTCTCTGAGGTTTGTCATGCTTTTATCATCTAATGTGATTTTAATTTTAACAATTTCTTTCTAAAGGATTAGCAGAGGGAAAAAATCCAAGACAGCAGTAGAATGGATTACAAAATCTGCCTTAAAAACTCCATGACCACTCTCAATTATGAAAAATAATGTGCTAATAAGAACAGAAGATAGGACATTATGATTTCATGTTGATGCTTCATTTTATTTGATTCTCTTTAGATGGTCATGTTGATGCACAAGACTTATGAAATGTTTTTCAAAGAGTTTGTATATCAGTATCAATTTTCAAGAGTTAAGAAAGAGTATATTATAGATAACAAAGGGGAGGTGCTCTGTGTCTGGTTAAACATGAGAAGATCTAGCCAGAGTAGTCAGAAAAACAGCAAGGTTTTTTGCTTGTCTATAACAATCCCTACTGAGAGCAAAACTAAAGCTTGAATATTTGATAAAATGAAGAAAATCTTAAAATTTGTAGTAAGGAAGTGGGAAAGTTAGCAACCTAAGGAAAAATATATTCTAAAAAATAAAAATTACAATTTTTTTTGAAGTATGGGCCATTTTTAAGCAAGAGTTTGTTTTGACCCAATAAAAAGAAGGTCCCTGATACTCTTAATAGAAAAGACGTTCAGACGTGGTGGTGTGAGTGGGCAGCTAAGATTGTTTAAAAAATTAATTCCTGTATCTCAATCTCACATACTTTTAAACATGTTTTAATGGCAGTTTGTCATCAGTGGGTGTTAGTGAAGATAATCAATGCAATATGTTCTTCAAAATTATGATGACAGTTAATTCATGACTAAATAAATTATCTGACGTCTAAGAAAGAAAGAGCAGTTTTGGAGCTGGCACCCAATAAAATATTTCATCTATGCTGTCATCTGGCTTTTTGATTGCTTTTTTCTTTTCTTTTTTCTCTACCAAACAAGAATCTGTGTGTGATTTTTACAGGAACTTTCATTGATTAGTGAAGTTATTTAGGTCATAATTAATTTTATTTAGAACACCTTATTTTAACCCTTGTTTATAACATCTCCAGTAATTTTATAGTCACTCTTTAGGAGGAATCAAAAAAAGCCTAAAACCTAAATAATAAATAATTGATTAGAAGTATACTAAATAGTTACAGTCTCTTCATGTTTATCATAGGAATAGCAAACAGAGTTCTGCCTCTGGAAAGGCTAAACTTCTTGAAATTTTAAATGGTAATAGTGTGAGTTTGATTAAGAACGTTCAAAATTCTGATGATAATCACAATGATCAAGGAACCTGACCATGATGTGGACAAATGCCCACATAGTCACCGATTAAATTTAGACTTTATGTGTCCTTGATTTCACTAATTATTAGAGCTGCATGGTACATTTTACTGACTTAATTAAGTTGATTTTAACACAAGTCAGTTAATATTACTTTATATTGCTTTGGGGAGGCTTTTAAATGGGCATCTTTACTTGAGTTATGTTGGATTCATTTCTCAGCAAGTGACCAAGAAAATTATACTTGTACACACAAGTTTATACTAGCTGAAGAATGATCCTAAGAATATCTGTGGGGGTTTTGTGCAAGTTTAATTTCTCTATCTGCAGGTCACTTAATTTATTATTAAACAGATCTTTTTATAGCCCACCCCTGCTCCCAGTAACTCCAGCAGAAAAACATGGGTTCAGAGAAAATCTTTGTTTGAACAGATGCTTTTATTCTTAAAGTGGAAAAAATAAGACCCCTAATATTGATGGATTTCATAAAAACATCTGTACATTGCAATGCAAGTGGAAAATAAAAATACTGTTTGAGTGTTTGAATGTTAGTGATAACAGGTTTACAGCTGGATCTACCACACAATGATAAATGTGTCCAGGAACTTTGTGTGGACTGTCTTTTGTAAGCAAAAATTGTTCCTGAAAAATCAAGATGAACGATATAATCTCTTTAACTCATTCTCTCTCATTAATTTTCACAAAGGTTAAACAGGTAGACAGAATTTACTTAGCAAAAGGTTGTGACTCCCAAGTTGAACCTCTATGAAAGATGTGACAGTCAAAGTCAAGTAATTTTAAGTACTTTAAGTAATTTCAAACATTTTAAGTGCTTTCTTTTATATCTACACATTTTTTCCCTTGCTTATGATTGTGTTTCCATGCTTTCTGCTGTTTAGTTTGTAATTCCATATGCCAAACCACTGATTTAAAGATAATGCACAAATATATCATTTACTTCCAAGCTTGTCTTAATCTTTCCAATACATTAAGTTTAGATATCCACGTAATAAGTTTGTCTCTGTTTGTTTGTGTAAAAAAATAAAATGTTTGAAACTGAACACAGGGGAAAACAAATATTTTTATTTGCACATCTATTCTTTAATAAACAAACAAGTTTTGCTGTTCTGGATTGCAGGTAGAAAATGTGTTGCCTTAAATATCAGCAATTCTTTTTACTACAGTAATTTCCAGAAAATCTTTTTTCTCATGGAAGTTTGAGAGACTAAATGTAATTTTTTTAAACTTTAAATTGACATGTAAGTCTCAAGACTATTCTTGATATACCATACAAAAATAATATCAGCAACTTTGTTGTCCATAAAAGCCTTATAATATAAAAAAATAAAATAAAATTTAA
>WEIU01004456.1:1489-18997 GCA_013389925.1 Aegithalos caudatus
GGTTATGAGGGATGGAAGATATAAAGAACACTGCCCCACCTGGTTTTAACAGATGGTAACAGAATACATATTTTTGGTTACATCTTGCATTGCAACCTAAGACACCAACCAACTAAAAACCCTCTTCTAGTCAGGATGTTAGAAAGATTAAGATCTGTCTGTTGTCTTGAAGGTACCTACACAGAAAAACATTTCATTTGCTGTATGGAATGTACAAGAGGATATGAGAAAAAGATACCTGATTTCTCACTTTTAATATGAAGAGTTATAGTATTAGTGAAATTTATTTTTGGGAATGTTCTAGTAAAATTGTTTTGAACAAGAAAACAACTTGACCTTTCTTGATTATATATAAAAGTTGTTTTTGCATCTTGTGTATAAGTAGGTAAGCTTTTGTGTTTAGCTGGCAGATTTGTATCATGAAACTACTTTTTTTTGAAAAACAAGTTGTCAGATTTTAATTTGTTGATTTCTTTTATGGGTGCTATTATTTATGTTCTGATTCTTAATCTGTACAACATTATGACTGACAAAACTGGAGAGAGGGCTGCCACCAAATACCTGGTTCCCCACTGTATTTGCTAATGGATTTTAGGATTATTTTGTTCTTTAAAACTAACCAGTGCTTAGCAAGAAAGCAAACTTAAGATACATGCTGCATCTATTTTCAAGCAGCATTTTGGAAGGGCAGTTGTAACTGATGTCTTTTTGCTTAACTGTCTTAAACTGGATGGTAGGGAAGCACATAGTGCAGATAGGCTTCATCGTCAATCTTTTTTTCTGCAGTGCATCAGCAGTAGCTGCTAAAGCCCCCTGGAAAGCTGTCAGGCATTCTGTTTGGTGCTGTCAGTGTCATGATGAAGGAGAGCAGTACTGGCTTTTGTTCATGTAGTGCTAAATATAGCTTGTTTTAACACAGCTCTATTTTTTTGGTGGTGTTCGTCACTTTTATGTCATTCTCCAAAAGCAGCACAATGATCATCAAATTCAATCCGCTCTCTCTGATTTCTAAAGAACTTAAAGTGAAAGTGTTTTTCTTTGCAGTTTAATGCCAAATCAGACTTTTTCTTTAGCCAAAATATAGTGCCAAGACTGATAAATGATAGGGCTGTTTTGTCATCTGATACAAAACACCTGTGAAAGTACAGGATACGTAATGAGAGATTATATATAAATTGCCTGTTTTAAGAAAGGGATAGGAAAATTTGAACATATGGGGAAAGCAACAAATTGTGTCAGAATAAATTCTATCTGTTTGTACTAGAAAATGCTTGCTATGTCTTCTGTTCCTGTCTTCCCCTTTAAAAACCTTAATGGTAATTTCATATAAAGTATTAAAATCTGTTCAAATGGTTTGACAACAAATTTGAGATGACTCAGTGACTAGCCATGAGGTTTTGGGTAAAGTTCTTGTGTGGTGAGCATGTGACAAGGAAATAAAGATCACCTCCCATCTGTCAGTTACGTTCAAAACACATGAAGAGTTTGTGCAACTAAACAGCATTAGGGTTTTTTCTTCTGTACCACTTTTATGCTGCCTCCATGCTCTTCCTCTGAATTCTCCTTCGCTTCAGTAAAGCTGACCTGTGTATGGAGCTGTCTCCTTATTTGAGTACCTTTAAAAGGATCATGGAGCCAGAGTGAGGAATAAAGGAGTCTGTGGTGTTTCTGAGCCATTTCATAATAGTGACACTGATGCCTGCTGCTTCAAAATTGCTTCTTTCTACTTGTTCCAGATAGTTTGCTATCCTTCATCAGGTTGTCTGTAGGAAACAAAAGCTGTGTGACACATAGTGGGATTTTGCTGATGTATTTTTGTATAGTTACAGTGCTAACAGATAAAGACTTTATCTATGATTGAAATCCCATACAACTCCAGTGCAACTGTGCAGCTCAGGCTCCTGGCATCTTGACGCAGCTTATCTTGTGGTACTTGGGGAATTTGTGTGCCTGCTGCTGTGCAGGTACACAAAAACTTTCACTCCTGTTGCTTCAGGTTGCTTATGTAGAGGAGGCAAGGAGTGCATACCGCCTTAAGCTGAGCGTTAAACTTCTAGGTGTGCTATGATGGCTCTCTACAACTACCTGAAAGCAGGTCATTCAGGTGCCTGTCAGGATTTTCTCCCAAGTGATAACAAGTGATAGGACAAGAAGCAATGATCTAATGAAGTGTGTGGTTAATATCTGTATCACGTGGTAGATGTGGAATTTTTACCCATGATACACCACACTTTTCTTCCTTTAAGGCTTTAGCTAGAAATGGCATTTATTCACTGTATTCCTGCTCTTTGTTTTACTCACAAACACTGTGACTTAAAAGAAATCATAGCCATGCAAAGCTGATTGTAAAAATGTGCTATTAAAGGAACCTGGAAGTGCTTACTAAGCTGGCATGAGTAGCTGTTAGAATAATCCAGCTTTGAGGAGAGAATATTGACATTGAGTTTTCAAGCCTTATTTTCAGAACAACATGTATATCTAAAAATCCATACTCTTATTTTAGAGTATTTTAACAAACTGTGGGCTAACACTTTGCAATGTCCTAATCATTGGATACAAAGTGCAGTTTAGAGCATGGAGTCTCAATGGTGGTTTCCCACCATCATATCCCAGTTTCTAACTTGCTCTTGAGTATCTCTGGCACATAATTGTATTTCATCATCACAGAGAATTTATTTATTTTTCTTACCTTAAAACATCCAGATTTAAGTTGGCTGTGGCATTAGTGAGTCCTTTATTCAGAAGACAAGAATGCTGACCCTCAGTTGCCACATTGCTGTGCTTGCCACCCTCTTCAGCAGGCATGCTGGCAGCAAGCACTGGCACTTCTATGAATCGCCATATCAGATTGTTTTTTATACAGAGACAGATGTCCCTACAAAAAATTTTGCTGAGCAGATAATTTGAAAGGTAGTCTGAAAGCTAGGCTTCTCATCTGACTTTTTGTGACAGTAAGTTTTTGTGGGTTTTGCTTAAAAACTAAAAGAAGTAATTGTGCTAATGATGCAATTTATAGAATAGCTTTACAGAGGCTATCCAAGCCCTACCAAAAGTGTGGTGAGTAACAGACATACTGATATTATCCCTTCCTGCTGCTAAAGTCTGATTCAAAAGTGGGATGTCTACTTCTGGAGGATAAAAAAAGACAGAAATCCAACATTTTGAGTCACTGAGGCTGTAACCTTTGGTAAGAGCAAACAACCATTTTTGGAAAAGAGCTGCTCATCACCAGATCTACAGCCCTGTCTTATGGAAGAGTTTGAAGGTACCCCTTGCATAGGAAAGGGAAGGGAAGCATAGGATATGATTTGTAGCTGAGAAAAAAAAAATCTTTTTGCTGGTGTGGAGGTTCTGCTATGTAAATTGTACCCTTGCTTCTAACCCTTAAAATATCTTGATTGTAGCTGAAAAATGCTGTGATGATTATACTGTTCAGTGCAGAATTACTGTCCTTCTTTGTCATTTGGTCACCTAGCTTCCATCTTTGACTTCAGCCTTGATCTTCACCTCCCCGTGCCATGTTCTTTAGTAGCTTGATTTCAAGCCTGAATTGCTGGAAGGCAGTTTGTTTGTATTATGTTTGTATTATGTTTCCTGCCAGTAGATCATATCCTAATGCTTTCATACACACTTCAGATTATCAGAAGTGAAATTAATGCGTAATACTAAACTTTTTCTCCCCTTTCCATCATGGTTGGATTTTTTAGAACACTTTTATTGTAGTACTACCTTAATTTTTATTTAACATTGATTTGTATTGTCTCATACTTGTCTCATACTAAACTGTCAATGTAATTCATTGGAAAAACAAGAGATTCCCCAGTTGAGATAGTATTACAGTTAAAAAATTTCAACTATTCTCAACAACAAAAGTAGGTACTGACTTTCTGATAGTGTTCTTAGTCTGCTAATAGCTGACCTGCTTCTTCATTATCATAAACTGGGCAAATTTTGTTTTACAAATTTCTTGTCATATTTTATAACAAAACACATTTAAATGTCTGCTATCTTTCTGTATTTTATCAAGGCTGAGGAGGACTTATAATGTGACAGTGAAACATTTTTGTCAATGATTTTTAATGCTGACCTGAAAAAATATTTATCTTTGGTTTTTGGTTGTTTTTTTTTACTTTAGTCTCAGATGTCTTCCTGAATACTTGCAACTATTGCATCTCTGAAATCGGTTGGGATGCAGTATTTGGGCCTCAGCTTGAATAATTTACTTATGAGAAAAAATGTGTCTCAAACAAGAAGTAACGTAAGCTGAATCTATGTGATGTTTTGTATAGCACTTCAAATTGAGCATCTTGGAAAATTCTATACTGATCTTTTTACTTTTCCTGCAAAAATGAATGTTCTTGATCCAGAAAGAAGAAAATTTAGGGAAAAAAAAAAGTATTTATAATTTATAGAGTAATAGACATATATAAAGTTGCGTCCAAAGTATTCTGTCCAAAAGTCCTATTTAAAATATTGCCTGCTATTTCTATATAGTATTTTTTGTATTTTCTCTCCTCAACCCACACCCCTCACCTCCTGGTAGCTTTTCACCCTATGTGAGAAAAATCAGTCTTTTTGTGTGGGGAGCTGGGAATTCGGGCCTTCTTGCTAAGGAAACTGATGATGTGATCTAAGAGGAGCTAAAATGCTATAATTTTGACAAATTATTGCATGCAAGTAGGTGAGTGGGTGTTGTATTTGGAAAAACTTTTAATAAGCACTGTAATAAATAAGAAATCTTTAAATCAACTTACTTCTTACATTATCAAAAAATGCATTGATTTACCCTTAATAAGCATTAGAGTGTTAATTAAAAATGTTGCTTTTTACTAGTCTGAAACTTCATTTTTTTACAGATTTATAAAGTGCATTACTGTAAAAGGTTTGTAGTTGAACTAGACAAAATATGAACATGTAAATGAGTTTCTTCACAAATCTGATTTTGGAAGGACAGTCTCATCTTTAGTTTGTAGACATTTCATGCTACTGCATTAAGGAGAAACATTAAAGTGTATTCTTAATATTAATTAAGAACAACATTTTTGTACAAATTTGGGATAGCAAAGCAGTTTTCTTAGCTTGTAATTGAACTTATGTCAAGACAGTTTTGCTTTATGGGAACTTGATTGTTAAAACAAAAACAAACAAAAGAGTACATGTAATACTACAAATAAAAGTCATTGCCACATTTTCTTGCAAACATACCTGTGTGCTTATGAGTTCGTGGTTATGTAGTTTGGCCCATAACCAGGTTTCCAATTCATATGCTCATGGGTGAGTCTTTTCACAGATGTTGCAACTGACTTAATGAGATTAGACTTGCACTCATGTGAACAAATCCCATCTCTTCTGATAGGCTCTATTTTTAAGAGTATTCATTATTCAGTATGATGATTGCCTTGGAGAACCTGGCATAAAAGAATTGTGACCCTTTCTGAAACTTGTCTTGCTGGTATTTTGCAGAGGGCTTGGATTTCTTTCCACATGCTATTTAGTTTGAATAGCTGATTGTTGATTTTCCACACTTCCTTTCTCAGATAAGTGAGAATCTTGCTTCAAAATCCTCATCTTATTTATGAATAAGAAATATTTGTGTCATGCATCATAATTTTTTGTATGTCAAAGGGATGAGTCCTTTGCAGGAACTATGATATACTTTCATAGTTTGTGATAATGATTTTCATTTTTTTAAAAGGCATGCTGTTACCTTTAACTTTGTTGAGATTTGTTCATGTTCTTTTTTTGACCAGCCCAGAAATGTGTCAGATCTCATTGCTTCTTCTATAGAAGATGTACTTGTTTTGTTCCCTAGTTTGGCTAGTAATTCATCTACTGGCCAAGTACTAACAAGCTTCTTGTTACTACTTACAGAATTTGTTGGAGTAGCAAAATAATGTGAAACAGGGTACAATAAACAGTTTTTAAAATCTGGGACTCAAGGTGGGTTTTGGTGGGGATTTTTTGGGTTTGTTTCTGGTTTGGTTTTTTCTGTTTGTTTGTTTGGGGGGTTTTTTTGTTTGTTTGTTTGGGTTTTTTTGTTTTGTTTTGTTTTGTTTTGTTTTGTTTTGTTTTGTTTTGTGGTGGGTTTTTGGGGGGGTTTTTTGGTGTTTTTTTTTTTAATCATTGCTGTTCTTTCAAGGGTTGCAATCTCCTTCAGATGCTCCTGCACTTCCCCCAGCCCCCTGCCTACCTGACCCTGCTGGGTGAGCATTGTGCCAGGTTGCCCTTTGTCCTGTTCCAGCAAAGGCCAGATTGGGTTCTAGCATGTTGCAATTTCTCTTGCAAGGTGTCTGCAGATCTCTCAGCAAGGTAACCTCTGTAGTAAAATGCAGAGCTTAAATTTTTGGCTGTCTGATAAACAGGCTCAGAAATCATTAAACCAGACTTCTTAGGTGCTGTTCAAACCATGTATTGCAGAAATGCTTTTCAGCTGAATTAATTTTGACAAATTAGCTAAGTGCAAGTTAAGTCTTAAGATTCTTCTTCAACCTGAAATAATGGCCATTATGCAGGAGTTAGAAAACATAAAACTTGAGGATTTTGTAGAGTGGTATGGGAAGGGCAGTGTGATTATTAATCTTATACCCACATCTTCAGAGTTTTGTGGAAAATAGTAATAAAGTAGTATCAAGCAAAGACATTGCTTCCTATATTATGATTTTAACTCATTATGTGCAAGACACATAAAACATAAAAAGAGCCTTACTGAACACAAATAATTGTAAAAGTGGCAAATAAATGTTGTGTATATGTGCATATATATATAAGTGTGTATATCTGTCTATCTATCTATCTACCTACCTATCTATCTATCTATCTATCTATCTATCTATCTATCTATCTATCTATCTATCCCAGCTAAAAAGTAGGAGATACCTGCCTGAAAAGATGCAGGTGAAGTGTACTGGTCTGCTAAGAATGAGAACAGATGATCATTTTTTATGTGGCTTTAAATTATATTATAAATGCTGAAACCAAATCAAGCTGACATGAAATCTGGTTTTACTCAGTTCTGAGGAACTTCTGTCTATAGCAAAACTTCTAAAAACCTTCTTGAAACTTTTTCTTGTTTCATTTCTTTTATGGGTGGACTGAATGTTTGTGTGTGTGTATATTATATACATTCACAATTATATTGTGTATGAATTATAAGTTTGTGAAATCTAGTTAGTTTTTCTTTATTTTTGCTATAAGAAAACTAGTACCATTTTAAGGTTCAGAGTACTTTCTTGCCGAAATCTTCAACAGATTTTCTAATAGCTGTCAGATCTTTGAAAGGCAAAGTATATCTTTAATTTTTTGGCACTTGTGAGGACCTCCTCTTGTAGCATGAAAGGTTCCCTTCAGTAGTAGACTCTCTTTCCTCCTTTTGTGTTCAAAGGTGTCTGATTTCTCTTAATTTCATTCAAGGATAGGTCTGCTTTTAAACTATGCTGTGAGTAATGCTGACAAGTAATGTGTTTTCTTTAGCTAAGGCAATCTTAAAATTACGATAACTTGAAATCTTTGAAATTGCTGAACACACCCTGGGAGGGAGAAATATGTATGACTCATGGCTCTTTTTTTTTTTTTTTTTTTAATACCAGGCAAGATTTTCAGAATGAATAAAGCTCAGTGTTTTTGAGAAACAGGAGTAACCAGTATATCAGTAAGCTTTAAAAATTGCACTTGCCATTGCTCTCACGTGTGAAAACTAATTGCGTAAAGAGTTTTATCACTTTAGTAGTTTTTGTTATGCTGAGGGAAAAGGTACTGCAGATTTTTCATACATTTTTCTATCTCTCATATGTACTTTTGACTGAACAATTAAAAGTAAAAGAAATGGGAAGTAAAGATATTCCTCCTTGTAAGTGAAACCCTGATATTGCATGAGACAAAACATATGGTAGAGTTACTGGAAAGTCTTAGATTTAAAGATTTTTCTGCCCCTACAGTTTATTGAAAAGGGGGTTTAATATAATTTGAATCACTTATGTTTTGAAAACAAGTATTTCTATAAAAATACAATTTAAAACTTTTTTTTAGATTCCAATGTCCAGAAGGAATAAGCTGTCATGTCCAACCTTGCATAGTTCCTATTTCATTTACCTTTCTTCTACAAGTATTATATTTTTCACAGTAAAACCTTTAATTTCAGGATGGAGTCTAAAATTTAGATGTTGGGATGGGTATCCTACTATTTTTCATGTATCGTCTTTTCAGTCCTAGTGATGTATAGCTGAATAGCATTTTCTAGGAAAGAACACTTCATTTACTTTACTCTGGAAATGAACAATCTTGAGAATTCTCCATCATACTCCCAAGAAGCAGAGTAAAATACATTTCTACAGGGAAATCTCATTAGGCTGGGGTGGAGTTTGTAGAGATCAGGAAACCTGTTCACAGTTTAGACACTAATGCTGGTTATTTGTTTTCCTCTTCGTGTTTATTTCTCTTTTGGCTTGTTTTGCATTACGGAGATAACAAATAAACAAATCTAGCTGTGATTTAAGATTGATGGTCAGCACCACATAGATCCTCTCTCCTTGGCTGCACTGGGTTGGGCAAGACAGTCACAAGAAAATGAGAAAGCTCATGGAGTTGAGATGAAGGCAGGGACAGCAAAAGCTACATGCACAAGCAGAGCAAAACAAGGAATTCCTATCTTCCTTGACATCAGCAGGTATTCATCACCTGCAGGAGATAGGGCTCCTTCATATGTTATGGTTTCCTGGGAAGTCAAATGTCATCACTCCAAATATGCCTGCAGTCTTCCTTTATGTGGTATAGGATATCTCTTTGGCCAGGTAGGATCAGCTGTCCTGACTGTATCCCCTCTCAACCTTCTCACTGGTACAATGCTATTAGAAGCAGGGAGGATCTTTGCTCTGTGTAACCACTGCTCAGCAACAGCTAAAACATCAATTTGTTTTCAATGCTGATTTACTTACAAATCCAGAGCATAAGTCCATACAAGCTTCTTGTAAGAAAATCTAGTCTGTCAAAGCTGAAATCAGTACAAGTTATGCCCACAAACCCACACCCCATCCCCAATTCCATACTGTTCATTTGCTCAGGTCCCAACATTTTATCCCATACATCCTTATTATCCTCACCACCTAGACACCACTTCCTATCTTTTGATGTATGCACAGATCCCTCATGTAGGGCCCACCATTATAAAATGCCCACAAATGTTCACTGAGTTCATTCAGTCTGTGACTTGGAGCTCCATCTGTTCTGGTGATCACTCAGGAGAGAGAGGTGCTGTGTTGTGGGGAGCTACTGGGCACGAGAGCCAGCTCGGGTCAGGTCACAGCTGCCCTTGTGCTGCCTTGCATGACGCTCATCTGCCACTGGTTTATGGGAATTCCTGCAACATAAAATGCAAATTACAGATTACAACAAATTAAAGGTGTTTCCATTAAGTCTCCAACTCCTTGTCCCTTTGGGCCAGGCCATAGAATCTAACACTGCAATAGATTCCTTCCCTTGCCCCTGCTCCCATGCGAGGTCCCTCCTGTGGGACATGGGATATAGTCCCTCAAGATTTGATAAAATGTGAGTCCTCTCTTGGCTACAGTCTTTCCAGATGAGACTTCTCTAGTGTGAGTCCCCTGTGGGGCCACTCCTCCTAATAGTGCATGAATTGGTGATTTAGATTGTTTAATGAACCCCTGTCAGAGAGTTTTAGTAAAAAATGTTATTAATAAAAATGTTGTAAATCTGTGAAGAATTGTTTGGTGTTGAAGTTCACTGTGTGGCCCAATCATTTGAACAATGATCCAAAATTATCAGGCACAAATCAAAGTTACCATTCTACCAAGGCCATATATGCCATACCAATCACTTAAAAAAGACCTACCTTTGGTAAACTGGTTTCTCTGCTTCAAGGAGCAACCTTGAGAGGCCACCCAGGGTAGATCACTGCCACACTGCCTGGCAGGGAGAACTCAAAGAAGGCTCACTTAGGGTGTCATATTTATGGAATAATGTGGTTTTCTCATAGTCAAATTGTATACAATGGGAAAAGTATGCATGAGACTCCTTGTGCCCATAACTTCCTTTGTTCCTTGACAAGTGAACCTTGGAAAAGCCACTTGCTATTCATTTTTTAATCACATGATCATTGTTCCAAGCTCATGAGCATGGATCCTCACTGGGTCACTCTGCTCCTTTGTGGGTTTTCAGAAAACCGATAAAACTGGAGTTCTTGGCCCATTAATGGCTCAGATCTTTATCTTCTCTGGAACCTGTACTGTTTGGCTAAGGGAAGAAGTGGAGTCCCTTTTCTTGATTTCTGCATGGCGTTGGACATTTTCTACATAACAATGGAGCACAGTATGCTTTCTCTTTCTTGCACTGGTTTTCATTTCTGGTTTCTTTCCCTTATTCTTTCTTTCTGGTGTGCTTAATTTTTCTTCCATTTTCTCCTGTGAACTCTTCTTTTCCCATGTGTAATTGTGCCTTGTAGCAAGGAAACTTGGGCTTCTTCTTGATTATCCATTTATGTACTAGTATATACTATTACTGTACTCTACCTATATTTAGGCACTTCATAGAAAAATTTAGTGCTCCTATAATCACAGGCAATTGTGTTGTATTAAAATTCCACATAATGTTAAGACCTGTTCTAATGAAATATTGTTCTGTTTTATTGTGTTCAGTCACTTTAGTATTAGCATTTTTATATTTTGTGGTGCTGAAACCCTGCATCTCTAGAGTTGCTAGATTTTTAGCATTATTTTGATGTTTACAGAATTCTTTCTTTTACTCCTATGGATACTAGTTTTGAAAACAATGCATTTAACTAGTAAAAAGTGTGTCATAAAAAGTAATAGTTGAGGATTTATTCATCTGCTTTGAGCATTAATCTTATGTTGCTTAATTGTTAAAGAATACTAAATGGAATTCGATTCATTGATTGGTTTTCATCTTCCACTCTCCTCATTATCTTTTTCCTTAATTAAGAGGTGTTGCTATCTGTGCCATGTGGAGCAGGGAAAGACTATGACATTACTTTTGTAATGAGCTCTAACAAACTTCTGTTGACTTATTTTCATTAATTGAAATTGCTTATAGCTTCTGTTAAGCTACAAAGCTATAAATCTCATTTTAACTACATGACCTAGACTGGATATATAGGAAGATGTTCCAGACTTTTACATGGAATTACTTGAAAGAAGCATACAATTAAAGGGGTTAGAAAAAAGTCTTCATTTTTCTTATTTTTATTTCTAGTAGCCTTACATTTGTTGTCTATAGAAGGCTTATTGAGGCAGGGTTTTGCAGGGGGTGTATCTGGAGTTGGAGGGTGTTGTCATGAATGGTATTTGGATTCCAGCATCCTGCTGAGCAAATACAAACTGTGGAAGTAATCTCTCCAGCATTCTCATAAGAATGTTGTAGTGAACCAGGAATCACCATTTGCGGAACAGGCATTACAATTGCATGTCCAAGGAGAGCTAAAACCTTAGCAGTATTCCTGCCTCTGCTGCTGTCCTGACTCCTAGCTACACACTGCTGTTACTTTCTTTTTGTTCCAGTGCTTAGCTTAATCTAGTACCTTTGACAACTGCTTCAACTCAGTAATTTGACCAAAAAAAAAAAAAAAAACCAAAAAAAAAACAAAAACAAAAAACAAAAAACAAACCCCAAACATAGCCTGTCCCTGCAGTGGTAAGTTCAAGAAGTTCACAAAACCTTTGGACAATACTCCCAGGCCCATGGTGTGACTCTTGGGGTTGTACTGTGCAGGGCTAGGAGTTGGACTTAGTGATCGTTGTGGGCCCCTTTCCAGCTCAGGATATTCTATTTTTTGATTTATTACTAATTACACAGAGTAGGATACTGAGAAATAAGAACACATTTACAACCAGCTTCCCTCAGCCTCGACTTTACTCTCAATTCTTTTCATTTCCTGAGCTGTGCCAGGGAATGGGAATTGCAGTCAGTTCATAATGCTTTCTTCCCGCTCCAGAGTGGGATCTCTCCTGTGGGAGACAGTCCTCCATGAGGTGTTCCAACATGGGTTCTCTTCATAGGTTCAGTTCTTTGAGAACAGACTGCTGTAGTGGAGATCCCCCATGGCTGCAGCTCCTGTCAGGACCCTTCTCCAGCATGGACTTTTTGGGAACCGGAGCTTCCTTTAGGGTATATCCTCCTGCTCTGCAGTGTGCTGTGTGAGCTGCAGGTGGATTTCTGGTGCCTGGAGCACCTCCTTCTCCTCCTTCCTCAATGACTTTGGGGTCAGCAGCGTTGTTTCTCTCAGTTATTCTCACCCCTCTCAGCTGCTGTGCTGAGACTTTACCCTGTGTGTTCTTTACCCTTTCCTAAATCCCATGCAGCAGAGGCATCACCGATACGGCTGAGGGGCTCAGCTTTGGGCAGCAGCAGGTCCAACTTTGAGCTGACTGGACCTGGCTCTGTCTGACACGGGGACAGCTTCTGGTGTCTCTCACAGAAACCACCCCTGCAGCTGAGCTCACCTCAATTCAACATCCTTCTTAGCAAAGGACCATACAATGAATTTAATTCATAGTTCATATGTAATGCATAATTGAACTTTAGTATTTGAAATTATCTCTCATCTGCTTTATCCTTGGAGGCTAATCCTAACTCTACAAAACATTCTCCCTTAAATATTTTCTATTTTTTGCATAACAAAGGGAAAACAAAGGGCATTTCAGTGAACCTTTATTCTTGTTACATTGTGCTACTGATAGTGATCTGGATATTAAATAAAAGCAGAGGCATCTTACGTGTTTTCCCTTTAAGCAAGTAATTAGTATCATCCAGCTTGTTCATTTTTTCATTATATGAAGTTAGCAATTGGCTAAGATGTTCTCTTTCAATAAAAAGTGTTGATCTTGACGAAAATTTTGTCTGTTTTGATACCTGGTCAAAGCAGAAGCATTAGAGGGTGATGTATTGTGAATAAAGTGCTTTTCAAATGCTATTAAAATGCATAGTGAGAGAATCAACACATTGTGTCTTCATACTTCTGTACCGTATCTGTGACTCCCAAAAGAAGATTGGGAGTGTTTCAAGCACTTTCAGACAATAAAAGTGAATTTCTGGTTGAAATCTCCTGTTCTATTAATGCAAGCACAATTGTATTAATATGATCAGGAAAGAATTATTTTTATTGATTTTCTTACATATTTCTCTTCTCTCAAGTACAATTCCTTGTTTTTAAACAAGTTTATACCAAATAGTTTACCATATGGTGATGGAGAAAATGAGTAAAAACTCTTACCTCGAATTATCATGTTTTGAAAAATCTTAGCTTAGAATTCAGAAATTGATGTACGTTTCCAGAATTTCCAAGAACATTAATTTTATTTTGGTCTGAAACACACTGGCAAGTGTCTTTAGATTGTGCAATATTAAAATTCCTTCTTTTTCAGGTACTTCTGTGTCTCACGTCCGAGTGTGCATTGTGTTGTATTTACTTTAGAAATGGGAAGAAAATGTGACTAAGAAGGTAGTCCTAGGACAGCTTTACTTGTTGGCAAATACCCAAGTCTTAAGCAAAGGCTGCTCAGTAAGATCACATTGTGAAATAGTAGTTAAATCTTTTAAGTTTGTCCCTTCTGTCCCAGTCTGGGAGATGCTGAGGGTGACAGCTGTGTGCAGAGGTCGGTGACAGCAATTCTGACATCTTGTGGGGTTTTTTTGCTTCACTTGGTTTTTCTGTGCATTCTCATGCATATCCTGAGGTTCACAAAAAAAGTCTGAGTCTGGTTTTAATTTCTATATATTCTATAAAGTTTTGCCCAATCCCCCTAGGAATAATGCCCTTGTTTTTTCTTTGCGTGTGTATGATAATCTGTTTCCTTGCATCCTTCTGTTTGTAACTTCCATAATTACTATTGCTGTACGAGCTACCTACTAAATACAATTGAATTCTACCTTTATTGTTTATTTAATGAATAGGGCTTGCTTATGGCTTGGGGCCATAGGGCTTACAATTCTCTCTCATTATAGCAGTTAGGAAACTGCAAGTTGTGCCGTGAACATGTTGTTCTCCAAAAAGGAAGTGTAAAGGACAGTTCTTCATCCTCCATTTCTTTGCTGTAAAAAACTTCAATTGATTTTAAAAAACAACAACAAAAATCAGTCTAGTGGGTCAAAATTACCATACTTACAGAATTGACAGAGCATTTGAAATATTTTGCTTTGTAATTTTTCTTGGTACAGATGATCTATCTTAAGATAGTAAGTAGAACTTACTTTCCCAGTATGAAACCCCTAGAAATGCTTCATGGGTCATCAGAATATTTCAAAATAAGCTTAGATTCAGGCATCGAACTTTTTTTCATATGTTGTGTTGCCCTTCTAAACAATTCTTTTAAGGAGAGCTTAATATTATTTACCATCTTATTCTTCTAGTTAAACAGGAAAGAAACACACATTGCCTAATTTTGACATATTTGGGAAGCATTCAAAGAGTAAATCCTGTTAGAATTAATCCAGTTTCACTGATGTAATGCATACAAGAAAATTCAAATCACAGTCCTTTATTTAATGTAATGTATTAATGTTGTTCTTCCTGTGATGAATTGGGCAACAGGTTTCTTTATAAAATATTTCTTTTAAAAATAGGCATCATACTTACTCTTAGCAGAACAAATTTTGGAAAAGGTTCATAAAAACAACATTAGGAGCAAACATATTACTCTTTTTTTATTATTCCTTTGGTATTCATATCTGAGGCTTTTGTTGGTAGCAGAAGATAGGAATTTGCACAATATAAATTAAACCAAGAGCACAGCTATATTTGAAAAGTTACCATTTTCATTTTTAAAACATGTTTAATACTACACCAAATCCAGTATGGGTTGCTGCCCAAGCAGAGGGGTCCTTTACAGCTGCAGCTGTATGCTCACACCTTTTTTGTTGTGATAGAGGGCCAGCAGTTGCCTGCTGGCACACTGACCAGTTGATTTGATGGAAAATTAATACATTGCTCAGGAGGGCATGGGGGAGGGCATCATCTTCCTGAACAAATGCAGAGCAAAAAGAGTAAATTACAAGGCACCCAACAATTACAATGGGTGATAGAAGATTCTTTCCATGGGGCAGTCTTGTACTACAGAGGGTTGTTGGCAGGACCCAGCACTTGGCCTTGTTGAACCTCATCCAACTGGCCTCAGCCCATTGATTCAGCTTGTCTGGAACCTTCCTGCCCTTCAGATCAACACTCCCACCCAGTTTGGTGTAATCTGTGAACTGACTTAGGGGACACTTGATTCCCTGGCCCAGATCACCAAGGAGGATGTTGAATAAGTTTGCACCTGACCTCACCCTCTTTGCACCCTTCCTTCACGTATTTCTATACCTTGATGAGATCTCTCTCAGCCTTCTTGGGGTTGAGCAGTCTCTGCTCTCTCAGCCTGTTCTGGTATGAGAGATACTCCAGTGTCTTCAGCACCTTCATGGTACTTGTTTGGACTCTCTTCAGTATGTCCATGTCTCTCTCACACCGGGGAGCCCAGCACAGGACGCAGCACTCCATGTGTGGCGTCGCCAGCCCTGAGGGGAAGAATCCCCACTGTGACATCCTGGCCATGCTTTGGCTCATGCAGCCAAAGGTACCATTAGTCTTTCTGGTGGGTTAGCTTTGGCTGAACACCAGGCACCCACCACAAACTACTCAGTCACTCTCTTCTGGACAGGGGAGAGAAATTTAGAGAGGTTCATGGGTCAAGATAAGGACATTTCTCCTGCCTGTCAAGGACCTTCTGGATAGCAGTACAACGCTATGATGTATCAGTCGCTTCTCCCAGTCTAGTGTCATCTGCACTATACATCTCTTCCCAACCCCTAGATAGGTTTTGTGAGATATTTTTATTGATGTTGAGGATCAAGAGGTTGTCTCATTTGATGGCTTCTTGCCAAATGTGTTTTCCTATGAATCTCTGTTCTAGATGTCTGCATTTAGTGCATTAATGAATCCCTAAGCAGATCCCACAACATATCAATTATCCTGTGTTACTAGAAGCAAAGTATTCCAAATTTTAGACCTAGCTGCAGTTCATTTATTAAACTGCCTATTGTTTGTATACTCAGCTGTTGTCTAAGATTAAAATTTTGCCTAAGACAAAATGTGAAGGTGGCTCTAGCTGAAGACAGAACACAAGGATTCCTTGCTCATTTCCGTGACTTCAGTGCATAAGAAAAAACCCAGAGATTAATGTGTGAGAAATTACCATGTATGATAGATTTGGGTATTAATCCCCATGGATTTTGATCATCTTCTAATCTCCCTTTTCTTTGAAGGTAGTGGTGGTTGCAGGTGTGGTTTCTGCTTCTGGCTTGTTCTCTTGGCACTGTGTATAAAATGTTCTAGTGACTAAACAGGAAATAAGAAAAGACTATAATGTGCTTTATAAACTTGTGGTTAATACAGAATTATTTTTATGTAGCTGATTTTTTGACATTAACTGCAATTCTTTTGAAAGACACAGTTCTCATTTTTATAATATCACATTTGATATATTGTTACACTGTTCTGCATTCTATATTGAATTCCAGCTTCTTGCTTGTATCTCCTCCCCTGCCCCTCGTCCCCACCCCTCCATTCTGTTTTTGTGCTAGTTGCTTTAGGCTGTTGGTTTGGTTTTTTTCTTCCTTGTTTTTCTGCTTTGTTTGGGTGGAGCATGTGGGATAAAATAACATGCTTGCATTGCCCAATCTAATTTTCATCGTCTTTTCTCTACTTTCACTGTAGTCTTTGTCATTAATTATGTCTTTTTACTCTATTACTTCTGTTCTCTTGGGATCTCTTACTCCAAATTGAAAGCCTAACAGTGGTATCTAGATGTCCACATAATGAACCTTAATTATGTAATCTTATTACTGTATCTCTCATCGTCACTTTTTTCCCTCATCTCATAATTTCTCTATTGCATCATACCTAAAATTACATTGGAATAACTTCAGGATAGTGCTGCTTTCTTAAAGTTTTCCCTCTCCTTTCCTTCCAAATGTAAGATTTCATTGTGCAGGGATCTGAAGTATTAGGTACATTAAACTTCATGTTTCATATTCATCCATTCGATAAACCTTAAAAAGTACTTGGAGATTAAATCAGACCATTTTTAAGGAGAATATACAGGTGTGTATTTATCTCACTACAGCTTAATTTCTTCCTTTTTTGACTATTCCAAATTATATTGCTTTACACCCACCTCCTGTGGTCAGCTGCAAATCATCACATATTCTCTTAACATTAAGATGTGTTCTGGTGAATTTTGCTATTACTATGCTTAACTTGTGATGAGAATTGAAAGCTGCTATAAAGAAGCCCTTGTATTTTAGGTGAGGAGGGACTATTGATCTGGTTTCTTAGTTCATTTCTTTTATTTCTTTTATATCAAATAAATCTCCTTTATTAAATTGTATAACATGTAGATGTTTGTAACAGGCTTGATGTAACAGATCTCAGACTTAGTGAAGCCAGGATTAACTAAGCATTTGTTCTTATTTCTACTTACTGTAAAATATCTTTTCATATTAAAAAAA
>WEIU01004457.1:807-33688 GCA_013389925.1 Aegithalos caudatus
TGTGTGTCCTGGATATGTGACTTTCAGAACTTCATAACTTGGAGTAAACAAATCCACAGCCATGCAGACCACCAGTTTGATATAATGTTTTCAGTGGAAATAATAAAAATGGACATATTTTCATTTTTAAGGACCTTCACTCTCTCATAGATAGTATTTCCTCTCAAAGAAGAGAAAAAGATAAAACTAGACTTTCAAAAGAGTTTAGAAATGTTAGGAGGAATACAGTATACAACAGCACCATGGCCAGATTCCAGCGTAATATGAAAATAATTTCAAACTAATTATTAAATCCAACTTAAGCCCTTCTTATAATTTAGGAACTAGTGGCTCTTCCTGATTAAAGAAAGTTGTTCAATCAGTACCAGTAATTACTCACAAGTCAGGAGGTCACAAAGCTTGTCATATTTTTCAGAATGACTGTAAAAAGCTATTGGTACAGTGTCACGTGATATGGTCTTAATAGCCTTAGGCATATACTCCAGTTCTTTAAATAAAAGCTTAGATCCCATGAAAAAAATCCCTTCTAAAAGGATAGATCCTGAAAAGCCTGATGTCTAGTACTGGCCAATTCCAGCATTCAAGAAAATCAGTACATAATACAAACGGTCAACATTCAAAATTCTTTTTATGTCCAGGTAACATTAGCACTGCCTTCGACAAACAAACACAGACAAGCAAACACCCTTCATGAAGCTGCAGACTGTGAGGTCTATTTCTAAATTTCCTTGCAAAAGGGGCAATAAAAGGCCTGATCAGTGTTTTTAATGTTAGGTAGGCAATCCTAAGATGTGGTTCCAAAACTGTATGTACTTATTCTTGGAGAAGATCAACAGCACAGATCAGTGCACAACAGCAGCTTTCTTCCTAATGATTTTAGACATGAGATGTCTGGAGGACCAAGGCCCTTTGTCTACACAAGGAGTGTCTCCAAGTTCTTTAGAATGATGTGGACATCCCAACAAATAAGAGAGTGAAGAAAGCTAATAGAGCAATCCCAGAAGCAAAATTGTGAAAACCAACAAGTTTTCAGAAGTGGCATGTTATGTGGATGGTTTGGGCCCAGAACTGTACTACTGCAATTAGGCAATTAGGCAAGATGTAACAGATGTGTAAGAGACACATCTACTATCCACACTGACAACATCCCATCCCTAAGGGGCAGCTGGCATGGCTGGCAGGAGCCTCCAAGCACAAGCCAAATCATTCTATTCAGAAAAAAAAAAAAATATTGTTCCATAAAGACTCTTTTTAACAAAATAAAAGGTCAGGTCTGAACGATCTTGAAAGAACAAATTATAATTAGTATTTCTTTAAAAATCAAGGAAGTTATTTAAACACAAGGGGAAACATCATACTTATTATGCTAATAAATTTCCTTCTTATACAGAATATTATTAAGAATTAAATAAAGAACGTTGCACATAAAATCTAAAGAGGGACAGACTGGAAATTAAGACAGCTCACCCTTGATTTATATATTTAAAAATGTCAGAAAAAAAGAATCCTCTTTTCAAGTAAAACAGGACATGCAATACAAGCACTCCATTTAAATGTCACTCTAATGAACACTACTGATATGGGAGGGACAGAACTGACAGAGCCATAAAAAAAATCAATCTCAAGATATTTCTTAGTTAACTACCACAAAACTGACCTTTGAATTACTCCTCAAAATACCAGTATTTTAACAATCTTGTTCTTGTTAAGTCAGTAAGTTAGAATCTGATGCTTCAACTACAAAATTTTGACACTGGGACTTGAATGAAGGCATTATGCTAACTAGTAAAAGTATGCACTCAAATTTAAGCACCAAAGCAAATAAAAAAGCTAACCTGGCACCCACTGAACAGTTTCTAAACATCTGAATAGAGGGTAACATTAAATATTTCATTTCAGCCTTCACCTCTTTTTGCTTTTTGATGATGACAGAAAATTCCGTGTAGGGGATCCTTGGATTTAATTCACATCCCATTAATGTGGCGCCCTCATAATCCTTGATGTAGCCAACATATTTTGCTTTTGGTACTTTAATATCTTTGGAGAAACCCTGACAAAAGAAAAAGAAAAACTTATATTGTCATGATGCCATTTTCCTTTTACATTTGTTTTAAGTGAAATAAATGACGATTTAGAACCAAATTCATCACAATGTTAAAATACAAAAAATACAGCAGTGAGTTACAGACCATGGTTCAGTGTTGCATAAACCTTCTCATAGGAGGCACTTGATAAAACTGTTAGTTGCTAAGAAGGGCAATAGGCATGATTGTGTCCTTTTTGAATGTGTGAAGAGTAAATTGTACCAGTTTTATATACAGAACTATAGAACAGTTTGGAAGAAACTTGAGGAGGTCATCTAGCCCCATCTCAGCTCAGAACAGGTCTCATCATATCTGGTGATCATGGCTATGGCCAGTCTTGAGGACTGTAAAAGGACAGACATTCCACTACCTCCCTAGGCAACATTTTTCAGTATTTCACCACCCTCAGGACAGGAAAGGAAAAAAAATTCCTTCTACCTAGTGGCAACTTCCCACTATCCAAGTAATCTTCACTGCCTAATGCTGTACACCTCTGAGAAAAATATGACTCCATTTTTCCCAGATAGGTGACACCTGTTTATCAAATCTATTTGATAGAATAGACATTGCTATCTTTCCTGAATTTGAACCTAATATTTCAAATCAGGAGAAGCTGTAAGTGCAGGTCAGGTAAGTTTTAGTCTGTCACAGGTATGCCTAGTCATTTATACTTCTTATAGAATCAGTGAAGGAGCTAACATTTTACTAGTTTTTAGACTAGACAAACTATAGACTATACCATATAGTTACATTCACATGTTTCTATCAAAGTAAAATATATTAGAAGCCAAAAACTTTACACGAGATAAGCACAGCACATTTTATAGATAAAAAATATACATGCAAAATTGCATTATGCATTTTATCCAATTACTTTCTCATACCTAGTTATTTAGTTCAACACTGCTAGATATAAAACTTCTTGCAGGATGTCATTTCTTGCATTGAACTTACTTGTTTTTTGAAGTAGCCGATAGCATATTCATCTGCGTAAGTGAGAAAGTTGAGAATGTTGTGTTTGATGTGGTACTCCTTCAGATGGTTCATTAGGTGAGTCCCATAACCCTGTGTGAAACATGTGAGGAGAAAGCCATGACAAAGCCTTCAGGGGCTGCACATATTAGAAGCTGTGGACCCAGGGTCATTTTACACTGTGTTTCAAAATACAGTCTTTCCTCTAAATCCTGTTTTAAATACTTCCTCTTAATTAACTTGGTGTTGTACACTCAAGAGCAAACTCATTTGGGCCTTCTAGGGGTATCTTTGTGACCCAGCATGAAAGCTGTAATTCAAGGTTCCCATCTTCTTTTTTGTTCCACTTTTAAATCAGATATCAACCATTAAAATCACATACTTCACCAACAACAAAACTGCACATACTGTTACAATAGAGCATCCTTTCTGAATATCACTTCAAAGCTACAAAGCAGTAGGAATACTGAAATTATTCCAGTGTTCCACCTGTAACAAAGCAGTCTCTGCCTCAAAAGATTTACCATCTAAACTCATCATAAAGCATAAAAAGGAACAGTGAACAATTACCATAATAAGAAGCAGAAAAGAGTCCACAATCAAATAAATAGCTACGCCTTCTGACTGCACACAGGCATGATTTCCACTAAATTTAGCCTCAAAGTAAACAAAAGATTGCATTTATTCACATTGCCAAGTAAGCCATAGTCATCCCCTTCTGCTGTGATATGAAGAAATGTAAAGTAGATAGGAATGCCCATAATAATGTTTTGTTCCTGCATATGTTCCAATTTTCCCATCATACAGACTAACAGGACACTTAGAGAAACATACATGGATTCCTTTTGGGTACTCTGTTCTTAAAAACTGGGAAAACTTTTACTTATGTAAAAAATCCAGAAAAATAAATTAGAAAATACAAACTTCTGATTTAATTTACTATTTAATAGCCCCAAATATGACAATTTCCAGATAGGAAACTAAGCCACATACTGTAAAGCTTAAAATTATTTTATAACAGGGGACCAAATTACCTAAAAAACAATTCTATTTGTATGGGAAAACTATTACAATATTTTTTACTCCAGCTTCAAACTGAATTAAAACAGGAAATTTTTTTCCTAAGGCTAGGCAGGTCACCCATGTGTGAACTATTTTTTTTTTTTCCTCAGTTACCTGTTGACAGGCTCAGCTGACTCNTACAGCAAAGCACCCAGAGGATAAAAGAGTAAATAGTGAGTTATGCAGCCCTGGGGCATTCTGATGGGTCAGAATTATCTGCTCTCTTATTTTGAAAGATTATTCCTAGAAAATCACAACACACCTTTGGCAGCCTCACCTGTGCACATAAGCACAACTTAGGCATATTCTGTTAGGGTTTGCATTTGCTAAAACACTCTGAATGCTGACAGGTCACTGCTTAATGTAGGGAAGTGCTCCTCTCTAACACCAGAGTTGAATATAATCAAATATAACCTGAGTATTAACAGTTGTCACAGACTTTCAATCCACTGTGTTACTCTTTTGCACTAGGGTGTACAATTTTTGCATGTTAACTGCTATACATACACTCTGAATTAACCCACATCTCAGCTCTTGCTTCTTGAACTGAAAATCATGAAGCTACAGCACCATCTAAAGGGAAAACACTGAACCAAATAGTCAGAGATAGTCTACCTGTAGTAGCTGGAAAAGCTGGAGGAAACTCACGTATCCATACTGCTCTGTATTCTTTCAGCACAGATGCTAATTCTTAAAATTCTGAGAAAATGTTGTGGCATTAACTCAAAAAAGGGTGTATAGAAAAGTCCCTGTGCTTACTTTGAGATGTAAAACTATACCAAATTTTTTACCGTATCTCATTTAGATTGAAGTCACATAATGTCACAACGTGACTGAACACAAATTACTGCCCCACAAAAACAATACAGATTTCAGTCAACCATGAGATGTTACACTACACAGAGACACAACTACTGGGGACAGAGGCATGAAAACTCCAAGAATGGCAGCCTACTGGCTACTCTTGCTCTGCTGAGAAAAATTTTACTTAATTAATTAAATACAGGTAATCCTACTATTATGATGATGATTCTAAATCTGCAAATTTTATTTTGTTTTTTGTGTATTATATTCAGAATCACATTATCTTTCAAAATCTATTTCTGTCTGGCAACTCAGCAGTACATTCAACATGACTAAAAATATTAGGAGCACATGCAGTAAGTGAACTAGGGACTCAAATCCATTTAATAAACACTTGCAATGCAGAATTCTTTTTACCTTGACTTGCTCATTGGAAGTCACAGCACAGAAAACAATCTCTGTAAATCCTTGGGAGGGGAACATCCGGAAGCAGATACCACCGATAACACGACCATCTTTTATTAATGCAAGGGTTTTATGTTTCCTGAGCAGATAAAAATAACAATCACTTTAATTCATGTACATAATACATAAAGTGCCATTAACCTTCCTTTTTTCAGAAACTTGATTCACTTCTTTCCATGATGATAATGCAATTATTTATGCCTCCTAAGTTAGCCACTTCTATCTACAGAAGGGTTGCTACTTTAATATCATGCTTTCAATGTACCATGAAAGTCATCATTGTAAAACAAACTCCTGGCCTTGCCAAGTACTCTGAAATACTCAGGTAATGCTCAATAAATAAAAGTTGTATTGCTTTCATTGAATCACTTGCTGGTAGTTACACCATTGCACAGTTCTCAGGATGATTTTATCCTGAGTAAATTAAAAATTAATGGAGTTACAGGAGAGCAAGTCCTTTCTAAGGGATTCCTGTTTCCTTGCGTGCACTCTCCATAGTTAAGCTATCAGCCTCAAATGCAGCTGATGAAGTAAGAGGACATTTCTTATTCCACTTCTTATCACCCATTCCTCCAGGAATCAAGACCAGAATAAACATCTATTTCTGTTGCACTTATAGTGACTGCCAGGAAAGATGTAACAAGGTGCAGTCTCAACTCTTATGTCAGGGATAAGGCACTTTAGTATAATCCTCAAGGTGTGAAAACAGTGCACATTTATTTACATTATTCAACGCACAGTATCATATAAATCATATAAATGATACAGTTAATATAAAGATGATGTATTTTGGTGCCAAAAAGCCCACAGAGTTGTTATATTGTATGTGCCACCACTTAAGATTTTATACATATTATATATTCTTTTTTTCTTGTACTTTTTTTAGTGCTTTTTACTTGTGGAATAACAGCAGCAATGCAGTAGCTTGAGCTTTTGTAGTGGTTTCATCCTGGCTGGATGCCAGGTGCCCACCAAAGCTGTTCTACCATTCCTCTGCTCAGATGGACAGGGGAGACAAAATGTAATGAAAGGCTCATGAGTTGAGATAAGAGCAGGGAGAGATAACAATTACCACCACAGACCAAACAGACTTGACTTGGAGAAATTAGTAGAATTTATTCCAAATCAAAATCAGAGCAGGATGATGGAAAGTAAAACAAATCCTAAAAGTACCTTTCCCCTCCTCCTTCCCGATTCTCTGCCTTCTCTCCCTAGCAGCACAGGGGAAGGGGATTATGGTGAGTTCAGCACACATATCCTCCTCAAGCAGAGAAGTTCTTCCTCTGTTCCAGTGGGGAGTACCCTCCCATGGGCTACAGTCCTTCAGGAGCTGCAGTAGCGTGGGTCCCTTTCCATAGGTACACAAGTCCTGCCAGCAAAGCTGCTCTAGCAGGTAGTGTGGCAGCTCTCTTCACAGGCCCACAGGATCTGCCAGGATCCTGCTCCAGGATGAGCCTCCCACAGGGTCACAGCCTTCCTTCAGGCATCCACCTGCTTCGGCACTGGGCTCCTTCGTAGGCTGCCGAGGGACACGAGCCTCCCCATGGTGCTCACCATGGAAGGTTAAACTGCTGGAGCAGTTAATGAAGAACTGCAGCCTGTGGGAAGGACCCACGTTGGAGAAGCTCGTGGAGAACTGTCTGTTGTGGAAGGGAGCCCATACTGGAGCAGGGAGAGAGTGTGTGAAGTCCTTCCCTCTGGAGGAAGAAGCAGCATACACTACATGGGAACTGACTGCAGCCTCCATTCCCCATCCCCCAGCAGTGCCTGGGGGAGAAGGTAGAGAATCATGAATGAAGCTAAGCTTGGGAAGAAGGGAGATATGGGGCAAAGGTATTTTAAGATGTAGTTTTTATTTTCTCATTATCCTACTCTGATCTGATTTGTGAAAAATTAATTTCCCCAAGTTGAGTCTATTTCACCTGTGATAATTATCAGTGAGTGATCACTCCCTGTCCTTCTATCCACGAACTTTGTACTTTCTCTCCCCTGTCCAGCTGAGGAGGGGAGCAATAGAGCAGGTTTTGTGGGAATCTGGCATCCAACCCATGTCAACCCACCACAAGAAGCCACTTATAATTAATAGAGCCACCAAGATGGCATTTGGGTGCAACCCAATTAGATTGACCAGGAGTTACAAGGGCTTGAAAAGATGGCAAAAGTGTAGCACAGACAGAGCTGCTCTCCACCCCACCTCTGCTGCAAACAGCACCAGAGTCCCTCTGCCTCACACACCAGCCCCACTCCAAGGATACCCACGGATCAAAGACCAAGCGGGTGATGTATTCCTTCGGCATTCGAGGCAGCTGATGGGAGAATACATTCTGCAAACCAACCAGCCACATCATGATCTTCTTGTTGGGCTTCTGGTTCAGGGAATTGCCCACCACGTGGAATTCAATCACCCCTCTGCGCTCCTCCAGCCTCGCTGCCTCGTCCCGGGCTGAGTGCGCCGAGAGGAAGTTGGTCTGTACCACACAAACGAGGAACAAAATCAGTTTTGAGATTTCACATCCTCTGACAGAGCAGCCTTAATGAACAGACAAATAAAACCCATTCTCTTTTTCCAACAGAACTGCCGATGTCTGCCTTTGTAATGTACCTTTGCAGAAGGGATACCAACAAATAAGCCAGATGCAAGTCTACATTACAGTCTACAGAGGCCTATCTGAATTTATATTGATACAGATTAGATAACAACAATGGTTATGACTCAAAATTTCCAAAACCTCTTGAGGGATAGCACTCATCCAGTTGAAGCTTATGCCACTAAGTCTTCATATTTTCTTTAGTCTTAGCCAGCTTGGGCATGACTTGTGGATTCGCCTACACATACTGCAAATCACGCATTTTAATGGTGGTGCAGGAAAAAGTAGCTTTTGGGGTTTTTTTTCATTTTATTAGTGCTTTCCACCACCATGGCCACTACTGTAAGAGCCTAAAAAAAAAAGATTTTAATTCCTGCAGATTTTGCTGCTACATATCTAGCAATTGCATCTACAGATCTAAATGCAGACTAAATTATTACAGAAAATTTATTTAATTTATTTTCTCAAGATCATCTTACAATGCCAAAGTATCTCTGTATGCACATACTGTTTACTTTTTTGAGCAAAGTTTGGCTGCTGGGTTCCTAGTCACTGCCAGCCCCAACAGCCAGGCTGGCACAGCATTTGTAATATGCAGAGCCATCAGTCACAGTACATAGTTTGAATAAGAAATGTAGGTGGTTCCAAATCTTCAGCAGTTTCTAGCTAAATCTTGGCAAATAAGCTGCTGGCAAAACATAGCCTGGCAGAGAGAACAGAAGGAGGAAAAGCCAGCCAAGGGAAAAAAAAAAGTGCAATTCTGTACATGGCACAATTCTGCAATTCTGTTTGTTTTCCTCTTCCAGCCGAAAAAATGAGCAACTGGGGAAGACAGAGCAAATAACTGTTTAGATCAGTTTCTGCACTAGAGAGAGAGGTTTTAACTTTGGATTTTCATTCTGCTTCAATTCTTGAACCCTATTTAACCTCACCTTACAAGCTGTATCTATGATTAGCAATCAAAAGGCATATTCTGGAACTGTTCTGTAACAAAAGCCCCTTGCAGGATAACCTGAGACCTACATTTTTACTATCAATAGTTCACAAGTCTCTTTGCTAACTGTACACAGCATTAAAAAAAAATGTAGAACTATTCTTCATGTTAATGATGTATTTCACCAGTATTATTTTTTTCACCTGATCATAGTCTTTCAAAGTCTATTTTTCTTGACAGGACTCTTAGCTCATCACACTCTATCCATGTGGAACATTTACTAAAAACAGACCATTTTCAAACAGACCATTTGCAACACCAGGTCTACATCTCACCTCTGGCCCCAGCATTGCTGCAGGATCTGTAATCGTTGACATTACTTCATTGATTAACTCAATAGGGATATCTCCTACAACCCTTGGTCTTTTAGAGTCCTCCAGAGAATAGGGTTCGTTATTTTTTCTCTTTTCCCCTATAAAACAAAACTCGGACAAATTAGAAATAACCAAACTGTCACAGACTAGCACCATAAAGTCGAGCATTTCTATCATATCCTGTAGTTTATGTGACAAGTTTGAGGTTGGGTTTATTTGGTTTGGGTTTTTTTTTGTTTTTTTTTTTAATCCCCAAAGAGAAAGAAAAACAAATGAAATCTGAAAAATATTTATCACTTCTCAATTTTTGCTTTGCACTGGGGCATTAGCACAAAGCAGGAAAAATATACTTCTCCTTCCACTACTGTGGAATTCACCTCTGTGAATTCACAGTTAAACTATTTGCTTTTTTCTTTTTGCTTCAAAATCCTCTGCATGAAACCTCTGTGTTTTGGAAAATCAGTGCTCAATACATAAATTGCAGTTCCTATTTCTGAATAACATGAAATCCCCCTTTTAGGATTCACTGGAACTAAGTATCCATTATGTATTTCTTTCACCTCTTCTGTAAACCAAGCAGCACATACAGTCTGATGTGTCATACATATTTGAAAATCCATATAAAATTTCCAAATCAAAATATACCAAGTTAATTATTAATTTGGTTAGTTAATTATATGACTGCAGAGCCACATGTATTATATAGCAAAAGAAACTACTTAAATTCATAGAACAGCCCACCAAGGACTAGATGAGGTACAGTAACAGAGATCCAGTTGCTAGCTCAGGATTATCCCACTCATCATCCTACTCATTCACACTTCTGAGGCACAAGTTGAGAAACAACCTTAAAGAAAACTGCAGTTTAGGAGCAGCCTTAAGTTTCTGTGTAGACCAAAAATCTAAGAGACTAAGTTTCACTGAGCCTAAAAATTCACTTTGGTTTTGGTTTTTCTCCTTCCTTGAGGACTCACTTTACATGAGCTTGGGATCATCTCTCTGAGCTAGCAACCTCTCTTGACAGGTTCATTAAACCTCAGGTGTTTGAAAATGGATTTATTAGGAGAATTTATGCATCCACCAACTTCTTCTTACAATGGGTTGTTGGTTTTTTTTTGTGGATTTTTTTTGACCTAACCTCATTCAGGTTTTAAATTTGAATTTAAACCTGGTTGGTGTGTCTGTTTTTCCTCACTGCTCAAATGTATGCATTTTCAGTACCTTGAAAGATTAAAAAACCCAAATGTGATGGCCCCTTCTACTCTGCCATTATTTAAATGAAACCTCTCATCATGGGTTATAATAGATGTACTCCAAGAAAAGTATTTTTCAAAAATCTCTGACACCAGAAGACCTTTCCCCATTTAATTTAATTTAAACAAACCAATTGGGTTTTTTGCAAATAAAGTTGCCATTTCTGTTAGGTAACATTACCATAATGGAGAAAAAGATAATGTGTGTGCAAATCTTCCAGCAAAAACACCTCAAGTTTGCTAATGTAGAGTGAAGGCAAAGGTTACCATGTACTGCAACTACTGCTGATATCAAGAGAAGTCAAAAGGCAAGGCTCCTTCTCCATTACCTAAGTTTGGGTCAAGGGCAGAAGAAACTTTACAAGCTGGACTCATATTCCCACTGTTGGATTGCTCCAGAGATGAGGGACTTGCACTGTATGCAACAGATCTTGCAACAGGAGGTGGACTGATAACTGCAATGACATAAAAAACAAACACAAAAAAAATCAGGTTGTGGAACCCATTCTGGTGCTGATGGCAAGACTGTTACAAAGATGGACACCCACCACCCAAAAGCTAACAGTGAACACTGTGCAACAGAGCAATGCCACCAGTTCACAAGTAGAGACATTGAAGCTTTGTCTCAGTGTATTTTTCTAAACTAAATTCTACCTAAGGAGGTACTGCAGGATAATTGGGATTGCAAACATCAGGCTTGATTAGTTCGCAGTGCTGAGCAGGAGCTAAGAAAACAAACTTCCTTCACATACCTGCCAAGCCTGCTGGCATTTAGCTTCATGAAAAGGTTTTATGTAGGGCTCTATTGAAAAGCAAAATCTCGTCATTCACCTTCATCTGTCCTATTTACAGTGATCTAAGACTGGTTGGACAAATCAAACTCAATAAAGGGAGAAGGTGTTTCATCAATTAAGAGAATGAAACTATTATTTTAAAAGGTCACAGACTAACATCTGTCCCTCTCTCAAGTATATATATATGTAAAGCCCCACATTAGTCCTAATTCATGCACAGTTTTCATTTGTGTTACCTGTCACTAAATGCAAATTACCTGTCTGGATTCCCAGCTGGCCAGTTCGGGAACTAGACACCATGAAATCCTGATCCCAAATGGGAGAATTCTGGCTGTACACTTCTTCTTCCAGCATAGACAGAAACCTAGGCACAAAACCAGGCAAAATATCAACTAATGGGATCATTCCAAACAGGTTCTTTTAAAAAATAAGCACTTGCAGTGTTTTTAAATTAAAAACATTCACTAAGTCAGTAAGAAAAAGAAACTCCACACATGTAAAAATCACAAGCCAGAGTAGACATGAAGTATCCTAATAGAGTGCTTTCACTAATGAAACCATACCTCAGATTACAAGCAATAGTTAATCGAATTTCCAAGTGCAGAAAAAGACAGTTACAAATTACTTTTACACATCAAAACTCCACTAATGAGAAAGCTATGGGTTGATTGATGCTATACAATGATGGCAAAATATGTCTGTTTTGATAAACCAGTATTTTGCAGATGCATTTACTTTCTGCCTTTGATAAAATCCCAGTGTTATTAACAATGCTCTGAGGAAGATATTTTCATTCCTTTAAGTGTCCTATTGTAACATTTAATTGCATATTTGTGGTTGCATAACAGTATTTTTAACCTTACTTCGGTACAGTTACAGAAACAGCATGATTTTAAATCTCTCTTAGCATTATTGTATTCCACAGATTAGACTCTCCAGCACACTCACCCTCTCAGGGCTAATACACCAATTCCCTTCCAGCAGCAAGACAGCTGCTTATCCTATGTTGCACAAAAGGGGTTTTCAGACCAGAAGTTGACATGGCACATTTCTACTCTCTGGAGTCATCTATATGTATAGAAACTGTTCAGCTGAAACCAACAGGACTGTTGAGTAAAACTTCCTTGAACAGGATAGGGATTTTCAGGATTAAGCCACACTCTGTACTGTATATATAGGACAGCCATACCTAAGCACTCTGCTGTGTTTGCTGCTGTCCGTACAGGTGATAATGGCTAAAAGGTTTGTAACAGTGAACTGACCATCTGTGATAGAGCAGGACAAATTCAACTTTAGCCAAAGCTCCTTTTCCAGGCAGCACAGAGGCTCTGCCTTCATCCCTTTTAGCAACTACTTCCTAAGAATGTAGACACAACCCATGGGTGCTCCCTTGGCCCAAAAGGAGAGCCCAGGGCAGAGGGGGGCCCTGTGCCAATGCCAGGCTCCATGCCCTGAGACACAGGTTCCTCTGTGGGGGTTCACTCAGCACAATGCCAGAGGAAAGACAAATGCTTCAGATAAGTAGAGCCCATGAAAGATGTAAAACGTTATTCATACTTCCCACAGATCATCTGCAAACAGTACTTGTCTTTTTTTCCCCAGCAGAATATCAAAAGGAATTGCAGTGAATAATAATGCTTTTCAAGTTACTGCAAAAGGCTTTAAAAGGCAGTGAAAACAGGGGCATATGCACACTTACCTTCCTCCATAAATCTGCTCCCTGAATCAGTGGGGTGTTAAGGCCTTTTTTATATCTGTTTCAAGGCCACATCATGATCCTGTTCCCAGACATGCACAGACATTTCTGTATCCGTAACAGTCTACCCCAAAGACAATGTGCATTTTTCAAAATAAACTAAAATAAACTATTAATAATAGTAGGAGCAACAAATCCTGGCTCTACTGAGTTTAGGAAAGTTTCTGTTGTTTTTCAATCCCCTGAGCTGTAACCCATCTAGCCCAACACAGTAGCTTGCATAGATAGCATCAGTGCCACCAGGTCTTCTATAGGTTCAGTTCATTTCTTGTTAGGAGGGACAGGCTTTTGAAGTATGACTTTAAAGTATGGCAGGCTACCCTTGTAAAATAAGGATATTTTTTAAATTATACACTATTCTAACAGGAATCCATTGCAATGAATGATCCTGTCATCATTACTACCCCTCTTTACCACCAGTAAAATGTTTGAAATTAAGGACTGTGAGAGTTGAGCATGTTTCAATACCTCTATAGGTAATTATTGCTGTATTATTGTGAAAGATTGTCATCAACATTCCAGTACTGGAAAAGATATTCAGTATGAAATTTATAAGTTTAGGACTCATTAGTGCAGTTTTATATTGACTCCTCTCTAATAAATCCACCTCTTCTAGGGGTAGGGTGACTATTTTGTTCACTATTACAATGTTGAATTAAACTGAAATTCTTATAAACTCTGTACAACACTCCCCCCTTTTTAGTGCTCCATCACCAAAGCAGATGCGAGCATGTTTTTGGAGGTCTGGACCTACATTGTTCCAAGGACTACAGGAAAAGAAAGCAATTAACCTACAATACCTGCTAATAGGCAGAAAGCACAATCCCCCAGCAATATTAATAATCTTTTTCATAAAGTAAACCCTAGGACAAAACAAAGCAAGCAGTTGTGTACATAAAATACACTAAG
The DNA here is from genome assembly GCA_013389925.1 of Aegithalos caudatus. Classification (NCBI taxonomy): domain Eukaryota; kingdom Metazoa; phylum Chordata; class Aves; order Passeriformes; family Aegithalidae; genus Aegithalos; species Aegithalos caudatus. Next base: position 14,803 of record WEIU01004457.1, read on the forward strand.
TTATGTCAGTAAAGAAAGCTGCAGTATCCAGTTGCTACTGAATAATAAATATTATTTTAATCTGCAGGTAATTTCTCCCTTTCCACAATGAAGTTGCTGGTTAACTTTGAATGCAGGTACAGTGTGACGCCTTACTTTGGAAAATGAGTGAGGATTAGTGTTCGCTTTTCTTGAGGAAGCTTGTCTTTTTCTTGCCTGGCCTGCTCCAGCAGTTGTCGTCTCATTACAGTAAAAACAGAGCGAAGCAATGTCCTACCAAAAACCTGGGTGGTTTCATACCGAGGTAGACTGTCACAAAACTGAGGGACATTGCAGTAACAAAGCCACCTGTAAAGAGGAAAAAAGACAGATAATTATCACCATCTAACATATGACTTAATGCATTAAAAACCACTACCCACATCATTTATAATGCAGCTGAGAGCTATATTACCATATAAATCAGTTCCACTTCAAGGCTGGACAGAGTTAAGCAGCATTTATACTGCCCAGTTTTTTACAGAAATGACAGCCAAGTACTTTTAAGTTTCCAGATATTCTTTTTCTCTACAGTGTAGTTTACACAAAGTGCTCTTGTTCCAGACAATAATCACAGATTATAGAAAATTCATGGGTATGTCAGGGATTCTCTCCACAGCTCATTCTTTCAGCCTCACACATCTCCTGCCACTGACTCCAAAGACCCTTAGCATAGCCTGTTTTACCCTCTAAACTTCTACCTTTCCCCGCATAGAGGACAAAAGGGTGACACTTTTAACTAGCTCCATCCTAATCCAAATGGATTCCTGCCCTGGTTTTCCACTTGTTGGCTTCTTCCCATTATACTCTGACTTGTTACCCTTTCATTACCAGTATCTCCATCCATAATGAAGCTAGCACTAAGGAAGATTATAAGCACGTCATGTTTCTTTTCGAGGAAAAGAGACAACTCAGCATCACAATATGAGATCATATCTGTTAATCTTATAAACATGATTTTGATATCTGTGTGCAAGTGAACAGTCACTGGTGTCTGGAGCTTTAGCAGAATCAGACCACAACCATTATGAAAGCTACAGCAATGAAAAGAAAATATTAGGAATTGGATGCAAACATACTGTGCTGGATCCTGCACACATTTCCTCATCCAGACCCAAAGTACAGCCTGTCTCGAAATGTTCTTCCAAACTCTCGCGCCTTAATCTTTGCAGACACGAGTTGCAAAAGAGTTGTGAGATAGAGCTGTTCACAGACTTCTGCTCCCTGTTCTTGGCTGATAAAGCACGGCTCTCAAAACACAAGAATGCATGTGAAACTCTGATACAGTTTCATTCAAATCCTCAGGTTCTCAAATGAAATTGGTGACTGCAAAAATTCAGGTGTGCTCACAGTGCATAGCAGCACCCTGAGCAATGCCTCAGACAACACAGAGGAGAGAGGTTCACAATGACAAATTAGAGATGGAAAGTGCACTTTGGGTCGGGGGGACCTTAGGGAATGTGGGCAGGATAGTTGAGAAAACACAAGTGACAAAATAATTAACAACAAAACGACACCAACAAGAACCAATGAGCTATGGATTCCTAGTAAGATTTAACTCCTACCACCTCTGGCTGACACCAATAATCACAAACAAATGGAGGTCAAACACCCACCAAAAATGGATTGTAAGTGCCCTTTATGGCAGTTATTCGAGGTGACAGGACATCTGGGTCAGACACAGCGCAGTCTGCTCTGTCACTAGCCAGAAGCCTCCTCTCACACCAGGTCTCTGCTGTTCTCCTTCATGGAGAGGTGTGTGAAAGGCCAACCGGGAATGCCGCCAGAAGGTGGTGCTCGCCCTCGGCCAGCAGAGATGTTCCTGAGAACGGCATGCTGACAGAGGTTAAACTACCTGCTGCCTGACAGCTCTCACTGTGCTCACTTGGAAAAGGCACTGCACTACTCTTATGAGAAAAAGAAAATAAATAGAGATGTGTCTTTTAATCCTTGCTCTTCACCCTCCCGGCGACTAAGCTATTCCTTTGGAATTCTAACAATGCATTAAATGGTCATAACAAGAACTGTAATTTTAAGGAACTTAGTAATATCTGTTCCCCATTTAGAATTCAAGCAATTGCAAAATTAGTTTGATTTCTCAACTCCTCTGTGACTTGGTTTCAAACAGTGATGCTTTACAATGCTAAATGTATCTTCTCTCTTTTTCTTTTTTAAGTTGAATAATAAATAGGGATCTTACATGAGGCTCATATCTTAAGAAGACAGAGAGCACAAACACAAAAGCATTGTTAGATACAAGTGTTCCAGCCTCTACACCCCGTTCTTGGCTGATAAAGCACATCTCTCAAGACCCAAGGATGCATGTGAAACTGATACAGTCTCACTAGAACCCTTGCATATTCACGTTAAATCCACAGCTTCAAGAATTCACAAGGCCCATCTGTGGCATAAAGATACCAGTGTACTCCTGAACTTTGTACATGCCCTATTTGTAAGGAAGACTCCTAATAAGCAAAAGCAGCATTACCTGGTATAATTCACTTTATAGCCTGCAATATCATCATTGGGTGATCTTAGTCTTCGCTGAGAAGGTGTCTCCAGGTGCCAGTAGTTAATGCGGTTCAGAAACATTTTAGCCAGTTCCACTATTGTTTGCCTTTCCTTCGAGGGTAAGTGGCTAAATTTGTACTGCACAAAATTATTCACACCCTTGAAAAGTAAGAATATGATGTTTAATAATTTAGCCATAATTTTTATAGATCATCCTCAAACATTCCTCACTTTATGTTTATCATGAACTTGCATTGTGTGGGAAAGAAAAGAAATATCAGACCATGAACTCCTTGCTCAGCTACTCATGCAGATGCAGAAGGTACATGCAGGTATTTTTTAACCTATTCTCAGCAGGAGATGTAAAGGGAAAGAAGAAAAAAAATCTTTTTTCCCCTCCTTCTCAAAGTCAGCGAGCACAGAAAGTTTTGGTAGGCTTTCATCTATACATAAATCAACCATCACCCTCAAAACTCTCCAGCTACTTTGCATTAATAGATTAGGGCTTATGGACTACTACTTCAGCTTGTGTCTACAAATCATATTATTTCTTCAAGAAGTCTTAATACTTCACAATCATGTCTCCTCATTGCACTTTGGACACTGTCCAGTTTGAAGAAAAATCTACTAAACATGATTAAAATGGGTGACTATAGTGTTGCAACACATATTTTATAAATCCATTATAATACCAGTGCTTAGCAAATTATTTTATTTGATTGAGTGAATGAGCTGGTAAAAATAGAGTTGAAAATATTGGTCTTTTTTAAAGGTAAAATTATTTCAAAATAAACTCTAAGAGGAAATAACCTTTAATCTCTATGTTTTATTTTCTTAAGCAACTTGAACATTATGAAGAATTTGACAAAAAAAATGCATTGTACAAAACCTTTTTAATAGTGTACTTTAAGATTGTGAGTCTAGGGGGATAACATGCACATTTTTTGTTCATACTCAAACTAAAGGAGAAGTGAAGACTTCTCAGAAATTCAGCAATAAAGTGGTTTGATCTTCCTAAGTGATAAGAAGCGAAAGTTGCAAAGAAATACTTACTACACACAACAGTCTTCACATTTAAATTATGCTGTTTAACAATAGGACATCCATTCATCCAGGGATGGGAAAACATCGAGCTCCTGTTTCAGTGAGGTATGTGAGCCTCTGCATAGTCTCACTGGAGATCATGGGCCCACTTGTCTCCCAGAAATGCATTCTTAGGAGCTTGCTTAACCAAAAACTGAATTTGTCATATGTTCTTTATCTACTGAGAGTCACAAAAGCCTCAATTATTCTTTGGTTTCAGCTTTGTTTTTTTTCTTGTGTACCCTTTGAAAGAGAAGGCTATGATCTCACTGAATTGGACTGTAACATTTTTCTTGATATACAGAAGGCGAGTGTCATTTTAATATTGGATTTCAAAACTTCAACAGCATTTTTCATCACTTCAAACAAAGAAAGATTAGAACTACTCACATAAAAGTAGCATTTCAAGTTAATTCTCTAAACCCACAAAAAAGTCAGTTTCATTAAAGTATAAGACCAATGATGAGAAGTCAAATAATGTAACTATTGTATAAATGCTAAAAGGAGAACAGCAATCTCCTACAGCCCCCTATTTTGTCCTAAGCAGAACACAGAAACATCTGCAGTGCCTAAAAAATGCCCTGTTTTCAAAACCAGTGCTTACATTTACAAAAAGAAAAAAAAAAAAAAAAAAAAAACCACACACACACAAAAAATCCCAAAACAAAGCCTCCAAATCCCCACCAAAATGAAATTTAAAAATACATAAATAAACAACAACAACAAAAAAAAACCACCACACTAACAAACCCCACATTTTGACTCTTTACCTGTTCAATGCTAGGTTTCTCAAATGGTGGACTTTCCAAAGATCCTTCTACTACAGGTTTTCCCATCTGTAAAATGCACTTCCTCAAAAGCTGTTAAAAATACACATTTGTTTTAAAGATTAGTATATTTTCACACACAGAGTCAATGAAAGTCACAAGGGCACAACACACTGTGAGCAGTGTTGAAATTCTCTTGGTTATACATCTGCTTGTTTAGTCACCTGAATTTGTAATTACTAAACTTCACTGTGAAATCACCTTCTCTGAAAAGCCTACGAGAGGCTCCTCTGAGGAAATGTTACCATTCCTGTCAACTCTCCTGGTATGTCAGTGAAGAAAGCTGCAGTTTATACATGGGACTCAGTTCCTCAATCATCTGGATGAGTTTTGGAATAAGAATCAGTGCATTGCAAGGACAGGAATATCCAGCCCACAGTTACTCAGTAGAGCACCATCCGAGAGAAAAACTGTCTCAGCAGATTAAGCAAATCCACGCCTGACCAGCAATGAAATTGGCTTATGTGTGAGAAAGTGAAAAACCTGAGAAGATACTCCACAAGTTCAGCTTACTTTGAACAGGTAGAAATAAACTTGCTTGGTGTCTGCATCTTCTTCTTTGTGAACACAGGTGAACAGATACTCCACATCCAATACAATCCCCAGAAGCCTGTTCATTTCTTCTTCAGACACATTCTCCAGGTGAGAAACATGAGCAGCTAAACAAAATAAAAACCCAAACTTGTAAAAGGCTACTGAGAGAACCCATAGCACAACTATAGCCCAGGAGATCTCCAACTAAGCCTTAACTGTAAAGGCACTGATCCTGTAATAACCTACTTAAACAGAACACATCTTATCAGGGGTAACTGAAACCTGTGTCACATCAGAGCAGTTTGTAAAGGTTGACCAGGGGTGGTAACTTCCACAGCAGAAGAATGGAAGCAGGTTGGAGTCACATAATCTGTTAACACTTAAAGCAGACTACACAAATCCAGCTTGTATTAATATGTTGCACTATATAACTAGCAACATAGTTTTTTGTCCTAGAGCTATGTCTTTGAGACATGGTTTCTTGCCTTAAGAAAATAAATCCATAATTTCCATAAATTATGTAATCCAGATGTAAGCAGCACCTTATTTTGTTAAGAGTGAAAAAGAAAAACAGTTCCGAAAAATGCCTTTTTGTTTTAAACTGGGTGTGATAGATGCTGGTATAATTCACATTTTATTGTACATGTATAAAATAAAGTATAAAGCATTTCTGGTGTAAGAAAGCACAAACAGCCTGAGATTGCAAAACCAGGCACTGGGAACCCGAGGAAACAGGGTGATTTACAACTGAGCAAGGGTGGCACAAGGACGAAATGGTCCCACTTAGACTCAGTCAGCTTGCCAAGGACTCAGTAGTTAACTCCTGATACCAATCTGATCTCGCCCATCAGGACTGTGAATCTGAATGTCCAGGTTCTGGAAAATCTACTCAACCACCCTTTCCTTCACAGAAATCTCATCAACAGACAGCAGAAGAATATGAAAATGTAACCAACTCGAGCTGGACAAAAAACTAAAGACTTTGTAGTCTCAGGCCTGAAAAACTGTATAAAAGCTGGCTCTCCTCTGGCCAAGTTTGTGAACTTGGGGGGATCAGTGCACCAGAGGCTGGTCTCAGGTTCTCCCAGCTGCCTTTGATTGTGGCTGTTCCGAAATTCAATTTATGCAAATTATCAATAAATTCCTTATTGATAAAATTTGGCTGATTTCATTTATAACACTGGGCATTATTGGCCAAGTTCCTGGCTTTCATATCTCGTAAGATCAAACTGTGCTTTGTGCACACTATATTAAGAGAGATTTTTGCAGAAGTTTATGCACGCCACAATTTCCAAGTGACAAATTCCCTTTTATCATCTCCAAAGGTAAATACAGTTCCACATCTGTAATTTTCAAAAGCTTGAGGTTTCTCTCCGTAAAGCAGGACACTCATTTCAAGCTGGTTTGAACAACTGGCCCCGGGAAGAAGGAAGGCAGTGTACAACAAAAGTCAACTCCCAGAAAGAAGATATTTGCATTACAAAAAGCAATGATCTTGGTTGACTCCAGGCCAACGTAGCTGGTATGCATATCCTTCCAAAGAAAGCACAAGAAAATATCCTTCCAAAGAAAGAGAAAAATACTTTTAACTTCGGGCATACAAGCTTTTTATATGTTATGTTTTTATATTTTAATACATTTTATCTATTTTTACTTCTTACAATTAACGTATTTTTTTCAATGGAAATCTGGCTCCGTAGTTGGGGAGCAAGTGAGGAAAAACAACACTTGACTTGAAAACGATCACATTTATGGGCCACCCAGCAAAGAGTTTGTTTTGAGAAGTTTAGTATGATACCAAAATATTTAAATTCAATACCTTCATTCTGCTTCAAGTAAAAAGTATACTGTAATGCAGTACTTTAAAAATATGTCAGCAACTGTTTCCACTTAAATGAAAATTTATAATATAATGTCTTAGGCATATGGCCATCATGAGCTTCCTTTGAGGATAAATATTCAGTATTCTGGGCAGAAAAAAATTATTTAACTTCTGTCCTTAAGACAGGCATGAAGGGTTAATATTCCCAGCAGTCTGTCCTGATAGTTTGCAAGTATATAAATACCCTCCTGGAGAAGCTTTGCATTAGAAACTGATAACATACCAAAGAAACCCTGCCTTCAAATGAATAAAACATCAGCATAAGAAGTCATTTCTATGCAGTTTCCATAACAATACTGAACACTGACTACTTAGTGGTGTTTAAACATTTTATTAAACTAGAGAATTATTACCCATACTGTGAATCTAAAAGTTAAGTGTATTACCAGCATGTATTTACCAAAAAGACACCAATGTTTATATACCAGGCCAAGAAACTATCTTCCTTCAGATGTTCCCAGCCCATTCCCAAACTCTGTGGCCATTAGTAAGCCTTTCATTAGAATTAAAGCTTTAGTACACTGACATCAAATACTGCATCACTCCTGACTAGAGCTACACAGTCCCAATCACATGCACTGCCCAACTGGTGCACCCTTCTTCAGTTGCTGTTATACCTGAGGAAAAATGTAAATATCACAAGTATAGGTTGCTAGAGCATGCACAAAAGAGCAAGCAGAAAAAACAAGGCCCAGTGATAGGAAGACCTGCAACTTCAGCAAGTAAACACTGGAGTGTACAGATTAGGAACAGTGAAGATCAACGAGGAATGTGTCCACAGCCTATCTCAAAACACCAAAACCAAGAAATACCCAAATATGCCATGTGAGGGTGCATAGCAGGAACTGAAGACAGTGGTGGGGGAAAAAAAAGAAAAAAGAGACTGAATGACTGAATGTGTATACAGTGTATAAGCACATCAGTTAACTAGTTTTAAAAGTGATTCAAGGCTGACAATGTTTACCAATTAAAAAATGCACCCTGCAACACAGGAGAAACAATCAAATAGAAAAGAGTCTCTGACTGTGCAACACCTGGTCTTGTGGCTGGTGGACAGTCAATTGTCCCAGCATCTAATCCAGTCACAGTGTTAAAAAATGTAACACCCAAATAAAAGAAATATTCATTAAAACAACCACATTGAGCCAAACTGCGTGGTTAACCACCAAAAGGATGAATGTAAGTTGTAGATAAGTAGTCAATAATACACACAATCAAATAGATTTATGCACCAAAAGCTGCACTGGCTTGAAGTTCAAACCACACCCCCAGAAAGAGACATATCAAGCAAGATAGTATGTAGGATTACCTCTGGATGAAAAAAAAAAAAAAATCTAGAAAATTTTTTAAAAATTCCTACATTTTACATCAGGTACAGGTTTGACCAGCACAGGAATTTCTACATTGCTACTTCAATGGCTTTCTGAGAAGAAGAAAAAGCAGCACAGCTAATGTGAAGCCCACACAACTTGTGGCAAATCTGGTTTTAAAGGTATTCAGCAGAAACACACTAATTTAGAGGAGATGAATAGGAAAATTATCTTGAAAAACATAGCTGAAAGACATATTTTTCCAGTAGTATGAGGAAGCACACAGCAACTCATTTCAGGTAGTTTAAATTAAACATGTTCCTCATTAGCTACAGTCAGAAGAAGTCTTCTAAAAAGAGCAGTAAATAAAAATACAGTTTCTCGATAAAATACTTTTTCTGGTTTTACAGTACTGGTTTTCCCTGGTTCCCTACCTAAAGAATTATTTAATATTTTTTGATAGACCAAAATCAGGCCAAGCTTTTAGAAGAGCTGAGTTTTCCTACAAAATACAATGCATCCACAAATTCTGCTGAAGAACAGGGAACCGACAGGCACATCTTGCAAGTTAGAAAAAAAAAAAAAAAAGAAAAAAGTTCTTTCTTCAAAGGCCAAGATTGAAAGGTATGGGCAATAACACAAGCCACCCTAATTACACAAACAGAAGCAGCACAGAGAAGCTGTGTGATGAAAAGTTGAAACTAACTTGGATGAAGTGACTGAATTTTCTGTGATACTATGCATTTGTTAACCTCCTCCTGCAAGCAAACTCAGATATTTGGAATATCAGGAAAAAATTCTGCTGAAAAGCCTAGAAATAAATCACATGTAATGAGAGTATAGAAAAGAGGAGAGCAGAAGTAGAAATAAATCCCATGCAAAAAATAAAAGAAAAGCATTCCATTCAAAGAAAAATATTTTTTTTTTCAAAAGTAAAATAATAAATGACCTATTGTGAAGGTTTTAATTTTTCCCTTTTTTAATTTCATTATCCTAAGTTTTGGGCAGCAACAAAAATTAAATAGTAACTGCTTCTTTTCAATTAGTTTTGAATTTTATTTTAGCTGAATTTTTATTCAGTATTTGCTAAGAAGGATGTGGATCTATGATGGAGCAAGTCAAGAGGAGGGCAGTGGAGGTGATCTGAGGGGCTGGAGCACCTCTCCTATGAAATCAGGATGAGAGTGTTGGGGCTGTTCAGAGCAGAGAAGAGAAGGCTCCAGAGAGTTCTCAGAGCAGCCTTCCAGGACCCAAAGACGGCTCACAGGAAAGACAAAGGGGGAGTTTTTCAAGGACATGTAGTGACAAGACAAGGGGTGGTGGCTTTAGATTGCTTTAGATTAGATACCAGAAAAAGGCTTTTTTATGATCAGGATGGTAGAATACTGGAACAAGTTGCCCATTGCTGGAAACCTTCTAGTTCAAGTGGGCTGGGGCTCAGAGCAACCCAATATAACAGAAAGTATCCTTGCTGACTGTAGGGGGGCTGGACTAGATGATCTTTAAAAGGTCCCTTCCAACTCAAACTATTCTGTAATTTTGATATATACAGAAACAGCCATCAGCTTTTATTTTGGATAGGTATAAATTCTTAAAATAATAATACTGTGATTCAGCACTGTTTTTTGGGTTATGTGGGTAACAAATTGTTACTTACTCTAAGTCTGAAAAACAAAACCAAAAACCACAACAGCATTTAACAGTGGATTTTGAGCAGTTCCTTCCAAGACACGCAAGCTATCTGCACAATAACTTAGACCATGCTTGGATGTACAGCCCTAGTTTTATTTTCTGTGACATGTGAGACATGTTTCTTTCTGTAGGTAGGAGTACCTGCTTTAGTGATGTTCAAGAATATTTTATATTTTGTTCTAAAGCAAGGAAACATTATACAGCCTACAGGAGAAAGTCATTCGCCTTGTAATGAAGGCAGCTGGCAGACAAAGCTATATAAGGTTAAGGCATATGGAACACAAAGTATTGAAATTGTTACGGATAGCTAAATGGTGCTTTTACATTTTAACAACTTGAATGTCGGTGCTGTTAGAAGTTACACCTTAGCTGAATTTCTTTAAAACTAATTTTAGGATATTTCCACATCGAACATATTTTTAAAATATTAAACGTATTTCAATTAAGCTATTGACATTTACATCCAATCCTAACTCCCATTTCTAAGCCTTGACTTGCAACGTTGTGGTGCATGTGCCCGGGGTGCGGGAGGAGGGGGGGGAGGAGGGGGAGGAAGGGAAGGGAAGGAGGAGGAGGAGGAGGAGGAGGAAGAGGGGGAAGAGCTGGAAGAGCTCGCTCACTAACCCAGCGCGTGGCTGCAGCTGCGGCAGGGCTCGGCCAGGCTGACCGCTGCCTGCTGCAGCTCGGCCCGCGGCGGCGTGGGAGGCGGGTTCGGGTTCTTCCAGCCGTTGCATTTACAGGATTCCTCGGCCTGAAAGGAAAGCAAAGGGATATCGATCAACGCCATAAAACATGGCAACTTGCTGAAACTGCGTTATTTCAAAAGCAATAAAAAGAATTACAGGTTGCGCTTTTTTTTTTTTTTTTTTTTTTTTTTTTTTTTCTTTTTTTTTTTTTTCCGGGGGAGCTGAAAGAAGGAGAGTTGGGGAGTTTTGCTGTTTGTTTCATTTGCATTTTTATCTACCACATTACTAACCCTTATTTTCTGGAAATTATCAGAAATAGAATATTATCTCCAAGAGAGAGATTAACACCGTTTGCTAAGCAGAATACGTAACAAACCCTGGCTAGCTCCTTTACTGAAAGCCCTCACTCTACTGAAAAAGTATTCAGATATTTGCTAGTAAGTCAGCATTTACAAATCCTGCCACGGAGACAGGTTTAATTATTTAAACGTAAACAGGTTATCTAACAGGCAACACATTTGTCAGTGCCTCATCAGCTACACTGGCAGCAAGGAATCACACAGCTGAAACCAAGCCCATGACAACCCAGGCAAGGTTAACTAACGCTGAAATAACCAAATAATAAATGCGCTATTGGAGAAGGCTGTTTAAGGCAAGAAACACTTGGCCACAAAAGCCAGAGATGCCAAAGACTGCGACACTTCCACTGCAACCTGCTGCTTCCCCTAGAAAGTTTACTCACACTCACTGAGAGTGAAACAACCACCAAGAGAATGCAGCTAGAAGGCAAGACCCCTTGAAGGGAGAGGTTGTGACTTTGGTCATCGTGTCTCCAATCATTCAGAAGTTCAAGGTTATCCAAAGAGCAGCTTTACAGGAGGGGATTTTCTTCTGCATATCCAAAAGATCTTGGTTATTCTAACATCATTTGTACTCCTGTTTCAAGATCTAATTGGAAAGAAAGTCTGCTTTTCTACTCTTCAGAGATATCTGTGCACTGGGTTGTAAAGATACTCATGAAATTGCACTGCCGAGACCTCAGTGAGGAAAGTATGCCAATTGCTGCATAATATTTATGGCTGAAACAATCTTAGTAGGAAAAATTGTGATGGTAATATATGCAGCACTAATGTATCATTTTTCAAAACTGATTCTGCATACATTTAGTGTGATCTATTTCAGGAACCTATTTCATTTGCCTTTTAAGTTTCCAAATCCCATCCTACCTAAGGAAGAAGGACCCAGGAGAAGCAGAAAGGATCACAGCTTGACAGCTCCTGACAGCTTTGTAAATGGCTGGTAAATTATTCTTTTAAACTCATTTCAATATTCAGTAACCTGAGAACCGAGAAGACTACTGCCTGCAGTTTGCTGAGCACCACATGATGTTTTTACCATCCCTGAGGCTTAAGTATTTATCCAGCTGGGCTGCTGGCCCTGGGTGCCAAGGTCTCTGCCTGACCCGAGACAGTCTGGAAGGCACCAAGGGCTGTGAGTAGCATTTTCTGTAGGCACCGGGATGACTCAGAAATCCACCTGCAAGTGCCCAGCAAAGCCATTTCCACATATTTCCCTTGAAAAAGAGACAGCCTGCATGGCCTGAACCTCCTGGCTTTCCAAACTCACTGAGTGCAGAGTGCTTGCCAACCCACGCATTTATGAAGTGAAATCGGGGAGGCTTCAGGATGAAATGAGGGGAAGCTTAAAACAGGTTTTTTTCTAGGTCTCGTAAAATGCAATCTGAAAAGATTGATGGTGAAGTTTATGTTCTTTTTCTATGGTGTTTTCTGTGAGTAATATGACTGGCAGAGAACTGAAGGCAGCCCAGTGTAATTTGATGGCAGGAGCAGTCTCGCACAGTTTCACAGGCATCGAGCCAGCTGTGTTTGTCATCCAGCCCTACAGGCCCTCCCAGCTAAATGGACTTGAGAGATCAGTGATTGAGGGATACCTGCAAACCACAGACTGCCCTGCTGCAAGGGCTCTGGACATCTGGGAAATGACACAAAACCCCTTTTTTCAATTAACTTTCAATGCAAAACCAATGCCAAGTAAACTATACACATTTGTTTGGTGAGAAAAGCAATGTTGGCATGAAAGTTTTTGCATTTAAAATGAGAACAGAGAGACTGTCAACAACAACAACAAAAAAGTCTGAAAAATAGATTATTGACAAAGAAAATGCAAGAGACAATTGTGCAGGAGCTGTCAAAAAAAAAAAAAAAGGATTGAATATTATTTTAGGGAAACAATATAGTAATATTTGACCCTTCCCATGCAGCTGTCTGGACAAATGTTCAACACTGTAAATTACTGACATATCACCATGCTTATTATTTATTGCCTTAAATCATGACACAATGAAGCGTATCCAGAACTTCCTCCTAAAAATAGGCACAAGCTTTCTGAGATTTTTTTCTCTGAGTAGAAGCAGTATGTCACAGAAGCTCACTAAACAATGTTTACTATCAAGCCAAAAAACTATAAACAGTGAGTAACTATGTAAACTTCAGCATCACACCATAATTAACAGCAAAGATGCAAACAGATGTACGAATCGTGATAACAGCTCAGCTAAACTGACAAAAATAAATATCAAGCCACCCACAGAAGAATAAAAACAGCATGTTCAACGGCAATTTTTTTTCTGCTCTTGTTGGTATCTCCTTGCCAGATCTTTTTGCAACAGCTGTTAATTGGTATTGTTCGAATTATTCTAGAGACCTTAACCAACCAACCAACCATTAGGGTGGGTTTTTTGGTTAATCTCTATAAAACATCAGAATCAGCATAAATGTTCTGTTAACCAAGGCGAAACAGAACCTGAAAAGGTCCTCTTTAAAACTCAGCTTTCATAGTAGATGTTGACAGTGCAAGTATTTTGCAGTGAATATGCAATATGCATTCCTCAGTGGCATAAATTGCTGAGTTGTTTTAAATCTTCCACATCATTTTGCTCATTCAGTCCTTTCTTTGACTGTCTTAGGCTTTTTCCTTTCTTTGACTGTCTTTGGCTTTTTCCTTTCTTCCTTTTTTTTTTTTTTTTTTTTTTTTTTTTTCTTTTTTTGTCTGTTTTTTGGTTTTTTCTTTTTTTCTTTTTTTTTTTTTTTTTTTTTTTAATGTCACTCATCTGCTTTTCATTAGAAAATAAAGTATGACTTCACCTCTGCAAAAACTTAATTTAAGATCAAAACAGCTTTGAGGGAAAGAAGGAAAAGTATTTGAACTAGCACATCCAATCCTTGAAGACTTGTTTTCTGGGACAGCTGCAGAGCTTTGATAAATCCACTGTAGAATGATGGCAACTTCTGCCCTAATCAGGCCTGCAAAATAAGGACTGTCACCTTTGCAGGCCCAGGGATCATGAACACCACACCTTCGTTGGTGGTTTTTAATTAAATTGTTTGAGTGCAATAAAATAAAACACAACGACTACATGCTGTTGCCTGCCCTGCAAAAAAAAAAAAAAAGGAAACAAAAAAAAAAACATGCAAAAAAAAAAAAAAAGGAAACAAAAAAAAAAACATGCAAAAAAAAAAAAAAAGGAAACAAAAAAAAAAACATGCAAAAAAAAAAAAAAAGGAAACAAAAAAAAAAAAAAACAAAAAAAAAACCCTGCAGAAATTATGTACATTTTGCACTGCACAACACAATTTCAATTTTCTTTTCAACTCCTTCCATGTTTGGTGAAGTGCTACAATGGGAGAAATCAAACTGTCCACTAGCTCTGGGCAGTGAAAACTATAATTCTAGGCAAGCTAAAGTTAACGTTTCCTTTAGAATACTGAATACATCGATAGGTCAAATATGGACCTAGTGAAAAAATACAGCACATTTTAACACAAATTGTCAGTGTTTTATTTAAAAAGGAAACCTGAAAGTCACAATATTGCACATATCTCAGCCCCTTTTAGGGGGCCCTTTTAGCCCATTTTAGGTGAGTTTCAGCTGTCCAAATAATAAAGAATAAATGAAGAATGTTACAATAACCTATGGACTAAAATATCCTTCCCCCTTCTGGATAGTGAAATAAGCCTCAGAATGTGTAAACTTCAAGCTAACTTAATTATAAGGTAAAAGACCCCAATGGTTCTAAATCTGAGTTTCAAATAGCTGCTGTGTGGGATTTTTCTTTCCAGCTTAAAATCATACAGGTTACCCTATTTGGTAATTGAGATGCAAAGCAGGCCCAACTGATTATACATAGGACATTACAGATCTTCTCTATTTCCAGCAAGTGTAATTACTCTAGAAAACATCTTCTTCCTCCCAACACAAAAGCTGTGTAAAATACCCTATAAGCTTTTTCCTGCCAGCAGCAAGCTCAAATGATGACTTTATCAAACAGTATCACATAAATGCTAATAAATACATTGTTCAACTTAAATCATGTATTTTTTTCTACTCGTAAGTCCAGTACCCAAGAACCAGACAGCTGGACACTACCCAAAGAGCCTCTTATGTGTATCAGGAAATTAGCTGACCCATTTATCTTTAACAATACAAAATAAACAGTTTAATGGGCAGCTCAAAGGGCATGTTCTTCATTTATTGATTGATCCAATTATTTTATTCCCTGTACTTTCCAGTTTCACTTACAGAAAAGAAGTAGGCTACCATATAAATTTTATTAGTAATAAGCACCCAGTTCCTACCTTGTAAAGTTAATGGCATATTTCCTATTTAAAGGAAGATGCTTTAATTGGGCCTGTAAGACATTATAAAACAGATTTGCCCCACAATGAAAGTGATAAGAAAGCTTTAGATATCTTCTTTGTCTCCTATACAAATCTCATACATTTCAAGTTGAGCTTCAAGGAGCTGTACTCCCACTATATAGAGACCAGCAGTAATATGACCAAATTGGCCTCATCTTAATCTGCATTATAAAAATCAGGAAAGAAAATATTTTATTATTAAAAAGATGGTACAAATTTACCTTATAAACTTTTTTTTTTTTTTTAATGTGTGGGAAAACTAGAGGTCACTCTAGAATGAGAAGTGGGAAGAAGGGCTTCAAGAAAGGACCAGCAGCTGGTCTGGAGCCTGGGGATGAGATTTTAGTTCCACATCTGGCCATTGCTCACCTGCTGCAGGGCCTTGGCCAAGTCATTTCATCACAACCCTTCTCACTCTGTCTACATTGCTTATCTAAACCAAAAGGCTTTTCTTCAAGGAGGTATTATTCCTTCGGCAAGTGCTTTAGGCTACAGGTTTCTAATTATATCTGTAAACACTCAGGTATTACTGTAAGATACATATAATGGAGTACAAACAAGTTTACAGAAAACTTAGTGTACTAAAATAGTACATATTTCACCTTATTTACAAAAAAAGCTCCCAGTGAGACTGGAGAGAGAGTTGTATTTTCATATACTGTAAACCAGTAGGGGGAAAGAAATGCAGAGGAGACTTCCTCCTACATCTTCATTAAATATATTTATGTGTGTAAGTCACACAGTGCTGCTTTTATATGAAGTGCTGCAAGCTTGCATGCCTAGTGCTCAATTTCACAGTGGACAAAACCAAAACGATGTATGCAGCCATTCATACACACACAGATACAGCAAGTGCCAAAAACAAAACCTCTCACAGCACACAGCATTACTGTGTACCTCCAAAAGTCATGAAAACTGTACCAACTCCTATTATTTATCTTGTTCAGAATGCCACCCTCCTCCTTCAGACTTGGGCTCTTAAGAAGGTTTTTCACTCAGGAGAGCCTGTTCTATACCTTTCACCCAGACTTTTCCCACAGAGGAACAAGTCACATGGAGCAGCTCAACAGCTACAACTCTCCTGTCCAGTTATTTAATCAGGAAAAAACCCAAACCCCACATTTGTCTCGTCTCAGCTCCCTCAACTTCAGGCTCATTCTGCTCAGGATATGTGCACAAATACGTATTTACTAGCAGTTTTTGTCCATCTTTCCCATGACAAAAAGGGATGGGTTGTAAAGAAGGACCAGGAGGTCCTTCTAGGGGACTAAGCACCCTGCCCCAAGTGCCTTTTCCCTCTTCTCTGCTCAGCATTTCTGCTGTCAGCAGTGAGACTCACCCTCTGCATGGTCACTGACCTCTCCACCTTCCTGTGTTGTGACTCTTCATCCCTAGCAGACAGATGTTCCCTGGCTGTTACTCCAAACATCTCTAAGGTTAAGCTCCTAATAAATTCTGCATGCTGAATTTTGCAATGAAACATATGTGGGAGAAGGTGATTGACATTAAGGATGCCATAACATATTTTAGCACTCCAATTTGTACAGCTCTATGTAGATTTACATAAGATCCACGTATGGTCACTACTTGAATGAAAACAGATGTCCCCTTCAGAGATGGTGCAAGTGTTTGCCTTCTCTCACTCTTTTGCACTTGCACACACAAATGCAAAATCAATGGAAGAGAAGTTGCAACCCAAAGAGAAAGTTCAAAGTTGTATACTGCACAGCTACAGTTGGCAAACCAGCTTCTGCAGGCTACAGTTTCCAGCAAAGCACTAATGTCACAAGCCAAGAAGTGTCTTTCTGGAGCACCTGCCAGGTGCTCATGAAGAAAAATAAAACATTCTTCCATCCTGCCCCATCCTTCCCACCTTATCCCACAGGAGAAGCTTACAAGGAGCTCCCAGTCTGCTTACTTGCTTCTGTTACGAGATCTGAAAGCAAGATGCCTGCCACTGAACTACTGTAGAGAAGTCAAATAGCAATTTTTATCTGAATGCATTGCAGCGTTTAGTGCTGGAACTGTGCCTACAACCTGGCAGGAGGAAGACCCCAGCCATGGGTCCTGCTCCATCCATCCTGCTCCTGTTCCATCCAAGACATGTCACAGACAAGGGCCAGCAAGGACACCCAGCAGAGCACTGACAATAGGAACTGTTCCTGCTCTGTACCCCATCACCAGAGTCCTGCAAGAGGGAAAGAGGAGCTGACAGCCGGCCACAGTGTGCTCTCCTCACCTCCCAAATAGTGCTCATCCCACTTACCACAAAGCACCTGCAAGAGAGAGGCTCATGAGCCCCCAAAAAAGCAAAGGCTTCTATATAGCATAGCAACCTCTACAGGGTAGAGCACTACAGGAGAAGGCTTTCACTCTCAAAAACATCATCTGGAGGTGCATCAGAGGGAAAAAACAAAACAAAACAAAAAAAAAAGGCAATTCAAACACACACACTTCCCTAACAGCCCATGAAAAATGTACCCATTTCACAACCAGCTTCATTTATTAGCAAGCCTTGGTAACATTAAAATATGGGGGTGCAAAGGGGACTCATCACTGGGAGAGCTTCAAACCGTATCACTCTGCCCACAGTTAGTGCTGCAAAGTTCAAGGACACCAACTGCCCTTTAACCTTATTGGCACGGGTGTAATCTTGCACTGTCCCATGTGTGCACCAAAGCTGAAGTGTAGGTGCCTGCACATGTGGAAACAGCTAAACCATTGCAATGTGTGGCTTCTGTAATTTGCCCTCCCATGGCAGCGTTGTGCCATGCCTTCAGCATACAGCTAAATCCCCTCACACCACCAGGCAGGACTACAGAGCCACACACACAATGATGCATCTTGTTTGTTAGCTTGGCCTTTCACTTAACATCTGCCGAAGTAGGAGAATAGAGAAAATAAGACGCACTTTTTCACAAACAGCTCCTCTCAAAGCTGAAAGCATCACAAGAGGATCTGACATCAGCACTGCCAATCTAAACATGTCAGCCCTGCTGTGCATCCAGAAATTGCCCTGACAGCAGCAGCGCAGCCAGTGGCCCGTGCTCTGAGCACAAGCGACAATGCCCAGAGCTCTGAAGGCGGGAGCGACAGCTCTGACCGAGCTCCCTCTCTCTACAATGAACAGGCGAGTCCTATTTCTCCCACCAAGAAGAAAATCGCAGGTGGACACAAAGTGCTTGTGATGGGAAACCAGGAGCAGCACTCCTGCTCTCCTGAATGGGAGCGCCGGGCAGATACGGAGCAGAGAGCCCCGCTGGGGCACGGTATAGGTGGACAGGGGACCTCGTCGTCCGCTCAGGCACCGGACACCGAGCACCGGCCCGGTACTACGTGACCGCCGGGAACACAACTTTCACAAGAGCGGAGGCCGCGCCCCTTCGCTCCAATGCCAGAGGTGCTGGCGACGGTGGCAGATCCAGCTCGGAGCAGCGGCTTCAGCGGTGTCAAGAGCTCCGCGCTGCGAGCCACCGGCCACGGCCGGGCTGGAGCAGCCCCGACCTCCGGGAAGAGCAGAGGGGTGCGCCGCTCCCCGCTCGGGATGTTTACGCGAGGAGCGCTGCTGCAGCGCTGCTGACCCAGGGCTCCCCGCCGGCACCGGGAGCCGCCCCGCCCGCCGCCG